>ML769419.1:0-43986 GCA_009733575.1 Gymnopus androsaceus JB14 | reverse complement strand
GCAGATCAAATTGGGACACGTGGAAAACTCGAGTGGAATTCACAGCCAGATCTATCGGCTATCAGCATTATTTGGAATGGAATCCGCAACCTGATCTTGCTCAAGGATCAAATGAGGAGCATAGGGGAAAGGATAGTGATTTGCTAAATGCAATCATTGGCAGGTTATCAGATGGAATATTCCGAAGGTATAGGCACTACAACAACACGAAGCAGTTGTGGAAAATTTACTCACTGATTATGATTCTAAAAACGCTCTTACTGAATCATTTTTACAAAGACGACTCCACACTATGCAATGCTCGGACCCATCCAAGGTCAATAAACATTTGGATGACATGATCAGCATCCGTGACGATCTCACGACTAGGGGAATCGATATCAACAACATAATATTCGTCAACACCATTATGTCCTCTGTCCCTGACACCTTCAAAAGCTACAATAAACGCATTGGCTGTTTTCTCCGCTAAATCCGACAAGAAGCTCAGTCCTGCGGAGCTCATCTCTACCATTCGTGCTGAATCAATGGTACACCAAATGCGACATGATCAACAAGAAGGAATTGGCAAACTATGCCCGGTAACAGGGGGAAGAGGAGGTTTCCGAGGTCGGTGGAAATTCCTTTAGGGGAAATTCCCGAGGCAGAGGCAGAGGGCCACGGAGGATCAATGGAGTCGCCAACGACTCTGTTTGTTACTAACTGCGGAGGTAAAGTCACTTTGGAAATCAAATGGTCCATCGGAGAAACGCAGTCAGGCCAATGAGGCCAAGGAGACGAAGGCTCCTAAAGAGAAGCAGAAGAAGAAGTCAGATGGAAACTGGGAGAGTAGGCCAAAGAACAGCAAAGTGGCATCCTCATCTATGATTGAGGAAGTACCAGAGTCATCATGGGCAGCAATTCAAAATTCCCACTAAGCATGGGGATCTTGTTTTCGATTTTTCCGAAATAGCTGATAAATTCGAATTAGCTCTTTCATCACCGAGCGATCACAGATGTCAGAAATACAATTCTGATACAATGCAAAACATCAAAGTCGACAGTCCGCCACCTCTTCTCTTAATAATGAAGAGGAGGAAGAAGTATATGTTTGACGCTTACGCGGCAGCCCACAGTTACGAAGCAATTCTTTTTGACTCCGGATGCTCTACCCCACATGACGCCACTCACCGACGAACTCAGGAATCAACGGGAGATTCCAACACAAGTCATCCAGCCGCAAATGCGGAAACTTTCACGGCAAACATCTCCGGCACTCCATCTGGGATTCCAACATTTGAACAAGAAATAAGAATGTTAAAGCTCCCTAAACACCCTTCTATGTCCAGACACTCCCAACACACTTGTATCACTGGGAAACTTGACAATGATGGTTGCATCCACACCGCTAATGGTAAAATGACAATCAGAGATCGCCAGGGAAATTCGTGGGAAGTTGGAAATCATGACCCAACTGGGGTTTAAACGGTCTGATTTTGATCATGCTGTTTTCTATTGCACTAATCCCTTCACCATCATTTTCATACATGTTGACAACATGACACTGGTTACCAAAACCCTGGCCATCATGGAGAAACTGAAGAAAGATATTGGGGCAATAATCGAAGTTGTTGATTCCAGAGAAATTGTAAGACCGGGGTCGACGGTCTTAGGGAAAGGTACTGAAAGTAGCCTTGAGGCCTTTAGTATAAAAGGCGGGCGAGATCCGCGATCGAATATGCGTGCGGGTGGACTAGTCGAAGACTAGTAGTGAGAAGCCGGGTGGATTGGGAATGCCAAAGCTCCCGAATGCGAGTTCCGAGTCTAGTTGTGTGAGCCGACGTCGAATAGTTCGACGGCGGCGAGTCTGATTGTCGTATGAGCTTGCTGGTAGTCAAGTCGACGCGTGAGTCAAAAAGCGGAAGCTAGAACAAGCGTGTATTGAGAAAATAGATGAATTGACAAGAGTATAAGAAAATAGAGAGAAAACAAGAGATACGGGAGGTAAACAAGTTAATATCAAGACAAGGGATCCTCCAATAGAGGTTACCAGTTATATACGAGCGGGATGTTGGATTGATGAGTAGTATGTATGTACGGAAGTAGCTGAGACCCGTCATGGGGTTAGCGGGCGGTTGTTGGGTCGTGAGGTTGGGTTATACGTATGATCGGGCGGGTTTGGGATTGAAGATAGTGGAATCGGTGGTACTGGGCATGACAGAAATCCATTGGCTACTTGGGATCGAGATCCGAAGATCTCTCCATAATAGGACGATTCACCTATCATAGCAGTCATACATTGATGCCATACTCTCTTGCTATGGATTCTTGGATATAAAGCCACTCTCCATCCCCTTTCGATCCCCACATTCACCTCACCAAAGATCAGTCACCCAAAATGGTCAAGGATATCACTTTTATGCACGACAAACCCTACAGAGAGGCCCTTGGGGCCCTCCAGTACTTATCTGTCGCTACGAGACCCGACATCATGTATGCAGTCTCTATCCTTGCTCGCTTTTCACAAAACCCCGGCATCACTCATTGGAATGGTGTACGCCGTGTCTACGCCTATCTCAAATACACTCAAGACTTTTGGCTCAGTACAAGCAACCAGGAGACAGTCCAAGGCTATACGGATGCGGATGGTATGTCCCAAGAGGATTGACATGCTATTTCTGGGTACGTTTTTATGTTGAATGGCGGAGCAGTATCTTGGTCGTCGAAATGACAGGATACCATTTCTTTATCCACCACGGAAGCCGAGTATATCGCTTTGACCCATGCGGCAAAGGAAGCGATCTGGCTTAGGAATCTTTTATCGGAAATCTTTGGTCCAATTACTCATGCAATCCCTATCAAGTCAGACAATCAGTCCACCATCACATTGGCAAAGGATGATTGTTTTCATGCTAGGACCAAACACATTGATATCCGATACCACTTCATCCGCTACGTCATCGAGGAAGGTAAAATTTGTCTTACATACTGCCCTACCAAAAACATGACGGCAGACATCTTCACCAAAGCCTTACCTTCGATGAAAGCCAAACACTTCGCAGTATCCATGAGATTAGCAAAGGTTTGAAGGGGAGTGTTGGAATATCAAAGGTAAATATATTCTATTGAACTATACATGGAACACTTTCTTGTAGTATCCACTTGTTTGTATCACCGTCCCATGCACTCCACTGTTATCATCTCATAGACTCCACATAGTCTCTTGCCGTATCCACTTGCTCTCTTGCAGTACCCACTATACCGTATGGACAGTAGCCACAAGTATTCACGCAGTAGCCACCTGCCCAATATATTGTTTGTACTTAGGACTGTATATAAAAAGCCTAGTACCGTACCTTGTAATAACACCGTTGTCCCCCATCGATCTGTGTGATCGTTACTACTAAGTCCTGTGTGGACTTACTGCTGCTACTTCCTATTTAGGAACGTAACCCTACTAGTGTATTCCAAGCCTGATTACTGTATCGTTTTGAATTTAAGTTCAGTAATGTGTAATGCAGAGTACTGAACTGGGGTGATTTTTATCTTCGTAATGCATAACACCGGCCTTTAAACTATGATTTTTCGGCGCTTATACACCCAAATTTTGGGGCCGGCTATGCCGGCCACTATATTTGAATTTCAATGCATCACGCTGCCAAACGGCAGCTGAACTCTGAACTGAATGTGTCCAAGCCGTAACATGTAACATTGGCTGAGCTTATTTTCAAAATGATGCAGTACTGTCGATCTTGAAGAATCTCAGTTGGATTTGGTCTTTGGAGCTTGGAGACAACACATCAGAACCTTTGGCTTGTGAGATAAAGCCAAGGGGGTGTAAAATTTTTTAAAAATGACCGGATGTCGATTTTTTTTTCTTGAGCCTGGCCGGCGGACTAACTAACTATGTAAGCATTCCCACGCCCATATATGGTATATCAAGATAAGATTTCATCATAAATTGCTCTCTACAGAGTCAGAAGATACTGTTTGGACACTGTACCTTCACTTTGAGCTTTTTTTAGCATCCATAAGCCATAACAAATCCCATTTTTCATTCTGAAACACTAATACAGCGATACTCCTCATATGTCCTGCTTTGGCCAAAGCAAGCAAGTAAATACATGGGAGCCAGGAGGTGTAGGAAGGCTGTAATTTATACAATGGATACCATTTACTTACAGATAGTGTAAGATATATACATTTTGAAGTTTCCAGGCTGCCAAAAGTGGCCAAAATAGGTCAATCTTTAGGGTGTCAAAATTTTTTTCTTGGGCTAGGGGGCTGGACTAACTAACCTAGGCCTGGTCGGGCGCTAAATTCTTTGAACCCCCTTGGATAAAGCAGCTTCAAAGCAAGACATCTTGTCCTAGCTTGCATACCGTAGTCATGGTGGAGGAAGGGAGAGAGAAATGCGTTCGGCGCTCCTTTTCGGCGCTAAACGCCATTATGAGCATGAGCATCTTCGGAATAGGTGTCTTCAAGCACTAATATGCAAATGATATAGAAGGCTAGAGAAGGCTGCATTTGAATCTCATCTCTCAGGCTGCTATATCATTCCTTTCTCCTCACTTATCGACTCTTTTCTTACCATTAAGTACAGTGGTCCAGGTTTGGTCCAGGTCCTCCAGGAACTACGAACAGTCTTGACTCAAATGGGATTATAATTAGATGAGGTCTATTTATGGATGGAGTAACTTCGAAGAACCTGACTCCTAGCCAAAACGAGATCAGGGAGTGAGGAGGATCACAGGAGATCGCTGAATCAACGTTCGTCTCACCAAGTTTGGTACTGTCTCTAGTACTCCCTGGATCTTTTCTAATCTTTTCTTTCCTTTTTCTCGTTTAGAGTGGACATGCGTCGAAGAGAGGAGATTTTAATGCTAGTTAAACCTACGGAATATCACAATTCGTAGGATTTGCAATGCAAAGCATTACTGGACGCCCCATGGGGCTGATTGGCGTTTCCGTGACGCTCTGAATCGACGCCTTCACTTTAGACCCTCTGACTGGAATCTGTCCCGTCCTTTCTTACTTTCACGCCTTTCGGCTTTAACATCGAATCTAGAGCCGTATACGTCGTTTTGGGATGTGGGTACGTGGGTCATGGTGATTTGGAACAGATTCTTCCACTCGATTACGCTAACTTAGCGGTCCCGAACTCCCTAGAACTCCACAGCAACTCGTGGACTAGAAGGAATTGTGGTTGGGCATGGAGCGGGGATTGTACATCGTGGATTGGGGACTAAACCAACATGATTTGTCCCCATTCACGAATCTTCCAAAACTTTGGCTTGCATCTGTCTACGCTTTCAATTTACTTTTACGCACTTTCTTTCTAGATCGATTAGCGCCCTCTCTCACCCCCCCTTTCCTCAGGCCTGGGCTCCCTCGCTCCCTCTCCTAAACGTACCCATCTTCTATAGCTACTGTACATCCTATATACCATATTCCAAACGCTGGTCCTACTCTAACTCTCCGAGAGCGTCATCCACGGGCGATGCAACCAGGCCTGTTCTTGATGCTCCCTTGGACAAGCGGTAGCGGTAAAACGATTCGATCGTAAAGATTTTGGTTTGGTTCGTTGGAGGGGATCTGGAGTGTCTCGTTTCTCGCAAGGGGTGCGCTGGCGGGGTGTTGCTTATGCCTAGCCTTGTTCGGCGAGGTTGTCAGTGACGCCGGTAGGGTGGAACAATCGCTTGTGAAGAATGCAAGCTGAACGATTCATTCGTTGTTTTTCGGAGTGCGACGGACGTTTTTTCGGTCTTTTGAATATGATACCATTGTTTCACACCTCTTGAAGCTTGGATTGTGTTGGTGCAGGACAGGGAGTAAACTTGCAGCAAGGGAGGATGTTAATTAAGACAAGTATGGAGTGGTTCGTTGATAGTGTTGAGCACTCAATCATTTGGCTAGGCTGAAAGATGGAAGGCATGGTGTGATATTCTCCATAGCCGACTCGATGCGTTTTGCTTGGCATTCTGCTTGGCGTTCTTTTCATTCATCGCCGTAGTGTATTCACCGCGGTTCATTAGACCTAACTTTGATTCCCATTGAGGCTAGTATGATGATCCTATTTAATGCGGATACAGTACGACTCTTTGAAACTAATCAAATGACTGTTCTGATGTTTAATCAAGAGACTAATGGATAAACTTCGCTGGGCCCCGAGAGGCCCCGAGGAACTTGGAGAAAGCAATAGCATAAATTGAACCCGTTATCCTCGACTGTATCCTCTTACTCACTCCTCAGCCTAAGCACCTTTTTGACAATGTCACCCGAAGAGTCACAACAAATAGTCTTTGTTGGAACAGTATTCTTTAGCAATCTTGGTGCCCTCATATTTAGCTGCGGACTCTTCGGTGAGGCATCCATATAATATTTAAGCGAGATACTTATCGACATTTTTATAAGGGGTTTATATTCTGGCTTTTACCATCGGTATACACATTGTTCTGTGAGTACTTATTGCTCATATCAGCACCTACTCAATGCACTGTAATAGACAAAAGGAGAAGAATGGACGTGCACATCAAGCCTTGATTGCACTCCTTCTGGCAGGATTTTTGATGATAGTCCTTTACAGCTGTGAGGGTATCTCGGTAAATATGTTCCTTGTCAAATTTGGGCTGGTGGTATCCCTCCCAGGAGGTTTACCTACACAAGAAATGTCGGCTAGTTCAAAAACCATTGTGGTTGAGATCTTACAGGAATGGGGTGCAAATTTCATTGTGAATCCTATTTCGCATTCAATCATTTAAACAAACTGACAATCAGCATGTACTCTGTAGGTATTAATGGCTGATGCAGCTATTGTGTGGAGAGCCTGGGCACTCTGGGTGGACAATAGGCTGATTAAATGGACACTGCTGATCATCCTGCTATTGGACATAAGTGATCCATTTTCCTATGTGTTGTAGACCTAAATGCTGACACTGCAAACTTTCAAATTGTAGGTGTCACTATTGCGGATGCCATAGCTGGCACTCAAGTATTACTCAACTCATCTGCTGAGATTAATACTGTAACCTTGGATTGGCTCAGTGTTGTTCTCAATTTGGCAGTAAATATTGTGGCAACACTTCTGATAGCTTATCGGGCATGGTGGGAATAGGGAGCCTCCTTTCATTTCCAAGTTACTTATTGCATCTTTCAGGACACATCATCAATCGATGCATGCATTGTCTCGGACCAAGAAAACACAAGTTGAAAACATCCTTTTACTCTTCGTTGAGTCTGGTGCAATTTTTGCTCTGGTCCAGGTCTGTGGCTTTCTTCAGTGTCATAAAACTACCAAAACTCATCGCTCATTGTATCATATATGCAAAGATATTCAGCATTGTGATTCAAGCACTGGATATTCATGCAGCTGTGCTTTCATCTACTGATATTACCAGATCATTCATTAATGCATTATATATATACGGTGCTGTAAGTCTGACTATTTCTAATTCCACCAGTTGATCTGCTAATCTTTTATTTTGATCTGCAGGCTATAAATCCAGTTGCTCTTGTGGTCCTGGTACAAACAGGAAACACATATGATCATAGTTTTCACCTAAATGATTTCCCTTCACTGGAAATCAATCCCGCTTCTATTACTATCCAAGGAGCTCATGATCCAAGTACTTAGTTTATGGGCTGCAAGGTTTAGGCCTGGCTTTTGCCTTGCTTTGAATCCCCTATGTTTCGAATTCATAATTTGATTAGTGCAAAAAATCCTGATTCAAGTTCTTTGTAAATATTATCTGCATCCAAAGTTTAATTACATATATAACATCATTCTGAAGAAAAGCGCCTCAGCATTACTGTTCTGGATCTTGCCATTCCAAATCCAATGGAACCATGGATTAAGTGGCTTCCATGGCACAGCTGCAGCTGTCACATGTTTAACAATCTAAATCCGCTGTAGAGTCAGAACGGCGGGATGCTCTTTGTTGTAGCTTGTTCGGATACAATGGTTCCTGTACAACTGAGGCCTGTTCCACCAGGGGTATGGAAAATTGGGATGCTGGATCCATAGTCATTCTTTTCCAGAGTCACTAGCACTACAACCATCACTGGGTAAATTGACTGGAAGATCGGGAAACGGAGTGAGGGGAGGCTGCTAAAGAGAGAGAGAGAGCTACACATACAGTAACATAGGGTAAACTTCCCATAATAGCCGCTGTTGCTATAGGCGATGTTACATTTCCTTAAACATCAGCAGAACCTGGGTGAACGCTACAGCACCTATAGCAGCTTATAGCAGTCCATAGCAGCCACAGCACTGTACAGTGTGTGGAATGCTATGAGGTCCTATGAGGTCCTGTAAGATCCTGTAGGTTCACCGTTGCTCGCGCATTCTGACACCTGTCATTCCCAGCTGATGGATACGGCAACGTGAACCTTGGATGCTATTTAATCAACGGTTTTGACAAGTTCGACGTCTTTTCCTTCCCCCACTAAGCTCAACTTAACTCAGACTGTAAGTTCTGCTCTCTGCAGTTTTTGACTCAGAGGCTTCTAATTGTATATCTGATGACATCTTTTAGTGTCATTGAAGAAGGATTCAATGACTGGTAGGAGGTTGCAGTTGAATTTTACACCATTTGTAGACCTGGTAGATGAGTCAAGTATGTATGTTGTAGTATAAGTAGTTTGGAATCGCAATAAAATGATTTATAAATATTTCGCTAGTATTTCACTCTCGCAAGCCAGGGAATCAATTCAAAATAATAATATATTTGGTATTGAATCGATATTGAATAGAACCCTGATGGCGGCGTTCCGCGAAGTCCACAGTGATCCACAGCAACCATAGCATCCCACAGTTCTGTACAGAGGGTACCTTGCTATGGGTCCTATAAGTGCTGTGGGTTCTGTACAGAGCTGTACAGCTCTGTACAGAACACCCAGGTTTTGCTGATGTAGTGTTCCGAGTATTGCAAGAACCTAGTGAAAATACGAATCAACAAGATGAACGATGTCGGGCTTCGAGCTCTATAATTTATTGAATGATATGATGCTCACCCAAAATACACAGTACAGAGCGCTGCTTTCCAAGAAAATAAGAAGCATCTTGTTCATGCGTGAGCCAGATAGCTCGCTCATACTTCCGCGATATTCCCTTTCAAATGACTCAAAGCTTAGACTGCGTATGCTTGAATTTACTTTAACAGAGCTCACCATATCCGAAGCCCCATGAAGATCGTAGCACAGAGATTGGTGATTAAAAGGGGGAGCGTAAACATTAAGGTGCTGGGTCCGGATCCTGGAATGATGTCTGTCACAGTAAGAGCTCCTTCAATAAAGGTTGCGGCTTGAAGATAAATGGAGTAAGTGAGTAAGTCACAAATTATCCACATCTTTCAACAACATACTACTCGGGCCCATGGAAAGTAACGGCCCGGCCATGCCCCTTTCCCAAAGAACAGTGAATATCTTTTGAAGATTGCAGTATTTTTATATCAAACAACTTGTATTCTTCATCTGCTGCATGTACTCCCTTGATTCCATGCACTGGGATCAAGGAACCGTGGGAACTCCTTGCTTAATTCAGGCAATAAGATTTTTGGCAGTTTTGCATTGACTCCTCATACAACCTTCTATTTTTGAGTAAAAATTATGGAAAAATTGGAACTCCCCATTTTGAATATCTGGCTTTTCATGTGTAAAAATATCCAGGGACAGAAACAAATATGTAACCTTGTACAATTTTAATATCTTAAAATTTGCTAAATATAGCAGCTAATTTGCAGAGGCATATCTTATGAAGGTGCAAGAACAATTTCATTGAATATTTAGACCAAGTCCATAACTTGAATGAAGTGAAGATATCCATTTGTTCAAAAGTTACAAGCAAAAAAGTGATAGGCCATCACTTTCCATGGGCCTGAGTAATAGTTCCCAGGAGGCAGATAACGAGCAGTAGCTTCACAAATATGTTGCGGTTCCATAATAGCCATGCCCTCCATACAACAATCGAGTCACTAATGAAGTACTAAGAGGAAGCATCAGCCAACAGCGAACACCAAACCTGTAACTAACTTACAGCAAGACGTTGCAAAACCATCGCGATGATTGTAGTTTTATTGATAATACCTGCCGCATTGAATGTTCCACCAAGTTGAGAGAAGTTAGCCATATAGGTCCAGATAGTCAGCGACAAGGAGCAAGCAGACAAGCAGAACAGCAGTAGAATAATTCCGACGAGGAGCTTGATCCCAAAAGATGTTCGTAAACTGTCAGATTTGAAAGTAGAGAGAATCAAGGTAAGCTCAAGGGGTTTAGAACTTCAAAAAAGCAAACGTATCAAAGGATGTATATCCCCAGAATAGTCACTGCTCCTTGCATGCCTAAGAAGTAGTTGAGGCAATTTAGATACGCAAGTTGAAAACGAAGATACAATTCCTCCGACTCACCAAAAAACAAAGCTTTGCATAAAACATCAGTTAATATGATTTTGAGTTGTAAGGTACTGATTATCGGGGATATCAGTGCAGAAGAGCTAGTGGACATGTCTGACTCTTGGGCGTGTGTCGATGGCGACCGGCTCAGTCGTTGGTGACTGACAAGGGAAGGGTGATGGTGGTTGCAGTGAAGAGTACGTGGGAGACGATAGCGTCGATGTTGAATAAATAAACCAGGTTCTAGCGGTTTGGAGTGATCAAAGAATAGTGTTGATGTTGAAGCTACTATAGGGCGGCAAGGTGAATGGATTTCCCATAGAGATAGATGTCAAAGACAACAGGTACCTGGTATTGCCAGTGCCACCATTTGAACATTAGACGTCCATGAATGATGATCCAGCGATAGCACTTACACCAGGAACGAAAGAAGTTATTTTACCTTTATATGGATAAATGATACCATATTGATATGTATTCGTCACATCCAAGTCTCGGTAAGTCGCTTGGCATGTGCAATGATAATGAGCGACGGTTCCAAACATACTGCAAGTACCTACAGCTGAAAAAGAGACTTGGATCTGGAGAGTCCAAGGTAAGGTAGAGCACAAATCGGACAACTACACAAAACAAGACTCGAATTAATGAAGGCGCCATCAGCGTCTATGTGAAACTAAGCAAAAATCGAACCTGCGCTTCAAATCTCAATTTCAAGTGGATACTGGCACGGTCGCAGCGTTCCAAGCCCCAGTAGATGTTCATAGAGCTCTACAGCATCAGCAAAACCTGGATAATTGCCATAGCTGTTATAGCAAGCCATAGCAAGCCATAGCAGCCATAGAACTATGAGCTGCTATGAACTGCTATGGGTAGCTATGAGCTACTATGGACTTCCCAAATTATATTACCTGTTGACAGATGTCATGATCCATAGCAATCCATAGCAGCCCATAGCAGCCCATAGCTCTGGATAGATGGGGACCTTGCTATGGGTGCTATGGGTGCTATGAGTGCTGGATAGCACTATCCAGTGCTATCCAGTTCACCCAGGTTTTGCTGATGAGGACCCTGAGGCAAATAGTAAAATCACCAAGGTGTCACGACAGAGGAAAAGGACAGAGAACCGAATGGTGGAGTTGCAGAAGGTCTACCAGGACAGACCAGGACTCGGTGGGCGTGTTACAGAAAATCCAGATAAACGAGATCTCGAAGACTCTTGTGACAACCTCAGGCTCAATTGATGTTAATGCCAGGAAGTGTGTTTATGGTTTTGAAAGATTTGCTTGATTCATCGATAGCGAGTCAATATCCGAAAGAAGCTAAGTTTTCAAAGCAGAAATAACGTTTTCAGGTTTCGACAAGGGGGATCTGGCAGCCGAATTTCCGAAAACGTCTATGATCATCCTTCGCCCGGTCCGTGAGCGCTAAAACTTTCAGACGGCGAAAACGTTTGAAGACCTTTAACTTTCAGTAGTCCTTAGTAGGCAATTTTTTGAATGGACAGTAATTCTTTAATAGACCTTAAAGTCGAGGATCTGAATCCATTTGAAGTTTAAGCAAGAATTGAAAGAATCGCGAGGGAAATACTAAAATGTGTGGTGTAATACTATGACGCCATTCAGAATCACCATGCACTGCCATGAGTCATACGACTCCGTCATTCCGTCACTCCAACAACTCAAGCTTCGAATACTGTGCTACATAAATCATTATATTTTGTACTCAGAAGTCGGATTAGAAGCATGAAACATAAAATGCAGTGAACTGAAAGAAAACCGACGAAAAGCACTGTGTGGTAGCACCGGACCGCGGGATTTTCTAATTTGGGATCATGATCATGGTACCTGTAAACTTTTAGGGACGATATCGTTAATTTTAATTTCCGATCCCCCTTGGGTTTCGTAGATGAGAGCTGAGAAGAATAGGCGCCTAGACGCCTTCCATCACTAAAGCTAACTCCCACTTCATGAACGGAATACCCAATGAACGTACTTAGTCTGAATTCGGCTCGGATACTGACTCACACTTGGAGCTTTGAAAGCAGTATTGCCGCAAGAACGAGGAAGATTGTCGTACAGTAGCGGTGTATTGCGAGTGGTTTGATTGACTATAATCTGCAGGCGGTGGAAAAAACTCGTCGACTTGGAGCAAAGACAGAGCGAAGAAGGTTTTTCTCTACCAGCTCGGATTGCCAGGTGGCAGGTCATTTTTCTCGGAGAAAGACTCCAAGAGAGGTGGTTTAGTTAGCCGGAGATGCAGGTGCGTAAAAACGCCATTTATCTCTTCATTTTCGCAATTGAATCCCTTCGTGATTACTCTAGTCGAACACTGAATGCTAAGGACGAGGAGCGTATTGAATTTCTTCTTCCAGACTTCCGAGCGCTCTAGACTCGAACTCGGAGGAATTTTCGAAAGCTTCAAGCACTCCGGCGGAATGACAGCGTTGGCGACTCGTCCCATGCGTAGTTGACCTAAACGCGAATGCAGATCTCGGAAGCGAGCTCATGTTCTTAATACCGTAGCGTTTACGACCGAGACCGCATGACATCCGAACTCATAGTGTGTTTCATGGGTAGAAGAGCGGCAGCGACATGAATAGAGGATGTGTGGATGAGAGGAGACCTGGTGGGTAGAGACTCTTGGTCGACTTGAGTCTCAGGATTTGACAGGACTCGGTGTCGAAATTGGTTGGCTTGCATCTTCCAAGATGAGCAAAGCGCAACATCGACTCAACCTAGGACCTAATATCATTCGAATGATAAATTCGAAGGCACACCGTTTCCATGTTATCCCATCTATTCTATTTGTCTCCCTTTATTTTGCTTCTCCGTCGCACATTCTCCTTTGTACTTTCTCGTCAATCTTTCTTCCATGCTCTGTTTCGCTCTCCTTGCCCCTACATTTCCGATCCCCGAATTCTCTAATCGTTCTGACACTCCACAGAGTTGTACACATACTTACTTACCTATAGCTAGTCCCTGGCTAATACACGCGCTTGTCATCAGAGTTCACAATGGACGCCCGCGCGAGCTGGGTTTGACTCCCTGCAATTGAATAGCCTAGCTACGCATGCTTTGCTTCATCCTTTTCATTCGTGAGTTACCTATGTATGGCACGGGGCTCAGTTCCGTCCCCCCCCCCCCCCAGTCCAATATCATTTCCCTTCGCTCTTTCGCATTTGTGCCTTCGCCACATCATTGTGTACTGGACCTCAGTATCATGATATTGTTGGTACACGCTTGTGTCTGACCAGCAATCTTTTTTTATCTTCGTCTGGCGTAAGAGCTGGTTCAACTCCCAGCAGGAAGTTCGAGTGCGACACTTCTGCCTGCTTTCAATTCTTTTTTTCTTTTGCCCGTCTATTTTATTAATAATGCACCATATTTTGCTTTGAACCCAAAGTTCACATTTTACTACTTCATAATACCTTTAAACCCTAGTCACTGACCATTGCATGATATGATACGGGTGTTTATTTCCCGGATACATTCCAAAGAAGTCATCCCCTCCAATCTCACGGATAACCTGTGCCTTCACTTCCACATCATTACCTTTACCGAACACCTCTTCCCATAACTCCTTCCAGCTGGAAGGCGAGTGACAAAACATGTATCGCTCACTCCCCGTGGGATGCCAGATACCCTTCTCTGCCATGGATCCATGAACACCAAATAACATTGAACCTGGCTCCGGTGAAAGGAGACCAGCCAGTTTGATTGCAATTGCTTTTTGCCCTTCTTCGTCAAACAAATGGAAGAATGCTCCGGTGAAGCAGGCTGAAAGATGGCCTCGGAGTGGGTTCAGGGAGTTGAGAGTGCTCAGATCAGGTACGGGTATATTGGGAGGTGTTTCCTTTGTGAATGGGGCTACACCATCGAGGAAGGAACTGTCAAGTATATCGCCTTGAAGAAAAGGCACCGGAAACGACTGCTGAGAAGACCGAAACATTTCGTGTCCTAACTGCCAGAAATCTGAATCTCGATAAGCATGTGTAACAACTCGGAAGGAAATTCAGGACCTGCATGCAAATCAGCAGCCAGGACGTTTTCGGCAGGATACCCATCTTGTATTGCTTTCCTGGTGTCATTTCCAACTGTAGCGTAAACGAAAGGTGTCAAACGCAACCAGATAGTAGAGAACTTCATCACCAACAGCAACAAGCAAGATCCAGGAAAATCGCTCGCTTTCTTTGCCTCCCGAGCATCAAGAAATCAGGATAAGCCGGTTGACGCGCTATCTTCAATCTGATCTCGAAGGGCTTGTAAAGACGCCCGAATCTATGTCTTGCTTGACGTACCTTGCAAACTCAAAGATCCTGATGCAAGGATAGCGATAAATCTGTACAGAATGATGGTAAGCAGGGAAATAGTTGCTCTGTATCGATACAACAGTACCGAGTACGCCTTGGTTTGAACGGCAATCAGGTGCGTCTTTAGTTCTTCGTCATCTTTGATACCAGTCTCCTTTTTGAAAAACTCTCTTTCCTCTTGATCTAGATTGTAAAATCGCTCTTCTAGTGAAAGCTTAGGGTAGACATGGGGGACATTAGTATCCATCTTGGAATCTGGATGCATGAACGAAGTCAGGAAGCAACGGTGACAGCGTGAGATTTTTGGCGCCCATCCTTGCTGCAAACGTAAGGAGAAGGGGTTCGATTCGGAGATCGAATCCAGATAGTCCCGGAACTTCCGAGTCCGCCTCAGGTCCTGCCGAGGGTCCGAGTCCTACTCTAGTCCGAGTCAGTAAAGATACTGTAAATAGTGTAATATTAACATAAAATATCTTAGACTAATGAATTACTGTACTCTTCCGACCAACTGTTCAGTCACGCGTCACGTCCAAATAATTGGACATCGGATTTAATTTTTTCTCGAATTTTCGGATTTTTTTGGTATTTTTTATTTTGTATTTTTCCGAAATCTGTGAACAGTTGGTCGGAAGAGTACAGTAAGTTGGGTTGAAGGTCAAGAAGGCATACATCCGACCGGCGCCTAATGTGGTAAGGATTCATGATGGCACCTAAGACCATCACTGCAATGTCTACTCTATGGCTTCCTTGCTCTTGCCAGAGTATATGAGTGTATGTGAATGTGATTACATAGGTATGCGACAAGGTTTTGGGCTGAGTTGATCCATAGAGTGAGTGCCTACAAACCGACTCCAGCTCAACAGACTCCAAAACATGGTGTCCGTGATGCATGATGAGGATGGGTGGGTAAGCTACAAACTACATACAATGTCCCCGGCCATCCAAGGCAGGAACGACAGTTAAAACCCTGTGGGAGATGGCCATGGTTCTCCACAGCCACCTATAAATCCCCGTCTTCCAGGACAGCTAAGTAATAGAACCCATACCATGTAACAAGGAGTCTGGAACCCAGGATCCAAAGATCCTCTTATCAAGGCAGTGGGCTTGACAAGATCTGCAATGGCAGATTCCAGCATACAGGTTTTACCCTGTATGGGAAGTGCCCCCTCTGGACTTGTCTTGATTGTACTGAATGAGGGATGAAGGTGATCTGCAATAAAGGGAGCAGTGGGAGGGTGAAAACAAAGAGAAATGAAGTGCAAGAGGCAACTGTTTACTGGTGGTGCTCGCACAAATGCAGGGAGTGGCTCTTCATGAGAGTGAGAAGCAAGACATGCTCCCTGGCAGTCACATATGTCAGCTGTAGACAACCTATGCATGTGACTCATACCTCATTGCACTCATACTACACTCTCACCACAACACTGCAGGTACTCTCCAAATCTGTGCATAGTGCCTAAGATGTTCTCCTAGGCCAACTTATCACGTTCACTGTACTTTGGCATCAGCAAAAACTCTTTTGAGCCCAGGAGGATCCAAGGTCTCCTATTCCTCTTAGGCAACCTGAGGCAACCTAGTTGGCCCAGGAAAAAGGGTAAAACTTTGGACACCTCAGGTATCCTAGTCATCCTAGGTGCCCTGGGACATCCTGGGCTGTCCTGAGGGTATCCTGAGGGATCCTGGGGCATCCTGGAATATGCCCCAGGATGTCCCAGGATGGTCCAGGACACCTAGGATGACTAGGATACCTGAGGTGTCCAAAGTTTTACCCTTTTTCCTGGGCCAACTAGGTTGCCTCAGGTTGCCTACATCAGCAAAACCTGTGAGATGCCATAGCAAGGTCCCCCTCTGCACAGTTCTGTACAGAGCTGTACAGCAGCTGATCTATATCACTTCCCATCAATCACAACATCAAGAACTCACATTGGAAGAGATGGCAAGGAAGAATTGGTCACCCACCTACTGGATTTTGTCAAACTTCCATGTTCACACTCAGCCGCTAATATGGCAGAGGCACTTGCAGAGGTCCTGAAAGCATATGGAATTGCAGACAAGGTTAGTTTCAATAACTGTAAAAAGTGGCTGCACTGATGCACCATAACAGATAATATCCATTACTTGTGATAATGCCTCTGCAAATACAGCTACATTTGAAGAGCTCGTGAAAATTCTCCCTACATTTCCTGGACTGAAAGCTCATGTTTAGTGCTTTTCCCATACAGTGAATTTGACCACTAAAGGTGTCCTTCATCTGTTTGAACCCAAAAAACCCAAGCCAGGTGATGATGATGCTGCTGCTGCTGAGCAGGCCAGATTTGGTGATGATATTGGCTTGGAGGAGCTTCATACTGAGTTGAAGGATCTCAAAGAGAACGGGGCACAAGAAAAAGATGATTTAGGGGGCTTTGTTGATTTATTAGATGAAATGACTAAAGTCGAGCGAGAGGAATGGAATGAAGCTGTGCAGCCATTGCAAGATGCCTTGTTCAAGGTAAGCTAGGGTTAAGGTCCTATTCAGTTATTTAACTCAATTTTTCCAGTGCCACTGTGTTTCCTTCAAGATTATTAACTCTCCTACTCTCTTACTCCCTTGATGGCATGAAACAGTTGCTGGAACTGATTTCAAGGACTGTGTACTACCCCACAATGTTTCAACTCACTGGAATTTGACCTATGATATGCTCTCAGCCTTTATTGAAATGACTCTGGGCCTTTATTGAAATGAAATCAGTTGTTGTACAATTCCTGGACTGTGCATTGAATGGACTTGCTGACTATAACCTATTGGAGGAGGAATGGGATGCTATAAGCAATCTGGTGAAGGCTCTGAAGGTACATTACTAATGCATTTCAGCACTGATATCTTACTGCTTTCATTAGATACTCAAGGACACAACTACCTTCTTTTCATCAAATTCACCCAACATTTCCTCCATAATTCCTGCTATGGATGCAATAGATGAAGCATTTGCTTCTGGCATTGTAGACAACCATGAGCTATCATGCACTTTCAATCGGTAAAAAAACTCTCAATAAGTACTATGCATGCACAGATGACTCAGACATATATTGTATGGCTATGAGTGTGTCTTTCCTTTCTAGCCTTAGCCTTTACTGATATATATTTAGTTCTTCATCTGTCATATAAGTTAATGTACTTCAAAAGTCTCAACTGGACCAATGCATGGATCAATGAGGCTGTTGACATCTCATGTAAAGCTTGGACTTCACGCTACAAATCTTCAGCAGCTTCAGCTGGTACAGCAGCCTCTGTGCCGCCTATGGTATGTTGCATCCAGTTACAGTGTTTGACTTGTTACTGACGTGATCCTTCAGAACACGAGTACTTCCTCTTCCAACTCATTTGTCTGTCTTATGGCAAAACAAACATACACTGCAACCCCCACTGGTAGCATAGATGAGCTGGACCGCTATCTTGCCAACAGCTGCATACCCACTGATGATCCACTTCAATGGTGGATTATGAACCAAAATTTTTATCCCAACCTGGCCAAGTTGGCGGTCTCAATCCATAGTATCCCAGGTATGCATCACCTTCTGTATTGTCTTGCAGCCTACTGATGTTATTTGCAGCATCTGCAGTTTCTGTGGAGTGTAGCTTCTTGCGCAGCCATATCCTTATCAGCTATCTTTGTAACCGTCTCTGTGCATTCACAATACAAGCACTAATGTGCTTTGGTGACTGGTCTCAAGAAGATTTTGTAATGAACAATGAGCTTGTAAATTCCTCACTAATGATTCATCTCCAGTGAATGATGAGGAGGATGTTGTGGAACTTGTCAACAAGTAGTAGTATTTGAATAAATTTTGCTGCCTCAAACTCCTTTGCTCAAAGCATGATAAGCTGGACCTAAAATTTAACAATACTGCAGCTATAGCATTGCACAGCATGGAAAGACCATTGGCAAACAGCAGCAATGGTGTCACGTAGGATGGAGAGACCATCAGAAAACATGTTTCCTTGAGTGCAAGCAGCATTTCCTGTAAGCTCAAACTTGAGCACAGGGTGAATGCTGCTTGGACTAAGCCACAACACTGATGGTGATGTTGGAATCTTGCTGGCATATTATACAGCCTGCTCTGCCAGTAACACGATAAGCTTCATTAAACACAGGGGGGTCAATTAAACTTTTTGTTAAACAGTTTAACAGCACTAAGTACAATATATACTAAATCTGATTGAACCCATACACTGTCCCCAATTAAATAATGAGTTTAACGGCGTTGAACACGGTTTTGAACAACCTATCCATTGTTCTGCCTGTCGCTGACCTGGCCGTTTAACAACATCGAAGTTTTTTTGGGCGATACTGGACCTGAGCACACCCAAGTTGTTAAACACAGTTTAACACGTTAAACCAAAGAACATACCAAAAAAAAATTGTCATAGGCTTGTATAGTACTTGGTAATCAGACTAGGTTAAACAAACAACTGTTAAGCCAGCTAAACTGGTGAATCTGAATTTTAAGAAAAAGAATATGAAGGACAGGGAAAGACAATCATAGGTATAAAGAAATCGAGAGGGAGGTACTTGATAGTTAAACTAGGCAATTATAGCGCCAGATTATCATCTAACTGGGTCATGTTGATGCCAAAGAGAGCTTTTGCATAGTCAGATGATTGGGAAGTGGGATTTGTCGGAAAAGTGAAAAAATGCCGATAAGCGGCCATAAGCGGTTATAAACCCCATAATCGGAATGCCGCATATAAGCGGTTGCCACAAAAGAGTCAGATTTCAATTCAGCACGCGATTATGGGGTCTATAAGCGCTTGTACATGGTTACCATACAAAATTGAATAAATTGAAATTTTTCACGAACATTGACTTGACGTTTTCTGGGCTTTTTCGATCTAAAATTGGGCCGTATTCGGCCTGTAATCGGTTATAAACCCCATAATCAGGTTATAAACAGGCCTCGACTCTTTGATCACTATTGATTATAAACCCCATAATCGCCGTAATCAGGGGTTGATTATAAGCGCCATTTTGACTTTCTGACATTAGTGGGAGAGATTGAGTGTAGGTAGGATTTTGGTCATAGAGAGAAAACATGGCAGTTTTGGATTGACAGGGGGCTGTTGGAATATCAGATTTTGATGTACAAGCTGGATACAGCTATGTCATGATGATATCAAGGTTTCATCATATTTACATCATATCTATGCTATATTTGCACCTTATATCACTATTGCATCATAGGTGATATCATTACTTCACATAGTATCCACTTACTATATTTGATAGCTATGACATATGCTTTCTAGGAGTATAAATACAGGTTGTAGATAGACATGTACTTTACCTGTTTGCCTTAGGATCTTTGTCCCAAGATCCATACAAGGTCAAACATTTTAATCATTTGTCAATATCCTTGTCACCTTGCTGGTGTTATAAGGTGTATTCCTACAGGGGCTCGTCGTGATAGCTTTATAGTGTCTCCCGTGGCCATTGACTAATGGTTTTTGTTGACAATAGGACTTGGACGTTCATGTGGAGGGGGCCAATATATCCAGCTTTAACCGTCCTTCCTTATTGTTAGTCTTCTCTCGGTGCACTCGGCAGGGCGTTGTCTTGTTTGAGTGGCCCTTATTTTTCCAGCTCTATATATACCAGGGGTGCATCACAATTTTCCTTCCTTTTTGAGTCCCATGACTGTTCAAGTTTCTTCCACTTCAATGAGTCTTCCAGTTGTCTCAGAGTGTTGAGCATTCAACTTTAGTCTGCAGCCACACAAGTCTGTGCATGCTCCTATATCTCCTGAATTCGGTAGCAAGGTGAGTGGCGATAGCTTTTTATGGCATGTGATTAGGTGTGTGTGCAAAGGAAAATGTATATGGTGTGTGCACTGTTTTGATTTCTCAAGCTATTTTCTCATGGATCAATTGTTGTTAGTCTGAATTATAAGTGCCATTGGTTGGGTCATGAGCATCCTTTGAATCTTGCCCTAATGCTGAATCTCAAGAAGTTTTTCAACATGTGTTAAATGCGAAAAGTAGATTGGTTGAATGCCATTGTTAAACTGTGGTTTAAGCTGGCGTAATGGTCGTTTGGCCATTTCAAGGTCAATTATGATAGAGATTTAATCAGGAAATGTGTGGTTTAGTTGAACGTGCGTTAAACACAAACAGTTGTGCCACTGAACATGATTGTTGAACCATCGTTAAACCTGGTTTAACAGCTGTTTGCCAGTGGCAGGTACAGATGGAGAGCTCTATTCCGACAGATGGTTTAATGGTCTGTTTAACACCATTAAAGAGGGCACAAGAATGTACAGTCTGTATAAAATGCCACCATTGTTTAATGTGTTTAACTTGTTTAACAAAATCTATAATGGGCTCAAAAGTGACCTATGTAGACTGTACAAATAAGTAGCAGTTAAACCGTTTAACAGAAACTTTAATTGACCCCCTCATGTTTAATGAGGCTAATGGTATTTTATGCTCTGCAGAGGGAGTTGGCTATAAAGTCGCCTGCATGATATGGGGAGGAAGAGCAGGCATGAGGCAACCAGTTGCTGGGGGAACGGGATATCAGGTGACAAAAACTCAAGAGAAGCACAGCGGCGCACCAATAATACCCTCCAAATCTTCTAGTGCTTCTCTAACCTTTGCCCACTCACATCCATTTTCTGGCCAGCCAGCAATTATGTCAATGAGCATGGTCCGATAATGCAGGCAAAAGAGATTAGCAGAGCTGGATGAATCTGGAGCAAGCATTGGGTGCATTCTCTCTAGCCTCCACCAAAGCCGGGGTGGCTAGTTTTGAGCCTAGGATTGAAATTGGGAGAGAAGGTGCAGGTTGTTGTTGATCTGAAAGTGTCACATGTGATTGCTGACCCGACCCAGAACCCGGCAGCACGGGAAACACAAGCCCGAGTACATCAGGCTTGGGTTTTTTTGGGGCTCAGGACGGGCTGAATTCCGGGGTCCCAAACCTGACCCAAGCCCAACACTAATGTTCATACTAGTATCTCGGACTAGTACCAATGTAAGTATTAATGTAAGGACTAATGTATAATGTAGAGTTAACTTGGACTAGTACCCATGTCAGTACTAATGTAAATACCAATATATACTCATGGCCACGGAAAAAAACGGTCCGGGTCACATTTGCATTTGAACTTGCAATTTTCAGTGCAGTTTGGAAAGGAGATCACAAAGAATTTTGAGTAGGTGAATATGTTGTATTGATAGCCATAAACATTCTCAGAAAGTATGGGGCTTATAATGCAAGTATAAGAATGTAAAATGACCCGGTACATGAGTGGGATCAAAAAAGGTGGTCCATTTTTTTCCGTGGCCACGAGTAATCTATAGTTAACAAGGACTAATACCAATGTAAACACTAATGTATAGTGTATAGTCAACTTGGACTAGTACTTACATTAGAACTTGTTGAGTAAACAAGAATATCTCAGTTGGGCCCTAGGTAGTGGGACAACTGCTACTACTATACCTGTTGAGTAAACAAGAATATCTAAGTATGTAGTGAGTAAGGTATAGTAGGTAGAATAAGAATAAGAAAGGCTCACCTCAGTTGTGCCCTAGGTAGTGGGACAACTGAGGGAACAAACCATTGACACAGTAGGTATATAAGTTGATTGTATGATCAACTTGGTAAGCAAAACGTAGGCGACCGGGAAAATAGTAAAAAATATGTCAAAGCGTAGCGTACCATGTATCGACCGTGCAGAGTTGTCTCCAAAAGAACTTACATTGGTACAAGTCCAAGTTACTAGTGCTAACATTAGGTTGTGCATTAGTACTAGTCCCAGTTAAATATTCATTATACATCAGTACTTACATTGCTACTAGTCCAAGTTACTAGTATTAATAAAATACCATTAGCCTTGTTAAACAGAGGGGGGTCAAATAACATTTCTGTTAAACATGTTAAACACTGCTTGTTTGTAAAATCTATGTAGACTACTCTTGAGGCCATTATAGATTTTGTTAAACATGTTAAACATGTTGAAAAGTAGTACCAATCTGTACAGACCATGCATTCTTGTCCCTTGTTTAACAGCATTAAACTGGCCATTAAATCATACTCTGCCTGAATGAAGCTCTCCATCTGCAATGGCCAAACGGCCATTAAACCAGGTTGAATAATGGTTCAACAATCACGTTCAACCAACCCAACTTTTCGTGTTTAATGCTTGTTCAACTGAACAGCGTTAAACCACACATTGCCCAAATAAATCTCTATCGCAACCCACCTCGAAATGGCCAAACAATGGTTCAACAATTGCATTCAACCCACCCAACTTTCATGTTTAATGTGTTTTGGAAAAATTCTTGAGACCCAGGATCAGACAAGATTTGATCAATGAAAATAAACCTAAGTTATAAACAGGTGGAGCTGACCTGTAATCAGCAACTGTAAAATCCATGAAAAACAACAAGACTCACTGCAAACAACTCTCTAGCAAGGCCTCAAGTATGGCTACATGATTCAAAACTCCCCCAATAATTCAACACAGCTTCAGATTTGAATGCCCTGGCAGCAATAAAACTCTCCTGACAGACACTGTGGTGAGTATGCTCATGACCTGACTAATGGTACCTAAGGTTAAATCATGTCTGTGCTGGCCAAAATTAGTCAAAAAAAAACAAAAATAGAGGCAGTAGCAGCAAAGGTGAAGGTCAACTCAGGCTTGTTTGTGAGTCTACTAGTAAGAGATTAGTGAGTAGAAGTTGGATTGTTCAAGTTAAAGTAAGTCACATACCAATTATAAGAGAACACTGTGTGACATTTTGAAGGTGAAAGTGATCATGAAAAGGTAGGGGAAAGGAAGAAGAAGGAATAAGCAAGCATTTTATATTTATATAGTGCAAGGACAAAAGAAGAATAAGGGTCACTCAAGGGCCACCCAAAAGACAATTAATGCCCTGCCCTCGGAGTGCCCCGGTAGGACAAAAATAAGGATGATTAAAGCTGGATTTATTGAGGCCTTATTGTTCTACTTGTGCTGGTATATATAGCATTGGATGATGGGTGGGTCACAGACTCGCAATCCCCCCACCCTTAATAGCTGCTCTTACTTGAACTTCAGTAAGTCCTCCAGTCACTCATGTTTGCATTAAGGCTCATTCGATTCTAGTCTACAATGAGTATGAATGTGAACCAGCCACATAAGTAAGTATCTTGCATTGTTTTTGAACTTGTTAAACATGGTTGAACAAATGGTTATGATGTGCACTTGGCCTAGTTTTGGTGTTCAACAGCTGGGTTAACAACATTCAATGGCTGATTTAACTTTGTTGAACAGCTGGGTTAGTGACAAGGCATATTAACTCATGAAACGCGGTTTAATCAGCTTGTTATTTGCGCTTGGCTGAGTTTCAGTTGGATAGGTGTTTAATGACTAGGTTTAGTAACATCATTGAATGACTGGTTTTAGTGATAGGCAAAGAGTGTTTGAGCGTTTAACACTAGGGTTCTGAAGTACAATTTATTAAACTGCAAATAAATCATAAATTGTATTGTATTGTACTGCAAAATTTATCACTGAAGCTTGTACTGATACACAGTTTAAATCAGTACGGGTTTACAGTTTATTCAAAATGTGAAAATTGCTTAAACTGCTTTGAATCAGTTTAAATCAGTACACATTTACAGCAGGTTATACTAGTGCAAACATTGCATTACACCCACTAAACAAGCTTACAGTGTTATTTATTACTTCAATCTTGATCAAGATGTACTTTCAATATTTTATGAGAACTTCCCAAGGGGCTGCAAAGAATTAAGCGCCCAACCGGGCGTCGGTTAGTTAGTCCGGCCATCAGGCCAGAAAAAAAAAGTTCGACACACCTCCGAATGACCAATTTCCGGGCCATTTGTCGAATGTTCTAGAGCTTAGATTAGTCGATAGGCCATCGATAGGCATTCGGGAGAGCTCCGGCCCTTCCTGCCTTTTTTTTCACCAGATCAGTTTTTGTCAGTTTTTGGAAATGTCATCGGACGTATGTTATTCAACAGATATAAATTGTTATTGTTATAAGATCTAATCATATCTACAATCAGAATCCGGACAATCTTCAAATAGTCAACGGCTTCATCACCTGTCCCGAATGCAGCGAACAGATCAATGTTGGCACTGTAGGATTGTCAAACTACTACAAATGCCATCAAGGCTCGAAAAAATGTAGGGAAACGAAGGCAAAGAAGGACAAGAAATCTAAGGATGGAAAGGGAAAGATACAGCAGTCGCTACTTGGCATGCTCAAGCCGAAACCCATCGCAATAAAAACTACCATCTCAGCACCATCACTGGTTCACTCTAGTGCTTCTACTTTTCCTCCACCAAATTCCACCCAAACTAAACCTCTGCCAGTCCAACCCACAGTACCTCCTATCAGCACTTCAGCTTCAGATTCATTATCGGAAGGTATTGATGTGAAGGCCCTGCAGTTGCTTGAGGCACTTGAAGATTTGGTTTATCGTTTTCCGAGGATGCTTAAAGCTGACCCAGAGAGTCCCAATATTACTCCGATGCTCAATTTCAGTGGGGACCTGTTGTTCTGTGATCTCAAAGAAGATGCATGGGAAACGTTGGATCCCATGATGAATAATCTTGCAGGCTGGGGCGCAAGCTTGGAAACCATCACAAAAAGAGTACGAGCTGGAGGAAAGGAAGGACTAGATGGTCTTGTTAATTTCCTGTCGCATTTCGTGAGGAAACGAAGGGTGTGCGGTGATTTAATGGAGCATAAGATGGAGTTGATCATGAAGGCTGTTCAATCATTGTGAGTATTTCTGCAATCCAACAAAGCCTACAACTTACTGTTTCCTGTGTAGCATCCCACGAAAGCTCCCTCCAATGCAGACAGCAAGCTCTTCTCACCACTCACCTTCTGACCCAGCTACTATTGTTGTAAAGACACCCATTAATGTCAATAAAGTAACGAGCTCTCATCGTGGTCCCGTTTCCATCGCTGCTGCTGGTTCTACTTCTGTTGCTGCTGCCGGTTCCTCACAGGCTCCCATAGACATCAATATTGATACTGTTGCAAGAAAACCATGTCGAGGGTTAGAAATTGTCTTTCCGGCAGGTAAAACACCACATACTGCGTACCCTACAGGTTTACACGACCAATTCGCACTGCCGTGGGGCTATACCGTTCATAAAGGTCAAATGTTCCTGTGCTCTGATTCCTGTTCCGAATGTCTGCCCGCCAGCTCTGCAGCAGAGTGTTGTCAGTGGTGCCATGATCTTCAGCAGAACAAGAAGCTAGAAGGTATTCACACCAGGATCACGGACAGTGTAAATGAGTCTGCTCCGTTTGCTTACCGTGGACATGGAGGTATGGTTGCTCTAGCCAGACAAAAGATGGTGCAGATTGATGACCTGCGTTTGCGAGTGCAAAACATGTCCAGAAAGATTGCTGTTTGTGAGGGAGCACTTGACGAGCATAAGCAATTTGTCCTCGCAATTGCAAGTGGGAAATGGGAGCGAGTTGACCGTCTGATTCGGGCGTGTATGAATGCTGGCATGGGAATACATGGAATGTTGGTGCAATATGAGCGAGCTGCTGAAGGGCTGTATCAGCCAAAAGGGTATGAAGAGAAGGATAACCTACGGGCAATTCTGTTCTGGCGGCTTGGTGGTGCCCGAATCTGCGAAATAGCGCATCGAGCTTTAGCTCTTCCTAGTCTCTCTCATGCGCGGTCTCATTCCACTATGACTGCACTAGTCCCCTCTCCTGCGACTCCGAACCAAGGCAAAATCTTGCAGAATATCGATGCTTGTTTCAGGGGCTTAACCAAAGTTCTCACCTCAAAAAAAGTCATCCACGTTGTCTTGATGTTCAACAAGATTGCATTAGAAAAGAGGCCTCGATTGGACGTTAAAACAAACCGTTTCCTGGGTCTGTGCTGAGAGCATGTTTTGCAGACAGCGTCGAAGTTTGAGAATGAGAACAACCTGAATGTCATGGTCGAGGATGTGAAACAAGATGAGGTTCATCTTGCCAGCGAGGTATGTTATCCAATCGGAATGACAAACACATGCATCTGACTTATGCTCGCCCTATCAGGCTACGGTGGGCGCTATCGGTATTCTTAGTGGAAATTCACGAATATATGGCGGCCGCCCTATTCTAGTCTCTGGAATGTGCAAAAGGAAAATGCCATAGCTCACGCAAAACTCATCCAAACTGCAATCGATGCGGTTAATTCCAAGAAAGGCGAAATCCCTTTCCAAATCATCAGTGTTGCTTCCGAGGGAGAAGCAAAACGGGGAAAAGCCCTTGTTGAGCTCACGTTCAAACATCATCTATCTCGAGATTCCCCGCTCTATCCTCTCCTCAGTCCATTGAAATTCATGAACTTCTTTGTTGGCGAAGATGACTTGACTGCAGACAAAGACTGGAAGCATGTTACTTTCAAACGTCTCCGTAACTTGATTCTTAGGGAGCGGGGAATCATGGTTAATGGTATTCTTCTTACCCCCAGTATCTTCAAACAACATCTCGCTTCTGATGGTTACTCACCTCAGCACATCCAGCCACTGTTTGATCCAGAGGATGAACAGGATGTGAAACTGGCTTATTCACTTTTGAGCAACATCTGGTCACTCAACCCAACAGTCCCCGAGGGTTCGCGTGCCGGCTTTGCTGAGAGTTGTGAGGCTATCTTGATTTTTGGAAAGCTCTGTCGTCATCTCATCTATCCGTATATCTGCGTTGATCTTTCCTTATCCAAGCAGTTGGAGCATCTCAGTGCTGCCGCACATCTTGCAATTGGTCTCTATGTCCATGAAGGAGCTGGGAGGAAGTTCCTTCCAAATCAGCTCTTTCTCAATATCATGATCATGATCAAAAACGCATACTTTGTGTTGGTAAAGCAAAGGTTGACATGTCTGAGTGTGACTCCTGCTGTTGGGAACGGATCGACTTGAAACCCTCTTTGGTATCCTTCGTACAATGGTTGGCGCAGATTGGAATCACGACTTGCTTCAACTTGTTGAACACCTTGTAGGTACAACAGAGGCATCAAATATATTGGCTCAGTACCCTCAATGGAACAAGTCTCTGTGCCGTCTTGCTGCTCCCCTTGTACACCGTGACATGTTGTCAGTCGCAGACAAGGTCGACCATCTCAAACCTCATGCATGGATGGGAAATCTTTGAGTCTCGGATGTCTCTCTTGTTGCATCCTGGCAGAGGGGCCGACAGATTATTGAGGAAGAGTGTCCGTTTCTCATCGACATCTTGAAAAAGCTCGATACTCTATCAGGCTGTGACATTCTCCAGCCCTTTGGAGTTCCGCTTATTCATGCCGAGCTCACTGAGGATGATTGGGATGACCTTATGCTACGGGGTAGTAATTCTAATTCTCCATCTGCTATGGATGAAGAAACTGCTGACAGACTGGATGGGCACCAGATGCTCGAAGACATGGCTGCAGAAGCAATGGAACCACTTGCGGAGAAGGTTGAATGCACTGTCATTGTTGGCAGTACATCAATGTCAAAGTCGCATGCTCTCTCTCTTGCATTCAAGCATCTTGGTTCACCAAGTTCTACTGATCGTTTGAAACATGTTTGTGAGGAATCTTGTTACCATAACAAGGAGACTGAACACATTATCAACAACACACCTCATTCTACCTTCATCATGACAACTGAACCTATCGCCACCCTTCTCCAATGTGATAACCATCTTTTTCTCTGCATTGGCGAAATCAAAAACATTCGCTGGGACTCCAAGCCGGCGGAACAGCTACAGCTGGATTGTCTTTTGGAGAAGCTAACATCTATCTCCTTTCAATTAATTTCCATAATACCCGCCACAAGCGAGGACGACAGCAGTTTAAGAAAGGACTGGTGTTCATCTTCTTCCCTTTCCTATATCTTCAAAGTCCCTGGTTCGCTTGTCCTTCCTATAAATCCCAAACTGTCTACGCAGATGAAGCTGAATCCAGTCTATCTATTCGAGTCATCGGAGCTCATTTGGCTGGTATCATCACTGCATGAAAAAGTGTCTCGTCATGATTTGAAGGGCGTTCCGAGCATTACTTGTTCAAATAACTTTCCCTATCTTGACTCTTCCGGTTAGTAAACTTGCATCTAATATCCAGTCTAATAATTACTCACCAAATATCTGCAGGTAGAGCATGTTTTCTCGCCAAATATGAGAGCGCCTCACGTGAGACCAATGCTGGCCAGCACTGCTGTCCACAATGTACTCCTGCAGTTCCATTGGATATGGAACAGGGCCAGCAAGTGATTGAACATGTTGGAGCGCATATTGTTCATGATACTTTGGTGAATCGAAGCACTGAACCATGTGGACTCTGTCTCCAGGCTACTCCGCTATGTAGGATCTATCTCAAAAAGGCACAGGGGCGTAAAAGTGGAGTAAAAGTGGATGCTACTTGTTCCAAATGCCCCAATCTTGTCAAATTCTTCTATGGGACTGCAATGAAGTCAACCCAATCATCACCTTGTTCCAATGTTCCACTCACCTGCGAACTCTGTGGTATTGGCGCTGCAGCTGTATGGCGCTATAATATGAAATACCATCTGATGAATATCCATCCAACTGCCGATCTTTCTCAATATGAATACCTTTGGAATATGTCCGACAACGAAAAGACTGGAATGAAGAACATATGGAAAGCCAGAAAGAAAGTGAAGGGTACTAACAAGAAGTCCAAATCTTCGAACCTACCTCCTCTAACAATCTCCGAAGCTCATACTTCACGACTTGCATACTGGTACAATCTTGTTTATCATAGTGCTTAAAACTTTCATTAAACTATGATAATGCTACAGCGATACAAACAGGGATGGCTCGGAACTTATTCCGAATGATATCGGCAGTGAGGGTGGTATCGAAGATGAGGAAAGTACCAACTCTGATGCGGAGGAAGAGGACAAGCAGGCAGACCAGGGTGCAGACATCAATGATTCCGATGAAGGGTTGATATTCCCAGAAAGTGATGAAGAAGTTGATGCGGAAAAGATATGGGTGGATGTGAATGGTTACCCAATTGGACGGGCAGAATATGAGTATGAACGCGATGGTATGTTTGTTGAGCATGTTCCCCCCATACTGCAAGACTGTAGCAAAAGCCGTGATGGTATGCCAAAGCTTTCATCCGTCATTAAGATCCTGCTAACGGTACTACAGAGCCATTAAATATTGAATTGAAGGATCCAGATGTGCTTATAGGTTTGTTATCAGCATATCTTCTCCGAGAATTTTGCTGAAATCACATCAGCTGAGGAATCATCAACTGCTATGGATGTTGCTGCTGATGTTCCTGGCCCTGAGATATCAGCTGCATCTGGGGTTGATCTTGATGCTGATGCTGATGCAACAGGAGAACCAAGCAGACGTTCCAGTCGGAAACAGAAGTGCATTGAATTGAGCAGTCTGTCAGACTGTATCTGTGGGATTACTGTTTCGGCGGAGGACAAAGCAGCGCAAAGAGCAGTTCAGTGTCAAAAAAAGGGATGTGAGATGGATTGGGTATGTGATATTAAATTTCATTAGACGATCATACTGATTTAAACACACAGTATCATATGGAGTGTGTTTCTCTTGATTTCCATACCAAACCTTGGGTCTGCGAGGCTTGTAGCAGCAATGGTAATGGAAAACGGAGGTAGTACTTGTTATCTTATCTAGATATAACATATATATACCGTGGGAATGCTTACGTAGCTAGTTAGTCCGACCAAAAGGCCAGTTCCAAAAAGTTCAACCTGCGGTCATCTTTTCAAAAGTTTGCAGCCCCTTGGAACTTCCTATAACATGGATGTGGTAAAACATTACATATCTGGTAGCAAATAGTATATAAATGATCAGTTCATGTCAGTTTATATTGATATAAACCAATTTGAACCTGAACTGATCTAAACTCATAAATTGTATTGTATTGCACTGGTTGTATCAGTACAATCAATACAAGTACACTAGTGTTCCAATGACGCAGCTTGGCGTGGTGGTGGCGTGACTTGGATCAGCGTGATGTGAAACTGGCGCGGCTTGCCGTATCTAGTAACTGACGCGGCTTGAAGTTTGACTTGTGCCGCGCGCCATTACTTTTGCTAAATTTGGGTAGCCAGAACTCAATGAAGGTCTGTCGGGAAATAGGTCTAGATTCCCGGTCAACTCAATCGGCCTTTCTGCCGGTAACCATGTACCCAAATAGGTGTACGTCAGGTATTCGAGGCCACGGCGTGAGGCCGCTTGACGCCAAACTTCACGTCATTCCGGCTGACACGTCATTAATGGCTTACGGCGTGACTTGAAATGGCTCGGCGGCGGCGCGCCGTCATTTGAAGTCACGTTATTGGAACACTAAAGTACACAGTTTAACCAGTTTTCAATAAATTTTGTACCAGTAAAATTCATGATTTATTGGATTTGGACCAAATAAATTGCATTGCATTGTACTTTGAAACCCTATTTAACACTGTTAAACACATTATCATTGTGTGTTTCAATGGCGGTGTAGATTCAATGCTTTCATTTACTATACAGATTCAACAGCTGGTTTAACATTGTTCAATGACTGGCTTGATGAGAAGTGAATCAGGCATTCAAGATTGCGTTTAACAACAATTACTTGGTTGGGGATGTTCAACATCTGGCTGGGAACTCAAGATTGCGTTTAACAGTGTTAAACGCATTAGGCGGTTGGGGCAAAAGCATGGTGTTTAACCTGCATTAAACCTTGTTGAACTGTAGTCTATTCTATTTCATTCGATGCTTTTATGTATGGTAGTACTTTTACTTTGTTTAACACATTTAACAAAAACATTAATTAACCCCCTCATGTTTAACAAGGCTTATTGGGTTACTGTATTCCTAGGTGACCTAGGCTGCCTACGTGACCTGGGGTCATCCTGGGCCCAGATCATTTTTCCTGGTGGGGAGACTATCTTCTCTCCTCTTTATCAAGATACACTCTGGTTAGTAGGACCTTTGTCAAATGGACTCAGGGCCCATAACCTGTTGAACAGCATGTAAGTCCAAATGGTGAAATCACATTACTAACCAGAGCGTATCTTAATAAAGAGGAGAGAAGAGTGATATTGTCCTGTATGTCTGTGAGACAGTAGTATGTAGAACAATTGATACTGCAGGTGAACTAGCTACAGCGTATATACTAAATATCTAATGAACTATACAGTACCCTAAAGTGTAATGATCTACATAATGCAATAGATATACATGTGCATAATGGTCCCTACAATATGACTAAGTATGGTATGTTGATTTTATGGATAGTCTGTATGTGCAAGAGTAAGTCTGCACTTTTACTATCATATGAAAGAGTACTAGCAAATAGCATAACTAGAGCAAGTAAATTAATGACTCAGCATATACATTAGTATTGCTGTTACTGTATGTAGTGCAACTATGATTGGTGTTTTAAGGAGTGAAATAGGACAATATCCACATGTATGATCAATATGAGTGAGTCATAGATCATAAGCATCTAATTTTGTGAGACCCGGTGCACAAAATGGATCTCGAACCAATGTATCCCAAATGTCTCACACCTAGATGTAGGTGGAGACCAAATGTAACTACCCGGGGTAACCGTGCCGTAAGGTGGGTCTGGACAGTAGTATGAGTGTTGTATGGAACAGTACAAGCCTCAGAGGTGCAAGGAACAGTGTACAGGCCACCCAATGATGTAATCAGGAGGAAGTGGGTGGTATTGTGCTCCAAGAACCAGAAATGAGTGGAAGCGGCTGGAATATGGATGAAGGGGTGGTCCAAAAAGGTGTAATAAGTCCAAGTATGGATAATGCAGGTGAAATACAGCAAATGCGGACGGAAATAGCATGGGAGTGGATGGAATGGGGTGAAAGCGGATGTGAATAGCATGGGAGCGGACGGAATAGGGTGAGAGCGGATGGAAATGACGTGGGAGCGGACAGAATTGAGTGAAAGCGGATGGTGCCAGAGGTTCTAGAGGTTGCAAAACCCAAATAGGAAGCTCCCGGGGAGCTTTGGTTGTAAAGTCGTAAACAGATAGAAGACAGTGAGCTCTGGACGTAGATTTGGTATCTACGGACAGTGAGCTCTGGACGTAGATTGTATCTACGGACAGTGAGCTCTGGACGTAGATTTGGTATCTACGGACAGAGCCTTGCAGTTAATGCAGATGACAGTGAGCCTTTGAATGGAGCTCGGAAGGCACAACTGGTTAGAACAGACATAAACAGAAAGACAGAGACAGAGACAGAAGCAAAACGTGATCAATTCAGTAACAACGGTAATCACAGACTAGGGTACATGAACTTGGGGTGTCTACTTATATACTGTAGGGTGGCTGTGTAAGTTGTCGGGAGGGCCTGATGGATGGTTATCAAGTGCGGGAGGCACCCGGGAGGCAGGGTAACTGGTAATCACATGTAGAAAGTGCCCAGCAGGCAAGATAAATGGGAAATAAGCATGGAAAGCACCCGCAATTTAGGTAATGAGTGCGGGAAGTATCCGCGGACAGTCAGGAAGCATGGGAGACATCAGCGGGTGGATAGCGGGTGCAGGGAGTGTCTGGAAATGAGCCAAGGCCTGACAAATTTCTACACTTTAAAGTTACCTCGGGTGGCCCAGACTGCCTGAATTGCCTGATGAACTTTGCGATTTCTATGATTGTAATGTGTCACCAGGCCCACTGAACCAATGAAATTCCATTTTTGAGTACCTGATGTGAAGTAGTGAACCAGTGGGTCCAAGTCATACCACATCACTATGAGTGAACTCTGACTCAAAATAATACAGCACCATGAAACGACTTGAAATACAAACAAGATTCAAGAGCTCAGGCACCCAATGCCATTTAGTAACATAGTAGTAGTGGCAAAGTGTGAATAAGCAGTAGTAATTGTCACTTTCAAAAATTAAACAAGGACATACATCTGCAAAACCTGGTTGGTCTCCAGACATCTCTGGAGGTCTCTCATCAGCAAAACCTGGGTAATGGTTATAGCAGCCATAGCAAGCCATAGTGCTCTACAGCACTATGGCTTCTATGGACTGCTATGGCTTACTATGAGCTCCTGTGGGATTTCTGAGTGTTTGAACCAACTGTCAAGCATTTGACAGCTGTCATTCTCTCCTGCCAACCATATATAATAGGCGACACATCCAGGATGCATTCTCGCAACTTCCCCAATTTTTTTCCAAGTCAACACTGAGTTGCGACTTTGGTTTTGAACATTCTCGGTTCATTTGATGTCTCCAATATTTTGGTGAGGGCTACCTACCGCTTACTGTAATATATGTAAGAACTAGTATTTTAGTTATGCTAGGTTTGCCACACTATTGTACTATGTGTACTACCATGAACATGCCTATATAAGATTATAAGATTATGATTGATTTGGTTCAGCGAGTGTCGCCGCCGCCAAGTGAGGGAAGTGAGGGAAGTAATTTCGAAAAAATAATATATTCAGTTTTGAATTGAACGGCTGACAGACAACATGCCGTGAAATATACAATCCATAGCAATCCATAGCTCTGGACAGATGGGGACCTTGCTATGGGTGCTATGGGTGCTATGAGTGCTGCACAGAGCTGTCCAGCTCTGTCCAGCTCACCCAGGTTTTGCTGATGCTGGAGATCTCTGGAATTACTGTCCTTGCTCCAGAGACAAAAGAAATGTATTGTGATGGTACAAGGTTTGCTGATGTAAATAATTGAAGAAAGTAAAGTCACACTTTAACAGAGTTGCTGAATAACAATTCAAGAGGCTTGCTCATTAAGGGGGTCATTGTCAAGCAAGGGGGTTGTCAAATAGAATGATCCAGAAAACTGTGCTCATAAGTGTTTCCTGTTTGAACCAGGATGACAAGAGCAACTGGATTCAGTGCCTATAGATCACAGAACAACATGTTAAACAATCCAAATCAGATATCAAACATTGATATTAGAATAAAATCAAGCTTACTGCACTGTATATATATAATATTCCAAGAAAGTAGTTGGCGTTATAAACAGGAGAGAAGGTGGCTGCATGCATGTCCAGTGCAATAAAGATAATGTTGGCTATCTTTTCATTCAATAGTTGAGTTTGACTATGAGTTATTCCTGGCACTTGAAAACCCACAGACCTGCACCACACCAAAAATTGCACCTGACTCAACCATAAGGAGAAGGATTTTTTCCACTTGTGTTTTCTTGCTGCGTGATATTGCACAGATTGATTGATGATGTTTCCTAAAACAACATATTCAAATAATTCAATAAGTATCTGGGAAGTCAGTGAGGTGCCCAATGCCCACCATGCCCGATGAGCTATCAGGGTTGTTGCCACAATATTTACTGTCAGACTAGCCGCAGTACTGACCCAATCCAAGTCTAGAGGATTACCGCTGAAGATATTTCTAGTGTCAAAAGTGGCATCAGCAATGCTGATACCTAAATATGATCCAATGTCAGTATTCATACCTAATGACAGTAGATGAAGAGATCACCTATATCCAACAGCAGGATGATAAGCAGTGTCCATTTAACCAGCCTAAAATCTGTCCACAGTGCCCAAGCTCTCCAAACAATAGCTGTATCTGCAATTAAGAACTGTATGTGGGATAAAACATCAGTTTTCCTGCAAAAAATGATGTATTTATGCTGAATTCACAATGAAATTCCCAGACCAGTCTTCTAGAATCTCTGTTACCGTGGCTTTCAAGTTGGCAGCCATTTCCTGTGCAATTAACCCTCCTGAAGTTGACACCACCAAGCCGAACTTGACAAGGAACAAGGTGAAGGCATCATTTGCACAAGTGTAAATAACTACAATCACAAGCCCTGCCAAAAGGAGTGCAATCAATGCTTTATGTGCCTGTCCATTATTTTCTTTTTGCCTAAAGTGTGGTTTTGGACATGTAGGTGTGAGTATAACAGAATATGAAGCATGACAATAAGCGCACAAGAGGATATACATGCCAATGATGAAAGCCAGTATGTAGACCCCTGGTAGCAACCTATTAAGTGTCCCTCTTCACCACCATTGCAAACATTGCTTACCAAATAGTCCATTTATAAAAATCAGTGTAGTAATATCTTGAAATAATGCAATCCCAACAAAGGCAATTTGTTCTGACTCTTCTGGTGTCATGGTAGATCTTTTTGTTTGGCTGAGCAGTGAGGAGTACAACAGGATCGCAGTGATATTGTGGATGGATGCAATTTATATGATTGCTTTGTTAACATAATTGATCACATCATGATTAATTGGTCACTTGCTTGCCGCATCATTGCAACTCCACCCACTCATCCAATACAAATCAATCACAAATTGCGCAGTATCCTTGTACTAGTATCAATATTCAATTCTAGTATGGTAGTATCAGCCTGGTGGCGCTGAATGAATTTTTCTCGGGGATAAAGCTACTCCCAATTCCTTGGTAAGAGGGGTACATAACCGCTGCTTACTCCACCCGTAGTGAGTGTCTTACAATTAGAAGATATGAGAATGGTGCCGTTGCCATCGGGCTTCAAAGTTGAATCGGTCAATTGGAGTTAACCCATCCAATTCCTCGATAGCTCCATTCCTTCGATTCCTTCTTCTTCTTGCTTTCAAACCCAAGACCACTCAAGTTCCGTACTTCCAACCACCCACACGTCACGGCCCAAGACCCAAGTACTAAGGTCCAGGGTATCCGACTAGAGGAACCTGTGAGCTGACACTGACTGACGCAGTCAAGGCATACGAGGACGCACTATTAAGCCTGTTTCTAGTGTGAGTGTTGATATAATACTAGTATTACCGTAAGTGGCAGGAGTCTGCGTTAGCATTCAGGAATAGAATTGTCAAGGTTCACATACCATTCGGTGCATTAATCGGATATCTAGCATCTCATGTCAATTGGAATTACTGGACATCGTCTTTCCATCGTTTACCTTCCCGTCATTGCTTGAGCTTCGTCTTCAGGCGTCTGGCAACTCTGTTTAAGTACTCCCGGATGTGGCCAAACTCCACATTCAATGCATTTTTGTCGAGATCTTCCTTCAATATAACGAAGTTGTTTTTGAAATCTTTCCCGATATCTGATTCAGATCTGATATCTGTCCTGGCTATCCTCCTTTTCCTACAAGAGCTCTTCATCACCGATTACAGGGCACCTCCCGACTCCAATCCTATATCATCGAAGCTCTGTAAGAGCTTGCACTCCTCTGCTTCGAAAGATCTGACCAGTTCCCCGGTCCCCCTTCTTCCGAGGTTGCGTTACCTTACCACTATACCTACTTCATTAGCTTGGTTTCATCTCGTTGGCTACCCGATCCCAGAGATGTAGAGATTGCCGGTGTGGATTGCCTACGTTCGGTTGTATTACAGTTTGTGTCTCGCAAGGTGAATGAAACCGTCTATGGGCCACTAGGGCACCTGGACAGGATGGGGATGGTGGTAGTGGTTACTGGGATTTCGGACAATGCGGATACTTAGAATGTTGAGTAGTGGGAACGGATGACGAAGATGATTCAGAGTACTTAAGGTATGCATTTTTACAAAATGCATACTCTATTAATGCGTGCTAACGTGACGTAGATGGGACAATGATATTCGGTCCTTCAATTGAACCTTCAACATTACGAGTTGTCATTTGCACTACTTACTAGTACTATCACCTTTTTTTAAATTTCTCTTTCCTCTTGGCGCGATCACAGGGTGAATTCAAGACTTCCTGCGAAGTATTTGCTGATTCTCTTCTAGTGGTTTCTGTGCATAAGCAACAGTCCAGTCCCACAATGCCAGGTACGGAATATTCAATTCGTCGTCCATTCCCCTCAGCAACCTATCATACTCCACCTCTGATTCAAACTGGCCCGTCGCGAGCAAGCTCGGCTTAGCACTGGGTAACGGTACCGTTTGCGTTCGTCTTCATTAGAGGGCAAGCATCTGGAACTCGCTTTTTGTCTCCTAGTAGAGGGCTAGCTACTACACAGAGCCGCCTAGTGCCCTAGTGTCACCTAGTACTTGACATTTCCCTGATCAAAGCGGCAAGCCCAAATTTTTTTCAAAATTGGTTTCAAATCCGAAATCATACCATAAGTTCAGGGTAAATTTCAATCCGCTGTGCATCCGATTCAATGTTATTATAGCATTTGGTGACCGGGCCCAGTTCCCGTCTTTTTTGCCTTGAGAAAAAGAAAACTTTTTCAGTCCCTCTGACAGGGCATCTATAAGTATCACAGAATCGCAACACGACCGTTTCCATGCTCCCGCATCTCTGCCTTCAACCTTCATGCAGCACACATCAAGCCCTCCGTTTCCTCCAACTTGTGTAGTTAAACCTCATTATACATGTACAAGTTAATAGCACTTCGACAATGTGTTCTAATTGTAAAATATCACAAGTAGTTGCTATTACTACTGGTAGCAATGAAATCCAATTGTTTTCCTTGCTTGTATCATCTAAATCCTTCCTGAAGGCAAGGAAGAAATAAAACTCACCGGAAATGAAAGGAATGGCAGCGGCGAACATTTGGTGATAATAATCTGAAGACAATTCAATTCTGACAATTGAATGATTCGGATTTAAGGTTGAAAAAGGCAAGACATTGAATTTCATAACGTACTGTGTACTAGGTAGTAGGGGGGTTAGCTAGCCGAACTAGGGCACTAGGTGCACTATGTAGTACTACCGTGGCATCAGCAAAACCTGGGTAATGGTATGACGTCATTTCTCATCAGAAAAAGAGGCCGCATGACAGTACAATCTACTTGATGTACTCCGTGAATTGTGCTTGTACATCCTACTTGATTAGTGATCAATGTACTTTGTTTGCTTAATTTATATATACTGTAGTCATGGGCAAGAATCATGACTCTATCTGACTCTTGACTCTTTGCTAGGATACTCTCACTCCAAAACCCATGATCTTAACTCTAGCCATGCATCAGCAAGTTCCGAGCTGTATAACTCGTATGATTCATACGCATCATACGCGATCATACGGGCTCGGGTCTGTATGATGGGCAGGGGGGAGTGCGTAACAACATACACCGATCATACGGCTTCATACAGTTCACCCGAACCAGTTATACATGCAATCATACAGTTTCATACATACTGTTCATACTGTGTCATACTCATTATACTCATAGTTGAGGAAATAGTATGAAAAAATTGATTGCTTCATCGGATTTGTACTAGTTGGCCGTCGACAGCACCCCTTAATTCTAATTCCCCAAAATCGAACCAACGGTACTAGCTGCAAGGAACATTTGATAAGAGCTCTTGAATGAAAACAGTGAAAGCAGCGTGCTGACCTTAATCTGAGAGAACAATTGTTTCTCCTTCATCCTCCGCCATAGCAGCAGTTACACCGCCACCGAGATTGCCCTGTCCCCATGTCTGAGTTGCAGATTCAGCACGAATCCGCTTCAAAGCTGGCCCAGCGCCAGCATTAGGAAGATCGAGTATGTATCCCTCGCTGGCGGAAAAAATCAAATCCCACTTGTTCGTCCTTCATTTTGATTATAAGGTCGTAAAATCTCTGGCAGGATGGTGCCCAGTCTTCGTTGAAGCTGTCGAGAGTATTTCTTCCTGGGCGCGTGGGTGCTGGCGTTGTCTTTTGGTCAGAAGGTGGAATTCCATTTTTGCAGACGTCAAGAGCACGATAAACCTGAAAGACACTGAGAGAGAAAGTTGCTGGATGAAAAAGCACATACCGCAGTTGTAGCCAAAGCCAAAGCACCAGCAGGGAGCTTCTCTTCGACAGTGGGGGCATCCAAAGCCCAAGTGAGATAAAAGGCGAATGTGCGCATGATTAATTTGCCACGAAACGCGCCTGTTGAGGATGCCGGCTGGTAGAGCAATAATCAGTCTTGGTAAACTGAAATATAAATTATTAACACACACCGTTGAGCCCGGTTTTTCATAGATACAACTATCCTTATGACGAAGTTGTAAGACAAGCTGTTTCTCAGCCTCAACACCCTTCGCATTTCCCTGAAGATGTTGTATCACTGCCTGGAGTCCGCGTTGACCAACCTTGCTCCGGTAGTTTCTGATTTGTGACTGGGCCTGTCAAAAAAAAGATTCAGACATGGAACAGCATGAGACAGGCAACGTACATGGGAATTGATAGCTGGATGGTCGCAACATAGGATCGTTTATCCCTTGGCATCAGCTGTGTTGGGTGAAATGTGAGGAAGTATAGCTAGGTGTTCATTCCATAGCTTTCGAAGAGTTGGGGCGGAATTCAGAATCACTGCCGAGAGAGAATTGCTGGGTGCGAGTACCACTCCATTCAATGAGACTAGATTGTATGGCTTCGTTCCAAATGTTGCGGTTGCTAGGAAGTCCGAATGGTAAGTCACTGACTTTGACAGTTGCACGAGGCTTGGGAGGTTGCGCGGGTTTGCCAGTCTCACGCTCTTCATTTGCGATGAGATTCACGTCAGCAGGCTCGAGTTTAACCTTGATGACCTCCTTCAACGAACATGTTAGCCTCAGTGACAAATAACAAGAAAAATTTACCTTGGATGTATGGGCTTCTTTCTTGTGGCTCTTTCCAGCTCGTTTGGCCTCAATGACTTCTTTTGCGGTGTCTTGTGCAAATTCTCCACCTGCAAGCTCTTCAAATTCGATTTCTGTACTACCAGCCTCATTGGCCAAAGACTTGGATGTGCTTGACATCTTATTTCCGTAGACTATAGGCTTCCAATTTGCTTTAAGCCCACCAATCTCAGTTTGTTTGACTCGTTTAGTTGATGGCGGGCTTCGGAATTATTGTAAGTGAATATTTTTTGCAATGGAGGAAGATGACGAAACTTAGCTTCACTTTCAGAGCTCGGTCTTTTTGAAACTATCTTCACAGGTGCACTGGGTGCATTGACTCTCATAGTATCAATATCTTGACGCACAGAAACTTTGTTGGCCTGTTTGAATAAACGTAAGTAAAAGCCCTACGAAGAAATATATCATACCTTTTTCTTTTTCACGTCTGCTTTTCGTTTTATGAGCTCTTCTTCGAGCCGTTTTACATCCTTGTCCTCATCATCATCAACAAAATTGGTGTCATCCACATCCATATCTGGGCCCGACAACAAGCCAAGCTCATCTGCACCGTCAATCATTGCGTCTAGCTCAGCCTGTATTTCAGTGTCAGGCCCATCTTCAGTAAGGCTGCTGTCAAGCAATGGCGGCGATTCGGGTTCGATCTCTGCTGAAAATTTTATGGGAACTGGTGGCGGAAGAACAAGATCAGGACGTAGCAGAGGCTGCTCACTGTCTTGTTGCTTCTGTTTGTCCAGATGATTGGCTATGCGCTTTTTGGAATTTTTTTTTTTTTTTTTGTCTCAGCGGTGGCTTTGGCACTTTCTTTTTCGGCTGTTTTTTCTTTTTTCTTGGCGCGATGCTCTTCTTGGGTTTTTGGAATGAGAGATTCTGGAGCAACTGTCGTTCTGCCTAGGCGGTGTGTACTCATACGAGATGTCATCGCGAAAGTGAAAGTCGGGAGGTGTCGGAAAACAAGTTGGAAAACAAGTCAGAAAACAAGTCCTGTGGGTAAACATTTTTCTTCTTACAAGTTTGCTCAGTCTCGATCATGGCTACAAAAATTCCATGCTCGTTTCCTGGCTGTATTCGTACCTTCAAAAAAAATGGTGATCTTACAAAACATGTCAATCGAGTGCATCATGTAGTGTCACTGGTCCCAGTACAGACTCCTAACTTTCCGCAACCCATTGACAGTCCTGGCTTCAATTTTGTACCTCCGACTTTTCTGTTTCCTTCACCATCACCACCACAACTACCCCAGGAAGAGAAGAGATTCCATCCTTATCTTACAGGTAAGTCATTCATTGATGCGTGTTTCAAAGTACTGACTCATATCCAGGTGATATCTGCGATGAACAGGGCAATTATCTTCCTCCAAATACACCACCACCTCCCAGATCTACTGAGAGTCCATGGAGTCCGTTTGAGGACGAGGCTCAATTCTGCTTGGCCGACCTTCTTTTCAGAAAGGTTGAGATGTCACAAGGGAACATAGATGAGCTCATGGATATCTGGTCTCTCTATGAACGGCAACTCACACAAGCAACTGGATGCAACAACTGTAGTTCTGATGGTCCTTTTCGACAATCATAAGGACTTGTACAGCCTCATTGACAACATTGTTCAAGGCGGCACTTCTTGGAAATGTTTTCAGAGTGTCATCAATGACTCTCTCCCTGTCAATGCTCCTGAATGGCAGAAAATCTCGTATCAGGTGTGGTACCGAGATCTGGATGTTGTCATTGCCAACATTCTGGCCAATCCCGAGTTTCGAAACAACTTCGATGTTGCATCATACGTTCACCTTGACAGTGCTGGGAAGCGCCATTGGGCTGATTTCATGTCCGGAAACTTTGCATGGAGACATGCAGTGAGTGATCTATTTGTATATTTCTTTGAACGCTACCCAATTTTCGCTCTCAGACCCAAATTTACGAAGAGGAAGATGCTGCCACTGTACAAGGTGCAATGCTTGTTCCGGTGATCCTAGGGGCAGACAAAACCACGGTATCGGTTGCAACGGGACATGTCGAATACCATCCACTCTATCTGAGCATTGGGAATGTTACCAATGCTAGTCACCGAGCTCATCATAATGCAGTAATACCTATTGGGTTTCTCGCTATTCCAAAGTGTTGGTCCTTTTCCGTAACCCCTGTTCTACAACAAGCTGACTTGCTATTTTTCAGCTGATCGGAAGTACAATAAAGATCCCAATTTCCGAGTATTCAAGAAAAAACTTTATCATGCTTCCATTGCTGCCATTCTACAAACATTAAAGCCAGGAATGAAGACCCCTGTTATCCGAAAATGTCCTGATGGTGCATTTCCGTCGTGTTCTTTATGATCTGGCAGCCTTCATTGCGGATTATCCAGAACAAGTTTACGTCTCTGGTGTGGTTCAGGGATGGTGTTGCCGGTTTGTTTGCTTCCACAATATACATTCACATTTTGCTTATGAACTAATTCCTGCTAGATGTAATGCCATGTTTTCAGATCTCGATGGCGCCGCAGATCGTCGGACTCGAGAACTAGACAAAATCGTGCGAGAAGAGTATGGTGGTGAAGGACATACACTGTGGGATAACTTTGGAGTTGATGAGCATGTTACAGTAAGCTTTTTTTGCTGTTCTATAGTCCCTTTATGATTTTTTATGTTTATCCAGCCATTTACGGAAGGCTTTCCGAGGGCCAATATCCACGAGATGCTCTTGTTTGACCTGTTACATCAGATCGTCAAGGGATGTTTCAAGGACATGCTCGTGGACTGGACATGGGAATACCTCTTGCTCAAGCATGGTGAAAAAAGGGCAAATGAGATTTTTGATGACATTGACCGCAGGTGCGTGGATTTTGTCTCTGAGACTTGCAAAAACTTAGTCTTTTTCACTTTAGACTTGCTGCCGTTCCCGCCTTTCCTGGGCTTCGATGTTTTCCTCATGGTCGACGATTCAAACAATGGACCGGCAACGATTCAAAAGCCTTAATGAAGGTTTGTGTGACTGACAGCTTCCCCGAATCCTCTCACTGAAAAATATCTTATGCCTAGATCTTCCTACCTGCAGTTGCCGAATACCTTCCAGAAGAAATGATGAAGTGCTTATCATCATTCATGGACTTTTGCTATCTTGTTCGATGTTCAGACATCAATGAAGATACTCTCAAGGCAGTTGAATCTTCCCTGCAGGCGTTCCATCATTATCGCGAAATTTTCCGAACTTCCGGTGTTTGTGAACACTTCTCTATTCCACGAATGCACTCAATGGTCCATTACCCTCTTTGTATCACCGACTTTGGCTCGCCCAATGGTCTCTGCTCATCAATAACAGAATCCGTCACATCACAGCTGTTAAAAAGCCCTGGCGGCGCTCAAATCGTTACAATGCCCTTAGCCAAATTCTCCTCACAAATCAGCATCTGGACAAGTTGGCGGCCCTTCGTTCAATGCTAGTCGATGACGGATTTATTCTTCCTTCAGGACCTTCCCATACCTCACAATCGGACTTGTTTGATGCAGAGAATGAAGATGTTGGACCTGTAGACAGTGGGCGAGCACAGGCTGGATGTTAAGCTGGCAAAGACTAGAGGTGTGTTCCAGTAGTAATGTTCCACAATAGTTGACTAATTTTCATCTTTGCAGAGTTGGGCTACCCTCATTTCATTGCAGAGCTTGGCAAGCATATTGGACACCCTGCTCTTGAGGACCTTACTCGTCAGTTTCTTCATGAGCAACTCAACCTTTCCGAGGATTCTGATCTTCCTCACATTTAACTTCAAAAATCCATGTTTATCATTCTGCCATTG
>ML769418.1:339095-349768 GCA_009733575.1 Gymnopus androsaceus JB14 | reverse complement strand
CAAGTGGATACGGCGAGAGACTGAGTGGAGTCTGCGAGACGATAACAGTGGAGTGCATGGGATGGTGATACAAACAAGTGGAGACTACAAGAAAGCGTTCCATGTATAGATCGATAGAATATACTTACCTTTGATATTCCAACAATAATCACATGTATGTAACTAGCGAATAACATTAATCAAATGATATCAATATATAGGAATGTGATTTTGGTGATTGGTAAGCCAATGTTGAATATCATGGTACAAAGTACCTGATCATGTGTCCATGATTGTGAGCATATCTTTCAACACTCCCCCTTGCTGAGATCAATGGATTGGCAGGGATAAGGTTTAAGGGATCTTTAGATGAAAAGAAAAGAAAATCTATGTAAGAAGGGCAACAGAAGCTCTAAGGCCAAATTGACTGAATATGTAGCAAAAGCCAGTCCTGCTATCAAATCCGAAGCCATTAAAGGCACATGCAACTATTAGATAGTTGAGGATAGAGACTTCTGTGCTTTGCTACCATAACTCTATGTTGAAGGAACATGAAGTCCAAGAACATAGAAGTAGTTTGCGGAAGCTGGATCCAAGACCAAACATGAGCTTGGCCTTTGGTGATGTTACCTGCTACATGTTCTTGCTACTTTGAGCTTGAGGAGCTCAACAATTTCGCCACCTGGTCATCTAAAGTTCCTGGATCAGGGGTATGTACTTTGTGGAACATTAATTTCCTGAAAGGTTTGTTTTCTTCAAAGTTAATTCCCAAAAGATCCTTAAACTTTGTGAATTTAATGAGTGCAAGATTTTTTGTTAGAATATCTGCAATGTTATCTTCAGTGTGAACGTAAAACAGTTATTTGGTTCAACTCTTTCCCAAATGTAATGGAAGCGTATATCAATTTGCTTGGTTCTTCTCTCTTGAATTGTATTTGAACAAGAAAGATGGAACCTTGATTGTTGCCCAGTAATGGTAAAGATTGAATTGAAATTCCAATCTCATTAAATAGAGATTGGAGCCACATGAGTTGTTAACATGAGTCAGACAGTGCCATATATTTGGCCTCAGTGGAAGAAAGCACAATGGTCTTCCGTTTATGGGAAACCCAAGATATTGGACCATTCGCTAATTGGATGATCATCCTGGTATGGGATTTTTGATCATCAGGATCAGATGCCCAGTCAGAGTTGCAATAGGCTAAAAAACCAGCATCCAAAAGACTGTCAAACACAAGTTCATAATTCCTGGTATACAAAAGATAGCGTAGGATATGAAATGATTTGGCATAATGGTCTTTACTTGGATTTGCAGAGTATTGACTTAATTTGATAACTGTCAAAGTGATATCAGGACTAGGGATCCGCACCGTAACCATAAGTTACGGCTTACGGTACGGTTATATGGGTACCTGTAACCGTACCATAAAGGGTGTCCATGGACACTTTTTATGGCCGTATTTATATGGTTGTTGTACGGGTACCCTGTACAGCCATAATTCGGCAGTTAGCTATATGCAGGAGGGTCCCAAAGTGGTCAAATCAATGGTTTTTGCATTATATATATTAGCCAGGACCCTACAGCTTGCAATCTGATGTGCCGTATACCATATTTTTACAGTATATGGGTGCCAGAAGCCATACCGTATACCATACTGTAACGGGCAAATTTGGCAAATTTTATGGCTGTTTTTGTATGGCCGTAACCGTATACAGTGTGGTGCGGATCCCTAATCAGGACGTGTTCCTAACATGAGGTACAATAATGATCCTATAATGCTTTGGTACTGGCGTCGCAGTTGAGGGTCTACATGAGCATTGTTTGCAGATGGTGTCCAAGAAGAAGGTAATGGGATGTGAGTTTCTTTCAATTTATCCATGCAAAATTGGCAAATGATCTGGATAAGGTAATCCCTTTGGTCAAGAATCAATTTTTGTTTTTTGCGATCACGAGCTATGCGCATGCCAAGGAACTCTTTTGGTTCACCTAGATCACGGCAGTCCCATATTTTCATAATTCCTTTTTCTTCTTTAGGACTAAGTCTTTATCAGAACCCATGAACAATGCATCATCAACATATACAATGACAATTACAGTTTTGCCTTTATCTTTGAAGACGTATACACTGGCATCTGAATTACAGCACTTAAATCCTAGTTTTCCCATAGAGGCAGTGCACTCTTTCTACCAGGATAAGCCTGACTGTTACAGACCATAAAGCACTTGGTGTAACCTCCAAACCTTTGTTTTGTCCTTAACAAAGCCTTTGGGTTGTTCCATGTAGATTTCTTCATCTAGCTTGCCATAAAGATAAGCCTGTTTGACATCAAGAGCCTAGATTCCCAGTCTTCTAAAGCAGCTAAAGCTAGGAGTGTTATACATGTTTCAAAAACAACTTGTTATAGTCTACCCCTTGAACTTGTGAAAATCCTTTAAAGACAAGTCAGGCTTTGTATGGACCATCTCTCTTCTTGTTAAAAACCCATTGACATTTAATAGGTTTACAACCAGGAGGTAATTTGACAACCTCAAGAATGTTCCATTGTTTTAATCCATCAAGTTCATCTGTGCAAGCTTGATCCCATTTTTTGATTTCTTCCTGACTATTACCAGCATTTTGGTAATCTGATCATTGTGACCATGAGTCAGGGAAATTATTCAAGTAATTTTGAATGTCAAACTCGGCAAGGGAGCTTGAATAGGGAATCAAATGAGTGAGCAAGAAGTTTTATAATTTTACTCCCCCTTCCTTAATCATTGATATGATATCTGCTTCAGATTCAGGTTCCGTGTCATCATCATTTGATGTTGATATAGGCTCATCTTCGTCCGAATCAGGACTAGGAGAGCGTGGTTTGTTTGAAGGACCAGCCTGAGGCTGTGCGGGATCATTTAATGGTAAAGGAACATTGCGAGCCGTTTGGCGTCGCCATCCGGCACTAGTTCCAGGAGTAGGAACCATGCCAGCTTGGGTAGGGGGTCTATGTTCTCTTACAGGATTTTGACACTTCCATTCCGCAACATCCTCAGGTCTATGACTAAAAGGGTCAGGACGAGGAGGTGTGGTTAGACAACAATTATCCTGTGGAGGTGGACTTATTGATGGAGACTGAGATGGTTGATGAGGTGGGTGGCATTTATCAGAAGAATCATTGTTGTCAAATTCACCAGGCAGATCTGGTGGATGATTTGCATTCTCATCTCGTGTCAAAAATGGTATTTGATCTGGATCAAAGAGATTGAGATCATCAGGTGGTGTGTCTGCATCATCATCTGAGGTTGTGAAGAGTCGGATTTATCATAAGGGTTAGACCAGACAGGTTTGTCAGGTTTTTCTCCTTCTCCAGATTCAGATCTACAATGTGGGAACCAAGTTTCATAAAAAGTAGCCTGTGCACCAGTGTAAATGGTGTTGGTGTTTTGCATGAATATATATCCTTTGCTTCCTTGGTCATATCCAATGAAAATCATCACCTTTGAGTGTGCAGATTGTTTATTTTTATGTTGTCCTTTAGGGATAAAATGTAAGCACCAGACCCGAATGTTCTAAAATAAGAAACATCTGGTTTCTTCCAAGTGAAGATCTCAGTTGGAGTCTTCCAGTTCAATCAACGCATTGGTGTGCAATTATACACATGTATCGCAGTGGAATATGAAAATTCCCACCAGGACTCCAGACAGCAGGTGTGATGCTGCATTGATTCCGATTTGTCCATAAGGGTGTGATTGATGCATTCCGCATGACCATTTTGTTGATGAATGTGAGGTTCAGATTTCTGGACCTCAATACCTTCAACCTTGAGAAATATTTCCATGATTTTGTTTAGAAGTTCTCCCCCTCAATCTATGTGTATCTTCTTGATCTTATGACCAGTTTGCTTTTCAGCCCAAGATTTATAATCTTTAAAGGCTTGAAATGCATCAGATTTTCAATGCAGTTTGATTGAAACAGCGTATGAAGAACATTCATCCAACAATGTAATCATATATTTAAATTTATGATACAATAAAGTTGGTAATTCATTTAGATTCATGTGAATGAGATCTAGGATGTGTTCTGCTTGCTTGTTTGAAAGGGGGTAAGATTGCTGCAGGGCTTTGCCAAGAGTGCAACCTTTACATGGAATTTTCTCAGTGGGAATAGGTATTTGCTTAGGAAGACCTTGTACATGCTTAGGAGCATTGCATAAAACATCATTTCCAGGATGACCAAAATGGTTATGCCATGTGTTGTAATCTATTGAAGTCATTGAGACCATTTCACACTCTGGATTTAATATATCTGAGCGGAGCCAATGAAGGCTATCACTGATAAAATCAGGATTACAGGTCATTATGATCTTACAATCACACTTTGTACGAATCTGAGTTCTATCCTCATTTATAACTGTATAACAGCCTTGTTGGTTCAATTGACCAATTGAAAGTAAGCGGTGTGGGCAGTGTGGTTGGTAAAACACCGGATGTAACTTAGTCATATGGGTAAACACCAGATGCTGCTAGGCTTTTGCAAAAGATCACGATAAGTGTTGTGGGCCGTTTTGCAAAAGATCCCGATAACTTTTAGCACTGACATTTTGGAATAGGAATATATGGCTAGATGATTTGCCAAATATTCTAGCAACCATATTTATGTTCACCAGATATTTGTAAGACCATATTTGGAATATTATGTAATCAGGTCAGGTGAGGTTAGGGGAGGGTTAGGGTTAGGGTTAGGGTATATTGTCCAAATTAGCATGTTGAAGCAATATTTTGCAAAATATTATGATCATGTTAGGATTAGGGTTAGGGTTAGGGTTAGGGTATATTGTCCAAATTAGCATGTTGAAGCAATATTTTGCAAAATATTATGATCATGTTAGGATTAGGATTAGGGTTAGGGTTAGGGTTACCAAAAAGGGTATTTAAGCAATGTTTTGATCAGATCTCTATGTTAGGGTTAGCACAAGTGCTAACCCTAACATAGAGATCTGATCAAAACATTGCCAAACTATGGGTTAGCATTGGTTAGGGGTTAGGGGGTTAGGGGTTAGGGGTTACGGTTGAGGATGATATGGGGGTGTGGGGGCTTGCCCCCACTGTTAAAATATACAGGGTTAGGGCTAGGATAATTAGGGTATAGGAGTGAAATAAGGTTATGGTTGGATAGCTATCACTACCACAGGGCAGGGGGGGGGTGGCAGTTTTTTCCCACAGGCCCTCCTTCACCCGTGATAGCTATTTCTAGATTAGACAATTATGGTGATTTTATTGTTATTTATTTACCAAACATTCTGCAACACAATCTAACTATTCCAAATATTTGGTGAATGCTTCCAAAATATCAGTGCTAAAAGTTATTGGGATCTTTTGCAAAACAGCCCATGACACTTATCATGATTTTTTGCATTAAGCTGGCAGAATCAGCTGGGGTAAAGCCAGTGCCATTCTGGTGATGAATGTAGATTGTTCCAGATCCCAAAATTAAAGATTGATTGCAACCGTCTGCAGTTTGTACTGGACAAGGAGTTTCAAATTCCTTGTAGTCAGCAAAATCTTCAATGTATGGGATGAAATGTCCTGAAGCACCTGAATCAAGCAGCCATTTCTGATTAGAAGAACTGGCTGTGACTTGGATTTCTGTGCAATTATGTTCCTTATTCACACATTTATGCATATAATTGATATATTCAACCCCATCAAGGGGTTGCAGATTACATACAGAGTCCAATAAATACAAAGTAGGAGCACTAAAATTGTATGGTGTATTTATAGGTCCATCAATAGATGGCCTTGAGATAGTGTGCATTGTATAATTGTAGGAGTTCTGTTTAGAGATCTGGTGCAAAATTTTAGTGAACTTTTTCTTAATTGTAGAAAAGGAAGGAACTTGCCAGAAAATCAACTGCTCTTCACCAGTTCCAGAAGTTTCACCCTCATAAACATCCATATAGGAGTCAACGAGTCCTCCAAGATCAATCTCCTCTTCCTCAACCTTCATGTTGGCAAGGAGGGGATCAAAATCTCCAGTGTAGGGGTCATAAGACTCCACCAGAGGGGAAGAAACTTTGGTACCATTGGTGATACCAGGAGCAATAGCAACATAAGCTGCAGCAAAAGTGGCAACAGGATTTTCCACAGTTGCCTCATGGGCCTGAGCCTTTTGCCTTTGCCACCATGCCTAAATTTCTTCTTTTTATTATTGCCATCAGAATTACCAGGTTGGGAAGAAGTACAAGTTTGCAGCCCTTTGGGTGCTCCCTGGTTATCCTTCTTCTTCTTTTGGTTGTTCCAAAAGGATCCGTCAGCAGGATGTTTCTTCACAGTGGAAAGACAGGATTGAAGAGAAACAGCAGTGGATTGATGGCATCTGAATTCATCCTGGATGGTGGGAATAATAGCTGCCATTGTCAAGTTGCTTGCATCATACTAAGACAAGATTGACATGGCAAGGCCATCCATGGATCGGGGTAAGGCAGCAAGCAAGATCATGGCCTTGATTGATTCAGTGACAACCAAACTGGAATCAATAAGACATGAGAAAATTGATTGGAGGGAAGAAATTGGCATAGCTGGATCAATTCCTTCAGCCATTTTGAACATGATGGCCTCTTTAAAGATGCCAAACATGCCTGCAGCACTGGGACTTCCAAAAGTGGTTTTGAGGTGGTCCCAGGTTTCCCTAGCAGTTGTTTTAACTGCAGTGAATGTGATCTGGGAGATGCAGAGCAATTGCACCAATGGCAGAATCATCATTGTCATCCCAGTTTGCTATTTTTTCACTGATGTCAGCAGGAGATGTATTAATCACCTGGTTAGTGGAATAAGTTCCCACTTGGACTTCAGCAGCCGTAGCAACACATGAGGTATGTAGGGGATGAGGGTATCATCCATTGATGTATCCAATGAGTTTCTGGAGGTGGAGATAGGCAATCATGCTAGTAGACCATGTGCTATAGTTGGTACCATCCAAATAAGGAATAATGGTAATGGCAGAGGAAGACATTGTTTGATAAGAGTTCTATAAAAGGAAATCTGCAATGTTCAATTAAGAAGTGCATGATACAGTTATGAACATCAAATCTATCCAACATGTCTTTTACCCATTGACTTAGTGTTAGGTGTTGATTGCATTTTTAATTCCATCCATATTTCCATCTCCAATCTGATCATTCCTATCAGCATTGGCAAGTGTTTGTAAAAGGCTATGTATTAAAACCATATGCCAATAGAAAACCATTTGTTTGATGTTCTACCAAAAGTGCCAAAGATCAATTAAGATCAATTCGCACATTAAGGTGCACAATCATTCTAATAGGTGTTTAAGGGACTTAAGGCAATATGGGGGAATGAATACAGTCAGAGGCCAAGAGATCTCACATGTGTTTGCATTTGCCCAGCCTATGTGCATATGCTTTTGATTATTCACATAGCAGCAGAAGTTTACCTGGGAAGGGGAATCGGTCCCTAAATCGCTCACAGTGAAGTGAAACAATCAAAAGTTTGTTCATTGTGGAGTGCCTGTGTATATACAATATGTATTATTAGCCTGAACAGAAGAAGCCTTATATTTTTGGCATTCTTCTCGGAAGAGGAAAGGAAAGCAATCGCAAGTTTGACCTTGCTACCAAACCAGTGCACCACAAGCTTGAACTTTCTAATACACTCAGTTAAGAGTGATCAGAATTGTTCATTAACGTAATGAACTATTTGACAAAGTCACAATGGTTGTAAGACTTTCATCGAACAGACTCGGGGCCCATAACCTGTTGAACAGCAAGGTGAGATCAGATGGTGAAACCACGTTACTAACCAAGTGTAAGGCTTGAGGAGTGAAACAGTTTGTGAGAGAGTTTATTATTGTCTGAGAGGACAGTAAAGCAGTAGTATGCAGAGTGATAATTACTACAGGTAAACTACTACAGCTTATATACTAAATGTCTGTAAAACTATACAGTACCCTAAATCTGATAATAGGTACAGTATTGGTAAGTGTACATGCTTACAATGTTCCATACAATGTGATGTATGTATATACATCAGCAGTTGATATCATAGCTATAATCACATGTATGTACAGAAGCAAACCCCCAGGCGAAAATTTTTGGAGAAATTGGGCAATAACTTGGGCCAGTGAATGATTTAAGCAAATATTTTCTCGCAGCCAAGCTATGTGCATCGTAGCATTATGCCCAAATTTTTTTAGATTTTTTTGAGCATATCTAACATGTAAATAAAGTTATTACTGCTGTTCATGAAAAAGTGCCCAAAACCCCCAGGCGAAAATATCACATGTGATCACCGAATGGACCCACAATGCATAACCCAATTGCTCTTCCAACTTGCTGAATGTGTTCTCAATCCTTAACTGCTCTTCTATGAGCTCCCAGCCCAATCATAGGATGAAGAAAAAGAAGGTGGGTTTATGAGGGGGGAGGAGGAGGAGATAGAATATAACATACAGAAGCATCACCTTTTGCCCTCATTGTATGATACATACTCTTCCAAGCATCAGAGGGCATATGGCATACAAATACTTGGCCATAGAGCTCCTTAATCATGCTACATCTCCATATTTTTTGATTTTTGTGGTAGTTTTTCATTGTTTTATTTTTTTTGGGTGCATAATATATTGTATGTATCTTGGGTATATTACAGCCTTAAAGTAGACACATTTTAGATATTATATTTAAAAAACAGAGGTCTGAAACCTGCTCAAAGCTGCTGTAGAATCAATTTTTTCACCTGGGGGTATTTTTTGCCTGGGGGTTTGTCTCTGTAACTAGCGAATAACATTAATCAAATGATATCAATATATAGGAATGTGATTTCGGTGATTGGTAAGCCAATGTTGAATATCATGGTACAGAGTACCTGATCATGTGTCCATGATTGTGAGCATATCTTTCAATACCAGTCCATAATCCCAGTTCCCCCTTGCTAATACTAGTACTAATAGCTTGTAGTAATATAGTATGTACTAGTATTATAGCCAGTATTGTACTCATGCCACTATCAATATGAGTTCTTGGTGCTAGTATTGTACTACTTGCTATGTACCAAAGCAACCAGACATCTTGTATTTTGAGTGCAGTGATAAGTTCGATCTGTGCTTGGTATAGAAACAAACCAAAACCACAATCACTCCTAATGGACAATCCGAAAGGTAATATCTGTTGCAGATCCAGATCCTGGTTGACCTGTTTCCCACAGGTCAACCCAGATCCAAACTCATGTCCATCTTTATCTCTTTCAAGGCATCTAAACAATGATTTATATGTACTTTGATCCATCCTTCCATTCTGATCTCAGTCCAATTGGTCCAACCAGTCCAACCAATCAGTTGGATTTTTCATTATTTGTTTGCACTTAATAACTCATATTGATAGTGATATGAGAACAATACTGGCTATAATACTACTACATACTATATTACTACAAGCTATTAGTACTAGTATTAGTGCAATAGCAACACTAGTAGACTGAGTCACAGTAGTAATTTCTAGTAGTATTAGTAGAATAGTTTCATGAGTATGAGTTAGGAGTAGTACACTAGTATTGTATGGTCCTGATACTACTACCATTATGAGTTATTAGTATGAGTTATTGGTATATATTACTAGTGCAAATATGAGGCAGAATGCCCAAAGAAGGTACCTCTTAGGATAGTTTATGGACATCATTCTTCTTGCATTCTTCTATCCTAACTAGGCCATATATAGTGGTTGCCTGTTGTGTGGTGCACGTTGGATCTATCATGTGCATATTTGATGAAAAATTTCATTTACACCATAATGTGTAACATCCCACAAAGTAATGGTCAAAAAGATACAGTATGTTGTGATAATATTCATTGTGTTGGAGTAAAGTCATGAAACTCTGTGTTGGAATATCAAAGGTAAATATATTCTATCGAACTATACATGGAACGCTTTCTCGTAGTCTCCACTTGTTTGTATCACCATCCCATGCACTCCACTATTATTGTCTCGCAGACTCCACTCAGTCTTTCGCCGTATCCACTTGCTCTCTCGCAGTACCCACTTTACCGTATGGACAGTAGCCACAAGTGTTCACGCAGTAGCCACCTGCCTGATATATCATTTGTACTTAGGACTGTATATAAGCTTAGGTACCATACCCTGTAATACCACTATTGTCCCCCATTGATTTGTGTGATCGTTACCAATAAGTCCTGTGTGGACTTATTGCTGCTACTTCCTATTTAGGAACGTAACTCTAATAGGTTATGGGCCCCGGCCTTAAACCATTGACGCATCTATTTGTGGACATAACTCTTGTTGATGTCACAACCTAGGCCTACTGCACCAACAGCTCGCAGAACAGCATCAGGACAAGCCGCCGCCACCGCAGCATCCAGCAGTAAACCAGCGCCTTTACCATTACCATTACAAGCCACCGATCAGAAGGCACCTTGCGCTTCGAAATCTCATATAGCGGATAAAGACGAAACCCGCGACAGGTGGTGGAATCCAAAGCGACCAGAGGTGGTTTGTTTGTGCTAAACAGCCTTGCCCAAACCGGTACAATACTCCTCACAAGGATACTAAATATACTGCAGAATTACCGGATTACGCCGATCTACCTGATATTGTTCAGGAACAATTTATCAAAATCGCAGAAAACGAAAGACAGGAGAAAAGACGTAGCGAACGTCTAGCTGGCAAACAGAAAGCCGCAGCCTCATCTT
>ML769418.1:270350-337497 GCA_009733575.1 Gymnopus androsaceus JB14 | reverse complement strand
CCAAATGAAATTGAAGGACGAGTCATTCGCACAGTACGTGGTTCTCCAAACAGGTCTCCAAACTCAATACGGCACAACTGTTAAAGTTCTCCACTCTGATCGAGGGGGAGAATTTCTCAGTAACGAATTCACGGCATATCTGGAACGCATTGGGACACGACGACGTCTCACGGTACACGACACCCCGGAACACAATGGTATAGCGGAACGCGCACATCGAACGTTGCTTAACGCAGTTCGAAGTCTTTTGATCTCATCAGGACTCCCGAAATGGCTTTGGGGATTCATGATGAAATATGCGGTATATGTTTGGAACAGGACGCCGAAGAAAGCCATTGGAATGGCCACTCCATACGAGAAACGGTTTGGTATTAAACCGGACATTACTAATCTTCGAATCTTCGGCAGTATCGTTTATGTTAAACGAGAAAAGGAACCCGGCAAATTGGAACCACAGGCCCAGGAAGGACGCTGGATAGGACTCGAACCCGAATCGAATGGTCACTACATCTACTGGCCAACACGTCACACTGTCACAACGGAGAGGAACGTAGTTTTCTCTGACAGGCAGATCCAACCCGTTGAAGGGGAGGATGGAAATTTGGGAAATTTGGAAACATCAGTCACCGAGTCGGAACAGCCTGTCATACCAGTTCCAGAAGAGATTGCCGAACCAATTGCACCAGACGAAGTATCTGGGAAACGAGTCAGACGACCCACCAAGAAGATCAGGGACGTCATTGAAGGACTTGGAGAAGGAAGTGATGAGTTGCGACATCTTACCGCATCTCTAGGTCAGGTAACATCAGAAATCGAATCTGATCCTTTATCTGTTGCAGAAGCTATGCGACGACCTGACAGCTCCAAATGGTACGATGCCATGAAGGACGAAATCTCCAGACTCCAGGAGCGTGGCACCTATACAATTGTCACTCCACCTCCAGATGCAAACATTCTCACATCCAAATGGGTCTATCGGACCAAGAAGGATGAACGAGGTCACATTACAGGACACAGAGCTCGTCTTGTTGTACGTGGATTTAATCAGATCCCAGACGTTGACTACTTCCCAGACGAAACATTTGCATCTGTTGCGAAACTTGCATCAGCACGTGCTATACTCAGCATTGGAGCTGAGAAGAGCATGATTATTCACCAAATGGATGTGAAATCAGCTTACCTTTATGGGAAATTGGACGACAATGAGCGCATTTTTATGAAGGCACCTCCAGGCATTGATATAGGGAGTAAAACCAGGTCAAACCTTACGGCTTAAACTCGCACTTTACGGACTTAAACAAGCCGGTCAACGATGGTACATGCGATTCAGGGAAATCATGACCCAACTTGGGTTTAAACGGTCTGATTTTGATCACGCTGTTTTCTATCGCACTAATCCCTTCACCATCATTTTCATACATGTTGATGACATGACATTGGTTACCGAAACCCTGGCCATCATGGAGAAACTAAAGAAAGATATTGGGGCTATAATCGAAGTTGTTGATTCCGGAGAAATCCATTGGCTACTTGGGATTGAGATCCGAAGATCTCTTCATAATAGGATGATTCACCTATCCCAACGGTCATACATTGACGCCATACTCTCTCGCTATGGATTCTCGGATATAAAGCCACTCTCTATTCCCTTCGATCCCCACATTCACGTCACCAAAGACCAGTCACCCAAAACGGTTGAGGATATTGCTTTCATGCGCGACAAACCCTACAGAGAGGCCCTTGGGCCTCCAGTACTTATCCGTTGCTACGAGACCTGACATCACGTATGCAGTCTCTATCCTTGCTCGCTTTTCACAAAACCCCGGCATCACTCATTGGAACGGTGTACGCCGTGTCTACGCTTATCTCAAATACACTCGAGACTTTTGGCTCAGTACGAGCAACCAGGAGACAGTCCAAGGCTATACGGATGCGGATGGTATGTCCCAAGAGGATCGACATGCTATTTCCGGGTACGTTTTTATGTTGAATGGCGGAGCAGTATCTTGGTCGTCGAAACGACAGGATACCATTTCTTTATCCACCACGGAAGCCGAGTATATCGCTTTGACCCATGCGGCAAAGGAAGCGATCTGGCTTAGGAATCTTTTGTCGGAAATCTTTGGTCCAATTACTCATGCAATCCTCTATCAAGTCAGACAATCAGTCCGCCATTGCGTTGGCAAAGGATGATTGTTTTCACGCTAGGACTAAACACATCAATATCCGATACCACTTCATCCGCTACGTCATCGAGGAAGGAAAAATTCGTCTTACATACTGCCCTACCGAAAACATGACGGCAGACATCTTCACCAAAGCCTTACCTTCGATGAAAGCCAAACACTTCGCAGCATCCATGGGATTAGCAAAGGTTTGAAGGGGAGTGTTGGAATATCAAAGGTAAATATATTCTATCGAACTATACATGGAACGCTTTCTCGTAGTCTCCACTTGTTTGTATCACCATCCCATGCACTCCACTGTTATCGTCTCGCAGACTCCACTCAGTCTCTCGCCGTATCCACTTGCTCTCTTGCAGTACCCACTTTACCGTATGGACAGTAGCCACACATATTCACGCAGTAGCCACTTGCCCGATATATCGTTTGTACTTAGGACTGTATATAAGCTTAGGTACCATACCCTGTAATAACACCGTTGTCCCCCATCAATCTGTGTGATCGTTACTACTAAGTCCTGTGTGGACTTACTGCTGCTACTTCCTATTTAGGAATGTAACTCTAATAGGAACAGTGGGATGAGCCTTGGATGAACCCGCCAGAGTCTGAAAAAAGGGAAATCCCTTCTCTGGGACCGGTGTTGAGTACTCTTATCTGCGGCCGACCTCACCCTTTGGTGATTGCGCTTCCAAGTCCTGCCTACTAGTGATGTAGTTACTACAGTACATAGTATAGTAAGCATGAATACAAAATACTAGTAGTCAATGAGATCCAAGCAAAAATCCATATGTTCCCAAGGGATACAACCATTCATCTCCATAGCCAGTCTAATATGATGTTCCCTGTGTGTACACGGTTTCCGAACTGCCGGATGAACCCATCTGGAATCAAAACAGTATTGACACCAGAATATGCTGTGCAAATTCAATAGCCTGTTCTCTATAGGCTCATAAATACCTCCACTTGGATTAAACGAGGACAATGATCTAGTTCGCCTTAGTTTTTGGTTGACGAGCTTGTGATTTTGGCTGCAATCACTGTTCTCTATAAGGTCATGGATATCCCTATTCAGATTAAATGAAGACAATGATCTAGTTCGCCTTAGTTTTTTGTTGAAGAGCTTGTGATTCTGGGTGCAGCCAATCATGCTGAAATGTTGCTCGAAATCATCTGTGAATAGATGAATAAATTTGAAGTATTCCCTCCAACTTAACAAAAGACTTACCAGATGAGTGGCAGGATTGGTTGTCTGATATAAATGCCCAGTCTTCTTCTACTAGTACATCTGCATTATCTGTTACTAGTTAGCATTGATCTGGTCAGCAGAACATTGCTGCTCAGAGCCTCTGCGGATACTCACCATCTGATACTGCCTCAATAATTTCAAATTCCTCTGACTCCACTTGAACATTACTTTTTGGAACCTTGAAAAGGGGATAACCTTGTTTGCATGAGTATTTTAACCCAGAAGAGAAGCCTTTGCTTCTCAAATATTGTGACACTGCTGTGTGTTCAGAAGTAGACCAATGCATCCCTCCAAAAACACCAGGGACAAATGAGGGAAGCCCAAGAAGCATCTGTGTTGTATGAGATATTTTTTGTATTCCATTCAGGTCAAAGGACCAGAAGTAAGGCTCATTGTGAAAGGAAAAATATGGGATGGATTCAATTTCCGTTATCTTCACTGGTGCAATGAACAGAAAAGGGAGCCGGATCCACAAAGGATGTTTTGATAAGACTTGCTGGGTTGACCTTAAAGACATATTTATCCTAGAGCTGAATAAAGCTAAATTGATGTGAGCTCTATGTGAGATTTTGTTGATATCAAACAAAGTGATTGTACTCACTATACTTCTGGTCTATATTTTCCAAAATATGGGCAGCTTGTACTACCCAAGCAACCTGAAGATCATGGGCTGACATTTGTGTCTGTATTTCCATGTCAACAGAACAGAGAGATTGTGAGTAGGGGAGAAACCTAGTAGTGTTATGTTAGTGGTTAAAGTGATAGGATATCAGGATGCAACTAGCAGAGTTATACCTAGTCCAACCAGTTGAATGTAGTTCTCCAGGTTCACTGTTTATATTCCACCTCCCAATTGAATAAGGTACTTTGTAAGTATCTACTTGAGCAATGATTCTCCCAGGTCTAAGTGGATAAACCTTGAAAATATATCAATGTAGAATTTTCCCAGGCAAGTGGTTTTTCTTACAATTTCAGATGTACTTATAACAGACCCAACTGTGAATAAATGCCCAGAGCATTCTTCACATGTGAGATTTCCACTGTAAGTCCCAAGTTGAGATTCCACAAATGACACAACAGATTCAAAATGATCTTCAATGTGCCTTATGATCTCATTATCTGATTTGTAGAATGCAACCTTAAGCTGGGGAATATTTTCCAGGTGGTTCAGTTGATCATAATACCGGTGAGACCTTTGAACACCAATGTAATTGGACAATGGAGCAAATGGTCCTGCACATATGAGCCCAGATGATGGTTGTATCCAGAATTGCTCATCCACAACACGCCACTCAATGGAATAGATGGACTGTGAAAGATAGTCAATATTAATTCAGATACATGGATTGAAATGCAAATTTGAAATCACCCCTGTCACTGCCTCCTTGGCCTTCAAGGAGTCAATTGTCTAAAAAGTTTGTTAGTAGTTGAAAAGTGAGATCTAAGATTATGACCCTACATATCGATACTTTAGATATACAAGTGCAAAAGGACTTGAAGAGCATTGCTCAGCAAAGTGCCGCAGGGGAATCAACTCTGAGAGCAGACAAGATTGAAGGACAGCTAAATTATTCCAGAAAGAATGCTCACTCACCGCTATGGAATATCATTGCTGGGACAGAACACCCATGTATGAGTCCAAACAACTGAATGAGGTTAGGGTGTCTAGCGATAGTTATCGATAGTTCAAAGAATATCAGAAAAACATCTGTAATCACTTATTATGCAAAGTTAGTCACCGTAAACGAGAGTGTTGAACCAGATCATCTTCGAAAGCCTAAGAAAAGCTATAAGTCTCAGTGAATACAACTATATTTCGGAGAACGCGCCTGTTGTGAATGAGGACCTTCATAAGCCACAACAGTGAACTTGTTTGATTCCCCAAGCCCCACCACTTGAACAGTGCTGATTGACCGCACAACTTTTACCAGACCTTGTGAGGCCTTGATCGCACTAGAACTTGTACTAAGTACGAAGACATCACCATCTGGGATAACGCGAAACTGTTTCGGATATTAAAATAGATTTTTAAGCATGGAGAAAGTAAATGAACAAACCCATCTACCAGAGATCATTTGACTCGACGGAGCGTCTCCAAAGTAGTTGTAGTTGTTCGTATTATTCATAATGAGGTCGCCAGCAACAGCATTGAATTCAGACTCTTGAATACTGAATTGGGATGCATTCTCGAAGAGTTTGGGTGACGCCATTCGGAATGAACTTCTTCAGAGTCAGACGTCAAGGAGAAGTGGTGGTGAAAGGAAAGAAGGAAAGTTTCAAACTTGGAAAGCTGTTCAATGTTGAGCGCTGAGCGCGTGATCATCAAGTTTGGTGTCTGAATGGTGAAAAGTTTTCCCAGGGACTGCCTAGTCGCGCCCCTTGGTAGATTCGAAATTTCGAATATACACTGACGATCCGTTGGATGTGTGTATGTATATAGAGTAGTCTGCTAGTTTTATATATGCCTCTTTTCAGTAATTACATCCGCCAGTCTCCTATTGGGTATACATCCGTGTTGGACGCTTATTACTCTTGCTTCCGCCTTTCATCTGCTTTGGCTCGTGCATTGCCCATCGCACTAGCGACCTCAGACTACGGCTACGGAGTAGCAGGTCTAAAACACTCGTCCTCGGCTAATACTGAGCTCTATAGATAACAGCTTTTCAGTAGAAAGGTCGTGCATCTACTTACGAACAAGTACAAGTTAAGTGGGATCTTGGTTCTGACGACCCCCGTCTTCTTGTTCCCGACGCCACCACGTTCGTACTCTCCGCTTCCGTTGCTCCCCAACTCTTTGCACGGTTTAGAGCAGAGAGTTTGAAGGATCAGTGATAACAAAGGCCAGGATACCTCCCAAAGCTTCGCGATCGACCACCGCTTGCTAGACCGGGTTTGTCCGTGGAACACGTCGTGCTCGTTCTGCCTGCTACCCCTGCTCCCATTCCGTGTTTGCATACAGATAACGATGTGGTCTAGGAGATCATGGGTGAGTCTAAGTTGAACATCGATGGAGAGAAGGACGCGGATTCCTGGGAGGGATGTACTATCGGTATCCATGATAGTGCTATCAGCATCCATACCGTCCGCGTCGAGTTGGATGGGTATATCTGGTCCTGGTCTTGGTCGTTTCCCAAGACCATCCCCAAACCCCCAAAAATCCTCCCCAAACCCCAACCCACGCCTCCTCCACCTGCGCCCTAATCTGTTCAGCTATAGTCTCCGCGTACGGCTCCACAGGAATATCAATATCTGTACAAAATTGCGAAGCGAATGCGGGAGTAATAGAGTTCGTCGACTTGAATTCGACGCGGATGGGGATGGGTACCTCCCTAGTCCTCGTCACCGTACTACTCCCATAATTGATCCCGGCCATAACCAGGCGGATTCAAATCAGTGCTCGGGAATGGCTTTGCATGGATGTAGCGAGATGAAGATGGGCCGAGGCGGAGGTAGGATTGGGTTAGGTTTAGGTCGGTGTTGGCGGAAGAAAGAGGTTGCTGTTGCGGAGGTGCACGCATCGGGCTCTAACCCTCCTATCAGTCACATCGTCGTCGTCGCCCCCGCGGATCGGAGTTCCGTCAGAATCAGCCTCTGCATCCAAATCCTCATTAAGCCCAAATCACTGTTCCACATGCATGCTAGGAGGAACGGGATGGGCAAAGTGTTGGGGTGGCGCTGGAATAGCGTGGACGGGGGGTATAGCTTGAGGTAAGATGGGTGATGCAATGAGCCCGTCCCAGCATAACTGCAGCTATAGTTATTATACCCAAACCCAGTCTGAGTATTAACCCCAGTACTAACCGGAAACACGGTAGGCTGAACAAGTAGCGTAGCCTCTGTACGGAGACAAGACGCGTACGTGCTGTAGCCCGCTTGCGGCCGAATGGAGGTGGAGAATAAAGACTGCGACTGACATTGACATTGGCGTTGGTCGTCGTCATCCTCGTCCCAGTTGGAGGACACAACTACAACTGTCTGCTACTAGTACTCAGCGGTAGAAGCTGCGGAGGAGCCAAGCTAGGCTGAAGTTGTAAAACTGCAGCCACCGCTACTGCTGTGGCACTTCCAGTAGATCTCGACCTCGATCCTGCAGCTGGCCCCATGAAAGACTGCGATAAGCGAAGGAAGGAAGGGCGAAGAAGAGGAGTGAAGTTGCGATACAAATGTCGAATCGCCGACAAAATTCCATGGAACACAGCAGTAGTTGAACTTGACGACGCGGTGATTGAAATCCCTCGGGCAGAGTATAGCTCAGCAAATAGCATTCGTCCTTCTATTCACGATGCTACCAAGGGAACCCCGCCCAACAAAATTTTCTTCGCTTGTGAGTTGTGAAGAAGTTGAATCGGAGTGGAAAATCAAAAGTCGGGGTCACAGAAGTGAAGCTAGAAGGTCCTAGTATTGTCATGAGCTACAGAATATAGAGGAATAGTTTAGAAGAGATCCCGACAAACCTTCTTCCTAGGGTCCATCAAAATTTTCAATATTAAGAATCTGTTGTTGCAGGAAATGGTTGCGTGTTCGGAGGAAAAGACGCCACTGTGAACAATACATATTCAATAGCAGTCTATGGGTCGCGTCAAACGGAATGCCTGGAGGTTGCGATGAAAGGGTGATGATAAGTTAGAGATCGAAGTACATAAGTACACAATTCGGAAGTGAATCGAAGATATGAAGCGACTCGGTGTTATGGTTTCGGAAGTCGTTCGAGGTCCAAAAACGAGTTCCATCGATTCCTAGACCAAACATTTCGACGTAGGACACATCGACTCCGTCTCATCCAGCCTTCTCACATCGCCAGTCTCCAGTCTCCATCTTCACTCTCGAGTCTCGACTACAACAAGCCAGCTCCTCTCCGGTGAAACTATACAAAAGACCGGACAAATGGATGGCTTGAGAGGATAGACGATAGCTTGGGTGCGGCGGCGAGTTAACAGTGTCCCGCTAATGAACTAGAACTGATCTCCTAGCCTCTGAAGCGGAAAGACGAAACACCAGTTTGGCGAGTAGGGTTAGGTAAGACTATTGGCATTTGAGTCACTGAGGTATGATACAAAAATAACAAACATACGTTTCCGTTGGATCCATGGCGAAAGCTGTTGATTGCTCAGCTATGCTGGATGACATAGAGGCTGAGCTGTGGAAAAATCCAGGGGACGCGCAGAGTTAAACCATATCGAGAGAGTGTAGGTAGAGAAGAGGCGTGGTCATGGTCGTCGTGGTCGAAGCACAAATGTCATTGCACGTTCAAGTTGGAACATTGAACGCTCGGAACGGTCACGTGGTGATCCCTTCTCTTCTTCAAGTTCCCGTCTCGACGTTTACTTATGATGGCATCCGTATCCCAACAAGAGTCATATATGTTATCTGAGGCTTCGAAGCAGGACCTCGGAAACTCCCCCCAAACTTTGTCCGGAATAGCGTATTTTAGGTCGCGCTTTTGGCGATTTTCCTGTCAAGTAAAAGCACTGAAGATCGAAGAACTAGAGGAAAGGAAGACTTCACCGAGGAGGAACTTACGGAAAATTGAGAGAATTCTTACTGCCACCGACATCCATGAGTCGAATTGACCATAATCGAATGTGCGTAATATACACATATGCATATCTGGAAAGCGGAGCCTTGAGAGGGATTGAATCATTGGATCGAACAACCGGCCAAGGGGGGAAGCAAAGAAATTAGTTCACAGTGATTACGCCACCAAGATGGAGGCGCGAAATTTATTTAAAGAGACCCGAATGAGAGGTTGACGCTCATGCCGCGTTAGTTGTGCGTTTGTGAGCAATATCGTTCATGAATTCATGGAAGTAGTAAGCATACGAGTCATGGTACTGTTGTCAGCTTGATTGGACACGACTGCAACAAACTATCTTGAGGCCTTGGTTAGTTACATAGAATCTGACCGAGTCTCCAAGAAACTGATGAACTGAGACGAAGCTTGAATGAGAGAGACGCAAGAAGAACATGGATGGAAGGCTGAAATGCTAGGGCCCGATCTCGAGTCGCATATTAGCAATAAAGAACAAGTAGCCCAGTCCAAATCTCGTTTGGGCATATCACAGTGCCGCCCCATAGCACAACAAGTTCTGGCCAGCCTTAACCCGTTGCACGAAAAAGAATTCCTAGCAATGTCAAAAATGAGTCCCCCTGCTCAAACAGCTTTCCCATACTGGCTGACCTCCAGTTTGCCTCTTAACCTCCCTTTACACTTTGCAGGGTGTTGACATGTCCTTTACCATGTATTCCCTTGTAAAAGAGAATCGAATCATCCCATCGCCCTCAGTTATTCGACAACTGAATTGTGCCCAAGAGTCCAAGTCGGATTTTGGCAGCGATCAAGATGTATTTGGCTTCCTCCGCCGCCTCCTCCTTCTCACTTTCGTGAAGTGAAGATGCTCTTCCGCCCAGTTTCAGCTTCGATTTATTCGGTGGTAAGGAAGGCGCCGGTGGCTTTCGAGTCGTGTAAGGGCAACCCTCGGGTGATGTCACGGTTGATGGAGTTGTGCTATCGGGTTTGGCAATAATAGTAAGTGAGCGTATCGGGGTCCATAATGATAATAACTTTTCACTCACACTGAGAGGCAAGGCACACGCATGTAAAGCGGAGAGAGTAAAGGATAGGCCGAAGGCGTTCTCAGCGAAATGGTAGCTGAAATGCATGCCTGTAACGGAAAGCGACGGTGTGAGAGGACGGACGGGGGCACTAGAGGACTGATTCAAAATCGGGATGAACCTTTTTAAAAACTCGCAAGAATTGAAAAAAAAAAAAAGGGAAAACTCTTCTCGGGGACCGGTGTGCATCACAAATGTGTGCTCTTATCTCCAGTAGTGATTGCGCTTCCGAGTCCTGCCTATTTACCAATAGACCCCAGATAGTGGAATAAAAATCTAGCAAGGTCTTGAAAAAGTAAAGTTACCAAAGTTCCTCACAAAAGCCTTCGAATTCGATAGTCAGAGTGGCAAGTGCCGATGTATCCGGGACTGGTAAATGATCTATATACATCGATCAGCAATTAACCGCCACGATAGTCAGCGAGGGTGCTCAGCTGTAACAGTGTAGAGTAATCATTCTACAACATGGTCTAGTAAAAGACAAAAAAATAGTTCCAGCAGATTGCATTGAGCAGACAGTGGCATGTAGAGTACAGTACCCAATGTAACAGATTAGTTCAAGAATGTTGAAGATCAATGCACATTGAGTTCAGACTCTAGAGTCTGAACTCGATCTGAAGTTTGAAGAGCCCTAGACCGCGAGCCGCAGTTGACTCGTCGCTGACCACTGCCGGACGACCCTTTGGCTATTAATCAAGATGTTTAGATACATACTTCGCAAGCGAGAGAATAGTACTTACCCTGCATGTCTTTTTTGATAGCCTTTTCGGAGGCTGCGCTGTTTTCAAACTTGTGTGGTATGATTATCGAGGCGTAAACTGAGGGTGAATTCACAAAATTGCAAAACCTTTATAACCCCCCCCCCCTCGTCAGACGGAATCTTGGAGTGGGTAACATTATATTTTACGCCAGCGAGACTTCCGCATATTCTGTGATCAGAGGTAGCACCGCGTCCACCTACAGTATTACTATCTGTGCAGTCCTCCCCGTCGAACACTCGAGAATTGAATCTAAAAACTAGAATATTTCACGCTTTGACCGCCTACGTGCACGTCTTTTCCTCTTCCATCATGATCGCGCTTCACTAACAGGCCTCTCCGCACAAGGCGGCTTCTTTTCAAATGCTCTGCTTTACGGCTTGGACGATAGCTATGGTGCAATTCTTCTTCAATTTCAAATTTGGATGATAAAGCGCTACGGCCACCGTCAGCATGTACCCCCACCCGGTCCTAAAAATGTGGATGATAAAGCGCTACGGCTACCGTCGGCGACAGCACGTACCTCTCTAACTCGGTCAATCGAGTGACTAACTATACCAGTATCGTATAATATATATACTCATCCAGACTCCGTTAGCTCTATCGATCGAAATGTCTTCTACTTCCTTCAGGAACATTGCTCTCGTTGGCGCGGGTAGTATTGGAACGTACATCCTGCGCGCTCTCATTGCTACTAAACAAGTCAATGCTATTGTCATTACCCGTACTGCGGCTGCAAAGTCACTCCCTCCAGATCTCTCCTCTGTACCTATAATCGAGGCCGACTACACCGACGTACCAGCTCTCACCGCTCTTCTTAAAAGCCGTAACATCGAGATTGTGGTCAGCACTCTCTCAGCTACTGCACCTGGTTTGAAGGCACAGTACCCGTTGGCGGATGCGGCAAAAGCGAGTGGAACAGTCAAATTGTTTGTCCCATCTGAGTGGGGTCTAGCTAGTGAAGGGGCAAAACATCGAGGAGAAGATAATGCGTTTGGGATCAAGGATGGGTTCGCTGGTAAGCCATCTCTGTTCATTCGACTGTGTTCTAGAAAATGATCTTTCAATAATTTGTTTCCAGAACATTTGAAGACGATTGGACTACCTTATACACGATTCTATGTAAATCTTTTTTTCATTTTATCGGAAAGGCTCGTTACTGATCATCGCTCCTCAAAGACGGGATTCTTCACAGAATATCTTCAATGGATTGTTGGACTTGAGACGAACAATTCTGTCAACGTATTGGGTGAAGGAAAAACACCATTTAGCGTCACAAGTGAGCAGGATATTGGCGGTAAGTCTAAACTATCTTTCTCTGTACACAGGTCTAAAAAAATTTAAACAGGCTTCGTCGCACACGTCCTTACTGCCCTGCCCTCCGACTCGCCGCATCTCCAGAACAAATCTCTTCGTATGGAAGGCGAGCGTGTCACCATGCGTGACTTGGCTCGCATCTATAACCAACCCCTGGTACTCATACCAGAAGGTAATGAAGTGCCTGCAAAGACAGCAGGAGAAGCAGAGTTCAAGACTTCGCTTCAGATTGAGGCAGATGGCGGGAGGGCTAGTACGGGGTGGGACCGGTTGACCAAGACGGAGCGAGGGGATGCGGGAGCTGCGAATAAGCTATGGGAAGGACATGTATGGAAGACGGTTGAGGATATTTCTGGAGCGAATTAAATGAAGTAGTTTAGTCCCTACCAGCACGAACGGGTTTTTCAATACACGATGTGCGATCCGTTTATCTTTTTTTTGCGTTTTCACTACCTTGTCCTATGGCAGGCAGGTAGAAAAAAATAACCGCAAAACGCAAGGTCTAAGTGCACTATGTATGTTTTTACGCCGCGTCCATCTATCCGTGTAATGCTCCTCGCCGAACATTCCAGAGCTTGATATTTCACGCTTTGACCACTTATGCGCACGTGCTGGGAAATCTCTCGTGTTGGTCTTCTATGTGTCCAAGCAAACGGCATCTGCGTCCAGCGAAAGTGGGTGAATCGCATTTTTGCTTCGTAGACACGCAGCTTGCACGTTCAAGTTCAAACAAAACGGTCGCGTGGTGATCTCTTCTCTTCTTCCACCGACTCGACGTCACGATGGCATCCGGATCCCGACAAGAATCATATATGTTATCTGAGGCTTCGAAGTGCATCTCAATTCCTCACATCTCAGCCTGAGGACCAAAACGAGGTTGAGGTACTAGGAGGGTCGGGTGAGATTATTCTTATCCTGCTGACAGAGGATGCTAAATGACATTCAAGGAAGCTCTGGAAGTCTTGGAGAGGGGCGGGAGGTATCGTTCAACGGCTTCAACAAACTGGAATGAGTGCAGCAGTCGAAGTCATGCTGTTTTCAGGCTAGTTATTGAAAGTAGGGATCGAACTAATGATAAACGGCCAAGTGGAAAGGGCCGGAAGATTCCTGGTGGTCTTCGACTGGATGGAGGTGCCGTCCAAATGAGCGAACTAGTGAGCTGTTATGTGTCGCTTCCTCTAGTCTTGCCTCACACCATTTATAGAGTCTCATCGATCGTGTAGTAGGCTCAGAAAAGGCCGCTGGCGTCTCCAATATGACAGACGGAAAACATATAAATAGAAGGCCTTCACATCTGTATCCGTTTCCCGTATGTTTCGTTGACGCCGTGGAATCATTCCTGCTTGGTCTTCTTGCACTCTCAAATTTTATCACAAAATTATGTGACAATTCCACCAAGAAAAAATCGTGCGTACCTAGTCAAGTAAAGCCCTCTCAAATCCCTAATGTTCACCGTCTCAGTGATCATGTACCGTCCCGTGATTCCAAGCTGACACGCCTTCTTCAATCTTCCCTCTCGGGAAATGCGCGTATCAGCGTTATTTGTACGATCAACCACGACCTCAGTGCAGCTTCAGAAACCACGCCGACGCTTCAATTTGCAGGACGCGTGAAAAGTGTCAAATTTCATGCCGTGAAGAAACAGGTTGGTGTCGATAGAGATGCGTTGATTGAAAAATAGGAGAAGGAGATTGAGGATCTGAAGAGAAAGCTAGAGGAGAAGGCAGCATTACGGTTGAGTGGACCAGGTGGAACGACTCCGGCTCGAATTGAGAATACAGCAGAGCAAGAAAAACTCGAAGTTGATCATCCACAATTGATTGTATTGCGCGCGGATCGAAGACCTGAGGAAGCTCATCCTCACAAGTCAGACAGTACTAATGGACCATAAAACGCGTTCTAGAGAAAGAGAAGGATTCCGACCTGTGAGCCCTGAAAAGGTCATAATTTCTTATGAGGTATGTTTTCTAAATTTTGTCACTTCTGTATTGACGTGCTCCTACCGATCCTGCAGCTTCATCAAAAGATAATTGCTGCTCAGTGCCAACTATCCGCCCAAGAACATAAAATGCTTGCTCCTGAAACGAAGCTCAAGGCCGCCCTTGAACGCTTAACCGCCGCGGAGGATAATGGTCGAGTAAAAGCGGTGAAGATCGAAGAATTGGAGGAAAGGATACAAGATTTATTAGAGGTAACTGAGAAGGAGGCCTTCACCAAGGAAGAACCTGCGGAATGTGTAAATCGCGAGGATTGGTAGGATTGCTTGAAATGTGAAGTTTAGCAAAATATCACGCGTATGCGAATAGGTTTTAAAAACGATGGCAACGGAAAAACACATTGCCTCCTACCAGACTTGAACTAGCGACCTTTCCATCAAACGCCGATTGACGTACGAGTGGAACGCTCTACCTCTGAGCTAAGAAGGCTATGCTGCGTGATCGAAAATAAATAATAAAGCCTGCTTAGATTTTAACCCATCGGTTTTGTACATGAAATTTACCACAAATATTGGAGCAGTCACAATAACAGTAAATTAGTAACTATGCATCGTAAAGAACCGTGTTTTGGTTGACCAGGTTGACCGGGTTTTTAGGTTGCCCACAAGTTACAACCTACTAAATCATTGTCAATGTTGTGACTATAGGTCCTCCATCGAGCTCAATTGTTGGGAAACTCCTCGTGGAGCATGAAGAAGCTTCGACGCGACCTCAAAGAGCCCTGAAGCGCGCTTCCCATGCTCGGCAGCGTCGGTCAAGATTAAATAGGACCACCTGGATACCGGGTTGCGGCCAAAACCGAGATAAATTGCGGGTTGTCAATTGACCTTGAATTGACCTGCTTTTTTGGGTTGAACAAGCCGAAAAAACCCGGATCAAGTCAGGTCAATCAATACAGGGTTAGTTACGATGTGCTTCTACCGAATCTGAATCCATCTCCAACTCCGAACCGCTTCCTTCTTGGATGTCGTTATCGGACTCGCTTTTGAGGGCACCTGTTTATCTGTGTAAGCGTCTTCCGGCATGTATATACAAGAGTAAACGCACTACTGGAAGCAACCTTGGTCAAATTTCGTTCTTTCCGGACCAAGGAACACGCGAGCTTTCCTCTGCAACAAGCCTCGCAACGCTTCCTAGTCATCTCCGAGAAACATTCTTTCTTCTTGTTGATGCATCGATCACACTGGGGCGTATTTTTGACCGTCAAGGGCGGGCTGTCTCGGATCCCCAGACTCGTCAGACTGTGCTGCTTCAAGGAGGTCTGTGAACGTGTGCGTTTGACAGACGGAAGTGCCCCGTCTGAGGTTTTACGTTCTCGCTTTTTGGAAAAGGAGGAAGGCTGCGGCGGCATGGAATGCTTTCTGGGTATCTCGATCTCCACAGCTGCCAGGACGCGTCGTTTGACCGACTTTTGCTTCATTTCAGGTCTCATAAGAGTCTTCCTAGATCTGGCAAGTTCGTCCGGCGGATAGTCAAACTTGACCTCGGCAGCTTCTAAGATTTGAGCCGCGCGCAATTCGCGCTCGTTTTTCTCGCGTTCCAAAGCAGCTTTGAGCCACTGTGGGTCTACCCACCTTCCTTCCCAGTTCGACGAGGCATGCAAGCGAATAAATCCGTCGCATTCCATAAGCGCTTTTTGAGCGCGGGTGTCAATTTTTCGAGGATCCTTGTCGGGATGAAGGATGGAGACAACTTGGTCGTACCTCGCCTGAAATTAGGATAAATCTAACGGAGAAGAATATTTTCGAAGCATTAAACCGTACCCTGTGCTCCGCAAACTCCTTCGCCCAGCGTTCTAGGGGATACTCTCCACTTTCAACCAGGGTCCGAGTGGCTGCATGCTTGAGAAGAGCTAGACGGGCCCTATCGTAAGCAGAGTCGTTGAACGAGTGTTCCGTTTTGCCAGCCATGCGAACGATGACTGCAAAAAAGAGGGGCACCGAAAAAAAAAGTCTAGAGTCTTCAACATTTATGAATTCAAATAAGCTTTCATCAACCAATACCGCGGTTAAAGTTCAGCGAGGGTTTGGACAATTGAATCCTGATTTTCTGATTATCGATGCATCAATAGATGAGCGCTGAGCACTCTGAAGCTTGAACAAAGGGTCGGGTTGATTTCCGCCGATATTACTGCAGTTGCTTCAGAGTTTGTTCGAAGTACGTTCCGGAGGTTCACAAATGCTAGCTAGTTTACGGATTTCTTGATGGTAGAGACCAGAGCCACAACTGGAGCGAGTGTGATGGTGGTAAGGAAGAAAGGATGCGAGTTGAAGATGGGGGAATTAGCCACGTGGACGCGTACCGTGGCTCTTTTCGGAAGTTTTCCGACGCGACTCATCTTCATTACCATCCTTCGGAAGACCTCCAGGATATAAAGCTGCTCCTTATTCCTTTGGATCTCTACAACCGATCAGCACACCTTCTGAAGTTGTAATATCAAGTATGAGCTCTCCTCTTTGCGACGACTGTGTCAAAGGCAAGCGCGTCAGATACTACATCGATTCATCCGATATTAACAATTTATCTTACAGGCGTTATACACGAAGGCACGGCCAAAGGAAAATGGGAGACTATCGGCGGCGTGAACTGCTACGTTGGCACACCCTCTGGCGATTACAGCAAAGATAAAGCGATCCTGTATCTCTCAGACGTATTTGGAATGCAGCTCATCAATAACCAGGTAAGTATCCAGGTCTTCTCGTCGTACTCATACTTTTCTAATTTCGTGTAAAGCTCATTGTCGACTCTTTTGCGGATAATGGGTTCCTGGTGAGCTTACTTTGCAATTAATTTTAATGCAGCTCATTAATCACAATGAACAAGACTATCGGCGTAGACTATTTCGATGGGGATGCTATTCCTGAAGACGCGTTGGAACCCGGTGTAGGTTGTTTCTTATCAACATATCTATTCTCTAAATCCCAATGTACTTATTTCCGACAGAAAACTTTCGACAGAGATACTTGGTTTGCGAAACACGACTACGACCAAACTCGGCCTTATGTTAACAAGGTTTACGAGGCGTTGAAGGAGAAGGATGTGATGAATTTTGCATCCACTGGGTATTGCTTTGGAGGTGAGTCTGATATACTATACTCCACTGTACTCATTAATTCAAACTCGTTTATTTCCTTGTAGCTTCTTATACGTTCCCTCTCGCAATCGAAAACAAGGTCAAAGTTGCCATGATAGCCCATCCGTCTCGGGCCATTCCTGATAGCTTACAGGTTCGTTCACCTACTTATACACATGTGCATTGTGCTTCGCTAATCTACTTTGCAGGACTATTTCAACTCTTCCCAAGCTCCCCTTCTAATCAACTCTTGCGAATTCGACCCCGCCTTCCCACCTGAAGCTTGTACAAAAGCAGATGAGATATTCGCTGATGGAAAGTTTGCTCCTGGGTACAAACGTACACACTGGGAAGGATGTAAGCACGGGTTCGCTGTTCGAGGTGATATGAGCGATCCAAAGGTCAAGGCAGGGAAAGAAGGTGCCTTCAAAGAGACCGTTGAATGGTTTGTAAAGTATCTGTAGTTTTATTAACTGGGACACACTGCTGTGTATGAACTACAACTAAGAAGGTGGACAGTAGAGTATGCTACTATGGTACATGGGGTATACTTTTTCGTGTTTTTGCATAGAGTACTGTTTTTAGGCACTAGTTTTCATTCGAGAATCTAGTTACGCGCATATCCGGAATTGACCCGGTCTCAGAGTCAGAGTTGGATTCTGTAGAGTCGCGGTGTTGTTCAACTTCAGCTACTCGCGATCGGTCCTGATCTCGTAGGAGAGACACTGTCGTTGGCGATGCGCACTCCAAGAGTCGGGGAGTTCTTTGCTGTTGAACACCGTATTGGAATCGTCCACCCCGAGTCCTATACGGACGATGATCAGACTTTGGGCGATTCCCTATGTGTAGTGCAAATCAGTTATAGGATATATCTAGCAAAGCTCAAGTTGGAAGCTTACGACGATCGGTATTTGGATGCCTAGCATCACATTGAACATTAGGGTTTGATGAAAGGATAATCTCGGTAAAGCTAGACATATCGATGTCACTATTAGAACAAGGGGATATAACAGTCCCGATTCAAGACTGTTGGATAATCCAGAATGAGATTCAACTTTCAGTAGAAGGGAATTCCCGACGTACATGCTAGCAGCTATAACATTATATCGCGTATTGACCTTCGACCCAAGGATAGCTCTGGATCCATGGTTTATGTACCATATACGACCGGCTAAAAACGAAGCCCATCAGCCAGGAGAGAGGTTGGTTATGGAAGGAATTATAACTTACCAGTCACCGCTGTGAGGTACAGATTCTCGACCAAGGTTACAAGCATGAATATCCAATATAAACCTGGTATAACGAGAGTTGCTATTCCAAGTCCTAATAGACGTTTAGCTGTGGATTTAGCTAGAGAAGAACACAAGATCCACCGATATTGACGAAAAAGCCGAGGATTGGAAAATACAAGACATATCGATTAGGGATCCAGATATGATAGCATCGGTGAATCTACAGGCACTCAGTCATCAGAGATGAACAAAGAACGTCAGCGAGCGTCACTTACCAGTAGGGCATCTGCGATTATACTTTGGCGCGTTCATTCAGAATTAATATGTAAATTCGACGCGAATCAGTTCTTACTTTGCCAAGCAATGAATACCGATAATCAATGAAGTTTGAAGATGGGCCGACATTGAGATTTCGGATGATGCCAATCCCACCAGAATGAGACGCGCTATAGCTGATGCCGTGCATATCATGAAAAGGAGAGTGGAAGCGAATATATGAAGTTTGTAAAAGCGACGTTTTCTGGCAAGCGTTATGCTGATGGCAACCCCGAAAAGGGAGACGTAAATCCCTATATATTAAGATAGAGGATGCTGAGACTTCAAATTCCAAGACGAATGTAAATACGTACCGTAGAGAAAAAGTTGAGCCTGTGCCATGCTGGTATTCATGTATTTTGATAGAATTAAAAAATCACATATGTACTTACAACAGTGGGATATACCGCAATATCGAATTCTTCTCGTGCATTGAGAGAGACACTTGGGGTATCGTCGTTGTTGAAGGGCATGATGAATCAGGAGAGTCGAACCCAATCAGCAGTAACGTTAGCTGTTTAAAAAGGCTTCGAAGAACGGCCCCCCATACGACTGTCGACACTGAACGTCAAAAAAATGCGATTCAGTGGCAGGGTTGTTTACCGCTGAAAGAATACTCCCGATGCACTAATTGGGAAATATATAAGTCGGGACTCGGGAATGACGCACTGGGAGCTGGAATGAGTAACTAAATAATGTAAAGGTTCGATAAAGAGGAGCAATCCGTAGTTAGCGCACGAGAGCGCGCGCGTTAACATTCAAGTTACCCACACCCTTGGCGGTGTTCAATGGTCTTCTGCAGAAGACAGAACAATGTTTTGTGGAGCAACGATAAACATCTCCGCTGGGAGTTCAAGCGGTTCAGAGCTACTGTAGTTCATTGAAAGATTTAATGGAGCGAGATTTTGACACGGAGACAGCATAGAGGAAGTGAGACGGATGTAAGTTTGTTAGTCAGAGGGAGAAAGATAGAATCTTTACTCGAGATGTACATACATACTTCACCCTCCCTAAGGCCCGACTCGGCTGTAGCCTGTTCATGATTTGGCATCCCAATGCCTGAGGCCTGAGCAGCCGACGCACGAGCTCGAGAGCGATGGAACTTCAGTTTTTCTTGTAATCCCTCATGAACTCATATCGCTATGGGAGACAGCCATGTTATGGTGGAGGAAGAGAGGTAACGGAAGGAACGAAACCTAGAGACTTTGTGAATCGGCCGCGGATGTATCGAATACAAAGCTAACAGAAAAAAAAAACAAGGAGAGGGAGGTCAACTGGCGTGTTATTACATACCTTTCTCGCCTTTCAAGCTTCCTACGCGTCGTCCAAACGACGGCGAGTAGACATATGATTGTAGGATTTCAGCATCATCTTTCACAGACTGGCAGCTAAGCCAAGCAGTGTCATGATCCCTGTCATTTTACCGTTCCTTGTTCTTTGCGGAGGTGCGGGAAGGAAATACAATGTTGAAGCACGTAAAGAGAATAAGCGCCATATGCTGCTATTTGGACGCCGCCGGCGCTACAGCTTGAATGGCGTAATTGTTGCTGTACTCCAAGCTCTGCGACGAGCCCAACGAGCTCGTCTCTTCAGTAAAAGTCCTCTCATGCGAGGGTCTTCAACTGCTTTGGAAATGGCCGCCCTTTGCTCTACAAACAGTTGCTCGTAACTAGCCAAACATTGTACGGCAACCCCAAATAGGTCCCATTGTTCTTTCAACAATGCTTGAATTTACAATGCGGTATGAATTCTTTATTGTAATAACCTTTGTATTAACATTGTTCGACATTTGGGGATTATCCGTATAAAAGGCCTTGGATGTAGGCCACAGAAACCCATCTCATCTGCCTTCTGGTCTGGTGTCTGCTCTCTCTTCAATCTACTTCAGTTTGTTCTCTACGTCGTTCGCATCTCGTCTCTGTATCCTTACTTGGTTATCTCTTAACGCATCTCTGGTTGGTATTGATATCGTATTTTCCGCTTGCACTTTCTAATTTTCTCCCCATAGATTTACGACTCATTTCATCGCAGAGCGATAGCCAACTCCCATCCACTCACGAATCACAGCACAATGCTCGCTTCTCCCATGAACTCTGCTTCTACTTCTCTCTACCAGCTCGTGGCGTACCTTACACGTCCTTTGGTCGCTGTCTATCCAGCCCAAACTGTTCTGCAGCTGCAAATATCTCTACACGGGAACTTGGCATCGCAATTTCTCACCGAGACATCTCTGTCTCCCTTTACCTTGCTCCTTTCATCTGCATCCCTACCTCCTACACCCATCTACGCTGCTTGCCTCCAATCCGACGTTGCATGGCCGAAATGGATCCATGCTTTAGGTGGACAAACGGTGTACCTTTGTGTTATGCCAAACAGGCTGACTGTTCGCGTTGGCGAAATCGGCGATGCTATCACCATTTGGTCCGAGGAGCCTATCGAAGTTCCTGCCATTTCCAAAATGAAAATCCAAACTCAGAGCCAGAGCGAAAACGACGATTCGCCTATCGCTTTGAAGTTGAAGGCAATGCTAGAATCTGTTCGAGCTCGCAGTTCCTCTGCTGAGCAGTCTGCAAAGTCCATCGTGCTACCCACTCTCCTCACTCCTACTTGCCTTTCTCGCCAGTCCTCCGATGATGCTGATGACATCTCCGACTCGGAATCCGACACTGAATCGACCACTTCATCCTCTCTATTCTCAGATATGTCTTCTTCGGAATCGATGACCTCTGTCTCATCGACATCCTCCCCGATTTCAAAATCTGCCGATCTTCCTCTTATTGTCGAAAAACCTAACAAGTTGTCTGCTTGGAAGGCTCCTGTTTCCATCCCTCAGCGCCCCACTCAGCATCTCTCTCGCTCTCAGCGCCGCCTCGCTCATGCCATGGTTGATAAGAGCAAAGCCGATGTCTGTCAGTACAAATATCAGGGCGGTCAAACCTCTGTCATGACTGGCGGTGTCATGCTAGGCGCTGTGAAGCCTGTAGCCACAGCTACCAAATCCCGCAATAGCCCTGCCTCTGCTGCTTCGACTACGGGTCAGCGCCAGGCCTCCACTCGTGTTGTCCACCAAGCCTCGTGCTGCAAAGGTTATGCTGGGACCGGACTCTTCGAACAACTGGCGTACGCGCATTTAAACGTTTTTTCGATGATAACTTCCTCCGACTGGCCTTGATGGCTCGGAGAATGATCTCATCATGCCCTTTCGACGACTAAAAGACACTCACTGGTTTACGGTACTCTTGAACTCTCTTACCACTAATCTTGTATTATATATTCTTCATCGGTTCATCTTCTTGTTAGGCATTTTGTAGCATCTTTTTGTATCATTACTATATTCTCAACAACATTCCTATCCTAATACATTGAATTGTCCATAGAAACTGGTTACTTCGTTGAAGCTTCAATTCACATTAATCAACAAAGCCTCGCTCGCTCCCAAGTCAAACACGATAGAACCATCCTCCGATCTCTGTACCTCTACAGTTCCTGGTACTCCTTCCACTCGCTGCGGAAGCCCTTGCGTCGAATAATTCCACATAATCCCTCCAAACGTCAAACCACTATCGGCTGAAGCGCCGTCAGGTGCAGTAAGCGTCCTCGTCGTGACATTGCTCAATGCTCCAGTGCTGCTGTTGCCATTGGTGTTCAGAGGTAAAGCCACTCGAAAGACCGCACGAGGACGAGGATACGGAGTCGTACCATTCCATTCGTTAAAGTTGATCAACGCGATCCGCGCGAGTGACGCGGATTCGTATATCGCGTATGCGCTGATCTTCTCGGAGGTGAGAATTTGAGGAGGAGGAGAAGGGTTACGGGTATCGATGGTGCTGCTACTGGTTGCGGTAGTGGGATCTTGGGTGACGACTATATCGAGCGGAGCGATTTGAATAGAGCCTTGATGTGACCCGATGGCTTCTGCAGCGAACTTTAATCCATACCAGGGCGCACGGACTTGAGGCTGCGATGTATTTGTTGCGATGGGCTGCCAGGCGGCCTGAAGAAATGGATGGCAGTGAGCGACAGGGATACATCAGAGAGTTGGGAGCAAACACACGTAGCCGAAAGTCGTGCCCTGGTGTAGATACATTCGGTTTATGTTCTGTAGAAAGCGCTGAGTGTAAGGAGATTAGATATGAAGAACATGAGCTAACCAGGGAAGCGCCGTAAAGCGCTAAGCAAACATAACGTTCAGAATAATGCAGATCTACATGTATGAAATGGCGAACCATAATCAGCGGTCCATAGAGCAGAGCCCAAGACGCCCTCTGCATCAAAATCGAGCGTTAAAATCAAACGAACAGACCTGAACAGATGTACACACCAAACTGATTCATATTCAAATTGACAAAATCTATATTGGTTTCACCAAGATTGAAGACAATGTCCTCAGTGGATGGTGAAGAGTCCAGAAAATTTATGCTCGCGGTCACCTGGGAGAGGTTGGCGACAATCGCTGTGTGATTCATGAATGAATCTAATCCAACCAACCAAACCTAAGCGTATGTTCATCGTGTAGGAACAATTTGGACGTACTCCCAAGATTAACCCAGAATGCGTTTCCTGCAGGATAGCTGGTATCAGAGTCAGTAGGAGAATCATAGATGGTCATATAAGCTTACTTGTGAAGCGATACGCTTTTGAGAGTTTGTTGTTTGTTCACATTGGCGTTGAATGCCGTTTCACTGAAAGAATTATTAGCATAAAAGAGCTAATCGCGAGCAGTAAGTACGCACGTCGTCCAAGCGGGATTTGCTCCTAGCCCTGAGAATGCTAGCCCTTGAAACCACTTCTGGCTCAAATCGAGTCCATATGGGATGAGCACCCTGTCTATTACTGCAGAGCTGAATCTCTGCCATCTAATGACATAGTCCGTAACGGTCCAGTTTGCTGGCACTATATCATCGCCGACGTATAAATCTTCTTCATTCCCGATCTCGAAAGCGTCTAATCTATCTGCTCCGATAGCATCCAACGCCCACTCTGCACCCTAAGATATAGTATTAGAATCTAGCGGCCAAAACCAAGAGGTGATAGATACGCACGAGGACAGTATTATTCAAAGCCAGGGAATCGTTGCGTTCTAGAGGAAGATCAAATATGAACTTGATCCCAGAGGGAAAATTCTCCGGATCAAAGCACTGCTGGAACCATTTCTGATTCAAAGTAACGTTCAAAGGTATTCCATTATCGCCTGAAACCTGGGATATCGTCGTATTCTGATCTGGCACGTAGGTTGTACGATCAGCACTAGTCCCTCCGATTCGTATTTCTGGCGCAATGGAGGTAGATTCGGTGAGAGAGGAAAGCAGATTCTTCGAGAAGATATTAGGTGCTTCGCCTACAGAGCCGATACGAGTGTAATCCTGGAAGAAATGGATGGCGATCGACAGGGAGACGAAATTATTGAGCACAGGCTTCGACGCCGAAGCAGGTGGATTTTGTGAAGGTGTAAGTACCACCTGAGGCTCGGATATATCGGTGGCGGAAGAGCCAGTGGAACGCGAGAGTAAAAGGCCAAAGATCAAACGCCTCAAGGTGGACATGGTAGTGCTGAAGAGATGAAAGTGATTCAGCGGTCGATAAGAGGATGACAAGCACTATGCTTGCTAACTCAATACGTACGCAAGCTTGCGTCGTTGTTGCATCGTTCCACCTGGAATATACAAATAGGACACATGACTAGCTCAGTATAAAAGCATAAGCTCGCTATAAGTCCATATACTTGGCATTTGATACTGTAGATTATCTTACGAGGAAGTCGAGCAAGGCAGCCTTCATGGACGTGTTGAAGTCGTAAAAGTGAAGATGAAATGCCGTGATGACCGGCATTTCTCCACCTTATTACGTCCCCAAACTTTGCCCAAACCAAAACAGCTACTGAGAGCTGAAATACAGCACCCAATCGCGACTCTAGCGACAGTGACTCAAAACCTTCAATCCATTGCACCGGTATAGATTTCGCCAGGACTTCGAGCAGGCGTATCCAGCATCCAGAATCCTACCTTTTCTACATTCAATTGTAAGCCAGTCAGGTAAGCAGATTTGGAAAGCTCTTCCTGCACTCTACTTAGCATCTGTGCCCTAGGGATGATTAATCGATGATTTGCCAAGCAAGCCTTGTCACCAGCGCGTCAGTGAACGAGTGATTGAACACCTTGGCCTTAGCTCGGTACCGGTGAGCTCAAGGCTGGCCCTGCATCTAGCTTCGCTTACGCACCTAACGCTAAATCAATCGTCAACTCGAGGAAGGTTGCTCAGCGCTCACGAAATACTGCTTATACGCGACCACGTGTGAGCTTGGGCGACAGCCTTTTTTTTTTAGGAAGGAACGATATAAGCGACTTCGAATGCGGGCTTGCTTGATGTGGGCGGATACATAAGGAGGCCTAGTCATGACTCTTTCTAAAAGGACGCTGTACCTTCTCATCTCCTCCATCCCCCTATATATAACCCTCTGGCTTTACCTCTTCCCCTCATCATCCAATATTCTGTCGACTACTCTACTTCAATTTCCTATCAAAAACTTCCTCACACTAAAGACCATCTCCAGCATCAGGCCTTTTTCTAACATGTCTGAAATCAAAGTTGTTCCTCGCCTCAGCCAGGACAGAGGCCACGCCGATTATGAATGGCTGAAAACCTTCCATACTTTCTCTTTCTCATCGTACGCTGATCGATTCGTCCCAAAAGCCTATCCTAAACTCTTTTTATCATGTTACAGGTACCGAGGCTCTGCTCACGACAAGTACGGCTCCCTTCGGGTCATAAACGAAGACAGAGTAGCTGCTGGGACTGGTTTTGGTACCCACTCGCACAAAGAGTTCGAAATTTTCTCGTATGTGGTAGATGGAGAACTCCAGCAGTACGTATTTCATCCTTCACCTTCAAGACCTTTCTAAATTTTCAACCCGATTTACAGCAATGACTCGATGAATAATGTCGAAGTTCTCAAACGAGGTGATATTCAATTGACCTCCGCCGGTACAGGCATCTCCCATTCCGAGAAAGCGCACGGAAACAAACCCGTTCACTTCCTCCAAATCTGGTCCCTACCCTCTGTTCCTTGCCTGCAGCCGAAATACTTTACTCGTCACTTCTCTGACGAGGAGAAGAAAGACACATGGGTACGGGTTGTTGCACCTGTCGACGCTGAAGGGGTGCAGAAGGATCTTAGGGAGGGGAACAGACAAGGAGAGGGACCAGCTCCAGTCCAAAGCCCTCTGACGATGTATGCGACACTTCTTAGTCAAGGAACGAGTTTGTCTCAGGCGATGAAGGGTCCGAAAGGATATGTGCATGTTGTGATGAGGAGCGGGTATAATGAGGGTCCTGCAAGCGGTGCAGCTATCAAAATAGCAGGTCAAACATTGAAGGAGGGTGACGGGGCCTACTTGCAGATTCCTTCAGCCACTGATCTTGTGGTAGAAAACGTTGGGGATCAAGTTGCAGAAGTCATACTTTTCGACCTCCAGTAAATGCTTTTTCTCTCATTGGCTCTCATTCTTGGCATATGTAGATTTTGAAAAATAAATAAATATATAAGCACCGATTCTGTAGATTAATTATGGTAACTTAGTTTGGGCAAACAGAGAAATCTGGCTTGCCCGAATGGAGTAAGTAATCGGATGTTCAAATTTGGGTTGATTCGAACAGCTTTGACCTTACCAAGAGTAGACAGATCTAAAGTAAATCATACTGTAAAAGTAAAGATGAACTGCGGTTGATGACCGGCATTTTTCCAACTCCAAAGCTGTCCCAGACTTTAGGCAGCCATTGCGCATTGAAATCCAGATCCTAATTGTGACTCTAGCGACTGTGGCTCAGACCTGCAACTTTTTCCATCGGATCAGTATAGATTTCGCCAGGACTTCGAGCACGCCCATCCAGAATCCAACCTTTTCTACTTGAACTCAACTGTAAGCCAGTCAGGCTAAGCAGATTTGGAAAGCTCTTCTTGTGCTCTACTTAGTATCTGAACTTCTCGAGAGATGACTTATCAAGCAAGTCTTATCACTTTCGAAGTGAACTCCTTGGCCATAGTTCGATACCCAAGCAGCCCTGCCACATTCAATAATGACATTAATTTTCACGCATACGTACTTACTATCCCCAACAAGTGTTCAGGATCCGAATCACAGCTCTTTTAAACTCTAGTCTAAGGCTCCTCAGACTCCTGTGATTACCTGCGCGCGAACCGAAGTTCCAAACGCCGTCTCAGTATCAAGTACATGATTTAAGTACTACGTAGTATTGACATGTAAAAATCGTGTCGTTTTATTCATACATTAGAGTGCTTCAGTAGGGTGCTTATGCATCTAAAGCTAAATCAAGCAATACTTTCTTCAACTCTGGGTGATGCGTGAGGGTTGCTCAGCGCTCACGAAATACTGCTTATGCGTGACCACGTGCGAGCTTTGTACGTGGGCGGGTGATAGCCATTTTAGGAAAGCGACTCGATCTTTCTGACGATGCGCGGGCTTGATGCGGACGGATACATAAGGAGGCTCAGTCATGAGCCTCCCTCTTTCCAAAAGGACGCTGTACCTTCTCATCTCCTCCATCCCCCTATATATAAGCCTCTGGCTTTACCTCTTCCCCTCATCATCCAACATTCTGTCGACTACTCTACTTCACTTTCCTATCAAAAACCTCGCTCTAAAGACCATCTCCAGCATCAGGCCTTTTTCTAACATGTCTGAAATCAAAGTTGTTCCTCGTCTTAGCCAAGACAGAGGCCACGCCAACCATGAATGGCTGAAAACCTTCCATACTTTCTCTTTCGCATCGTACGTTGATCGATTCATTCCGAAAGCCTATCCTAAACTCTCTTCTGATTTTACAGATACCAGGACTCCACGCACGAAAAGTACGGCTCCCTTCGGGTTATAAACGAAGACAGAGTAGCTGCTGGGACTGGTTTCGGTACCCACTCGCACAAAGAGTTCGAAATTTTCTCGTATGTGGTAGATGGAGAACTCCAGCAGTACGTTATTCATCCTCTCTCTTAAGGACCGTTCTTAAGTTTCAACCCGATTTACAGCAATGACTCGATGAAGAATGTCGAAGTTCTCAAACGAGGTGATATTCAATTGACCTCCGCCGGTACAGGCATCTCCCATTCCGAGAAAGCACACGGAAACAAACCCGTTCACTTCCTCCAAATCTGGTCTCTACCTTCTGTTCCTCGCCTGCAGCCGAAATACTTTACTCGTCACTTCTCTGACGAGGAGAAGAAAGACACATGGGTACGGGTTGTAGCACCTGTCGACGCTGAAGGGGTGCAGAAGGATCTTAGGGAGGGGAACAGACAAGGAGAGGGACCAGCTCCAGTCCAAAGCCCTCTGACGATGTATGCGACACTTCTTAGTCAGGGAACGAGTTTGTCTCAGGCGATGAAGGGACCGAAAGGATATGTGCATGTTGTGATGAGGAGCGGGTATAATGAGGGACCTGCAAGCGGTGCAACTATCAAAGTAGCAGGTCAGACATTGAAGGAGGGTGACGGGGCCTACTTGCAGATTCCTTCAGCCACTGATCTTGTGGTAGAAAATGTTGGGGATCAAGTTGCAGAAGTCATACTTTTCGACCTCCAGTAAATGCTTTTTTCTCTTATTGGCTCTCATTCCTGGCATATGTAGATTTTGGAAAATAAATATATAAATACTTATTCTGTACATTAATTAAAACTTAGTTTTGGCAAACAGAGAAATCTGGCTTGCCTGAATGGAGTAAGTAATCGAACGTTCCAAATTTGGGTTGATTCGAACAGCTTTGACCTTATCGTGAGTAGACAGATCTATCACACTTACTTGAATGAGCGTTACCAGTATCTCATACTGAGTATCCAGGTAATTCAACTCCATCGTTCCAGAATTTAGGCAGCCATTGAGCATTGGAATCCAGCTCCCAATTGCGAGTCTAGCGACCGTGACTCATACCTGCAACTTTCTCCATCGAACCAGTATACTTAGATTTCGCCAGGACTTCGAGCACGCCCATCCAGAATCCAACCTTTTGAACTCAACTGTAAGCCAGTCAGGCTAAGCAGATCGGAAAGCTCTTTTTGTGCTCTACTTAGCGTCTGAACTTCTCGAGAGATGACTTATCAAGCAAGTCTTATCACGAAGTGAACTCCTTGGCCGTAGTTCGGGCAGCCTTGAGAGCTCGAAGCCTGCCCTTCATCTTGTTTCATGGCTTCACTCGGCTCTATGGGCTAAAAGTGAGTCTCTATAATCCCCCACAAAGGGGTATGCAATGGCACTAAAACTTTATGCAAAATCGTATGTGGCAAGGGAAAAGCGTAGTCGTGCCACATTCAATAATGACATTAATTTTCACGCATAAGTACTTACTATCCCCAACAAGTGTTCAGGATCCGAATCACAGCTCTTTTAAACTCTAGTCTAAGGCTCCTCAGAGTTCTGTGATTACCTGCGCGCGAACCGAAGTTCCAAACGCCGTCTCAGTAGTATTACATGATATAAGTACTAGCGTTTTCTCGCTCACGTAGTATTGACATGTAAGAATCGTGTCGTTTTATTCATACATTAGAGTGCTCAAGCAGGGTGCTTATGCATCTAAAGCTAAATCAAGCAATACTTTCTTCAGCTCTGGGAGGTGCACGCGCGAGGGTTGCTCAGCGCTCACGAAATACTGCTTATGCGTGACCACGTGCGAGCTTTGTACGTGGGCGGGTGATTGCCATTTTAGGAAAGCGACTCGATCTTTCTGACGATGCGCGGGCTTGATGCGGACGGATACATAAGGAGGCTCAGTCATGAGCCTCACTCTTTCCAAAAGGACGCTGTACCTTCTCATCTCCTCCATCCCCCTATATATACTATATAAGCTCTGGCTTTACCTCTTCCCCTCATCATCCAACATTCTGTCGACTACTCTACTTCACTTTCCTATCAAAAACCTCACTCTAAAGACCATCTCCAGCATCAGGCCTTTTTCTAACATGTCTGAAATCAAAGTTGTTCCTCGTCTTAGCCAAGATAGAGGCCACGCCAACCATGAATGGCTGAAAACCTTCCATACTTTCTCTTTCGCATCGTACGTTGATCGATTCGTTCCGAAAGCCTATCCTAAACTCTCTTCTAATTTTGCAGGTACCAGGACTCCACGCACGAAAAGTACGGCTCCCTTCGGGTTATAAACGAAGACAGAGTAGCTGCTGGGACTGGTTTCGGTACCCACTCCCACAAAGAGTTTGAAATTTTCTCGTATGTGGTAGATGGAGAACTCCAGCAGTACGTTATTCATCCTCTCTCTTAAAGACCTTTCTAAAGTTCTAACCCGATTTATAGCAATGACTCGATGAAGAATGTCGAAGTTCTCAAACGAGGTGATATTCAATTGACCTCCGCCGGTACAGGCATCTCCCATTCCGAGAAAGCACACGGAAACAAACCCGTTCACTTCCTCCAAATCTGGTCCCTACCCTCTGTTCCTCGCCTGCAGCCGAAATACTTTACTCGTCACTTCTCTGACGAGGAGAAGAAAGACACATGGGTACGGGTTGTTGCACCTGTCGACGCTGAAGGGGTGCAGAAGGATCTTAGGGAGGGGAACAGACAAGGGGAGGGCCCAGCGCCAGTCCAAAGCCCTCTGACGATGTATGCGACACTTCTTAGTCAAGGAACGAGTTTGTCTCAGGCGATGAAGGGTACCAAAAGGATATGTGCATGTTGTGATGAGGAGCGGGTATAATGAGGGACCTGCAAGTCGGTGCAGCTATCAAAGTAGCAGGTCAGACATTGAAGGAGGGTGACGGGGCCTACTTGCAGATTCCTTCAGCCTCTGATCTTGTGGTAGAAAATGTTGGGGATCAAGTTGCAGAAGTCATCCGTTTTCGACCTCGAGTAAATGCTTTTTTCTGTCATCGGCTCTTAATCCTGGCATATGTAATTCTTTTAAAAAATAAACACTAATTCTGTGCATTACCTATGGTGAACTCGGATTCGCTAGAAATCTGGCTCAGTAATCGGACGTTCCAAATTCGGATTGATTTGAGCAGCTTTGACCTTACACTTACTTGGATGAGCATTGTCAATCATGCGGAAAAGCAAACACAATGAGCTAGTAGCTTATAAGTCCATGAGACCTACATATGCACATGCGTGCGATCCTCTTTCAGATGATCGAATCGATTCCCTTTATGAAGGAAATAATATGTAGTAGGGTCCTCACTACTAGATCAATATATCTCCGCTCTTGATATGATGATGTTGTTATTTATATTGGAAGTCGGTCATAATAAGTAATAGAATTCAACATCCCAGCAGAGACGCTGTTTTTATCAGTGGAACGTTTTGCGCCCATGAGCCTACTTCTCTTCTATGATTTCCTTGCTTGCTTCATATCAGTAAAATCAGTCGGGATGGAGACTTGAATTCGCTAAAGTTATTTTGGCTTTGAACGCTCGGTTTACAGAAATCGTGAATACTTTTTGTACAGTACTTAAGGGAGGAAATACAAGAGAGCTGAAATATATGTAGGCCTAGTAAGTGTACTTGTTAATACTTGTTTTTACATATTCCCCGTTAGCGAATCCGAAAAATGAATCTACGCGCGAATGGAATGAGCTCTCACGGACCTCACCATCGACTAATCCGGCGTGCTCTGGAATCGTCTATCGTTCTAACGCTTCTCCTTCACGAAAAAGTGTAATGTCAAGAAACTTGCAACGGTGAATACTCCAAAGAAGATTCCGAGCAGTGCAATATCGGGCCACCAGAAGGACTAAAAAGCAACATGTCAATTAGCCTATCCCAGAATCGAAATCAAGACACATACCTGAGCTTTCAATCCAAACGTGGAAAGAATAGTTGCTGCGGGGACGTCCAACTCGACTCCATACTGAAAATTCAACATAAGTTCATTATCGCATCTACCTGGACACATAAAAATAACACGGACCTTGTGTTCTTTCAACGATAGATATCTCAATTCGTTCACCGCAAGTGCCTCGAACGCAGCATGGAAGAAGGATACCGTGTGTAGGAACTGTAACACAGGGGTTACCGTCTCTCTGTTGATTAGTAGACCCGCGAACAGTAAGCTAAGGAGGTAGAGTTACTATTAGTACCTCCCGTCGACTAGCAGGATGAAAACAGAGAACATACTTGTACAACATGATTAACGTGCCCACCAAACTCGCCACGCTCACGCTCTCAAACGCGATCGACAACCAGAGCACTACACTTGCTGTGGTGAGATTGAACAGTACCAGAGCGAGGATGAATTTCCAAAACGTCGCCACGTTGGGTACGAGACCGGCCAATCCATAGACGATACCGCCGAACATGAGCGGAGGGACCAGACGGAGTGGTAGGATGTCGAATAAGATCTAGAGCTCAGTTTAGTAATCCAGCTGAAATAAATAGTGTGGCGAACGCAAACCTTGGACGAAAAGTAGGTGAACGACGAGTAATACCCATTAGATCTGTGAATATCTGTCAGTACAATACAACCAAGAAGCCGGATATGTATGAAACAATACCTTTCACGCATAAACAAGATCCGTTCGTTGGCAAAAAGCCCGAGACTGGATAGACACGAGAACCCGAATAATGCCAAAGTAAAGAAGAAGAAACCTGCAAAACATATAAGCCCAGGTCGAAGGGGCCAAGATTGGGAAACAACATACCTAGTCGATTCTGGAAGCCAGCGATATCGTTCCTGTGAAACGTGAAAAATATCAACCGTCTGCCAACCAACAACCAGAAACAATCCCCTTACGTGACGTTGTGGTAAAAAACTCCACAGATTACTACGAAAATAATCAGTAAAGAGAAAGAATAGAATAAAAAATGGGAGAAAAACCCACAAGCCAAAAGCACCGCCGACAGATAATGCGCCATCAGCAAGGCCGGGTCCCTATAAAGATTCTTGAACGCCCTTCCACTCAATATCCTGAATTGCGTTCCCCAACTGGCCCTCTTCCGTCCTCTTAACAGCGTCGTCTCTACGGCCACATCAGGAAGCTGACCATTCCCGTTCCCGTTCGCATTCTCCGTCGAAGCCATCGCACTACTCCTAACATTCTCCTTATCCTCCTGAATCTCATTCGCTATATCACTCCTCTTGTATTCATCAACCAGGTACTTCAATTTCGTCGCGAGCTGGATCTGGGTGCTACTGCTCGAGGAAGAGCTACCGGAAACAGCTTCGAAGAGCTGTGAAGTTTTACGTTTGATACTATCATAAGCTCTGGTGGTAGACGAGTTGGAGCTAACAGAGGCTGGGCGGTTTCTTGTTCGCAACTCAGTGCCGTCTTCGGAGAGTAATCCGGTGCGTTCTCCATCTGCGATGTTGGTTCCTTCTTCCGGCGGGGAAGACAATTCAAGCGTCGGACTAGGGGATCTCGAGTCGATACCGGATTGAACAGTGAGATCGACTGAATAAGAGTTAGTAAGGCTTGGCTTGTATCTGGATTAAAATGAACTTACTCAGGTAATCAGCAATGTTGAAACCGGGCGGACAGGGCTTCCCAATTCTCGCAAAGTAATCTCCGCACCGCCCAAACTCTCCTGAATATACCACTCTACCTAGGGCCAGTACTAAAAGTTGGTCAAAGAGTGCCACGATGTTGGACCGAGGTTGGTGGATAGTAAAGATCACTGTCCGGTTGTAATTCTTCGCCAAGGATACAAGAGATTCCACGACATTGTAGGCGTTGAAAGCGTCAAGGCCACTAGTGGGTTCGTCAAGGAAGAGGATAGAAGGACTGGTGACAAGTTCGCAAGCGATAGAAACACGACGCTTCTCGCCACCAGATATCGAACGATGCCCAGATTGTCCGATACGCATGTCCTTGATACCCAAAATTCCCAATTCGTGCATCGTCTCGAGCGTCCTAAACTTCTTGGCCTCCTCGCTCATCTCCCTAGGCAATCTCAGCAATGCACTGTACAGTACCGTCTCGTAAACGGTTAAGGTACTCATCAACGTATCTTCCTGATCGACATAACCGGTGACTGCCCTAAACTGTTCGTCGGTGACGACCCGTCCGTTGACGAGAATCTCTCCACCCACTGCACCGCGTTTACTCTTCCTAGCGAGGATATCGAGTAGTGTGGATTTACCAGCGCCCGAAGCACCCATGATGGCCATAAGCTGTCCAGGTTTGACAGCGCCTGATATACCCGAGAGGATAACTTTAGAGTTTAGGACATAGGACAAGTCGTCGAAATGCATCGACGCCGGAACGTGTTCCGCCATGAGTTTCGCAGATTCGTCTTCTTCAGATTCCGGAAGCCTGATTCCGTTGGAACCTTTCTTGAACCTAGCGACAAACTCTCCTCCAGATCCAGAACGTCCAACATACCATAAAAACAGCGCAACGATGAGGACGAAGAGGCAAGCACTCCCTGCACTCAGCGCAACCCATCGTGTGCTGTCAGGTTTCGTAGGACGACTGTATCCTGGGACCTGTGAGTAGTGTAGACATTCACCGCCGTTGCAATTGAGCGTGATGTATGGGTCGCCAAAAATTTCGTCAATGAGCTGGTTCATCGCAGCTTCAGAAAATTTGCAATCGGCATCCGCATCTCCGCCAGAGCCAGAGCCAGACTTGGAACCACCAGTGGTACAGGTGAAAGAAGCGGGACCCTTGATTTCTTGAGTAAGGAACTCGCCGATATCGACAGAGCCATCCTGACCACAGATGAACCGTCCAGGTACACACTTGCACTGAAGTTTTTCGCATTTATAGGATATCGTATTGAAGTCGTAGTCGGGGGCAGTTTCCGAAGTACACTCGTCCAATCCGCAGTAGAACGACTCGATTTCGTCCACCCAAAACTGGAACGAACAAGTCCTAACAGTTTCGTCGCAACTGAAAGTAACTTGGACCGGACGGTTGTCTCCGACTTGTTTGAGAATTGCGGGATCTGAAAAAAGTTAGCAATGAACGCAAAACAAGGCGGATTAACGCACTGGTAACATCACACATTTGATGATTTTGAAAAACGGTTTCTCCGCCCTTGTAACAAGTCATATTCTGTGGATCCGTATCGTCCTGCCCAGAATCTGGCAAGCCGAATATTGGGAACCCTTGGCATGCTTGGTCTGTCTTGCAAACTATTTGAAAGCAATTAATAAAGAGATATATCTGCGAAGAGCATTTACACGAACCATTGCAGTTAATACCTCCCCATCCGTCTTTGCAGTCGCATTTTTGGCCTTCTTCCCTCGGAGTTCTCTGATCTCCGTCGGCCAGTGAGCCACATTCTAAGTCACGGAGAAATTAACGACCATAATGAACAAGTAAGGCTTCCACGTACGCGGCGTCAAACAGTCGATACCGCTCCATCCAGCGGGGCATTTACATTGGCCATCATAAGGATCACAGCTCCCAAATTGGCCACAAGTAAATGCAGGAAGCATACCTAATGTTATTTTAGAAACCTTATGCTTCTAGTATGTTCTTGACTCACAATTGAAGCATGGAGGGCATTTCGGTTCGGGACGAGTTAGAGCCAGATTCTAGCAATTATGAGCCTTTAAATGATATAGTAAGAGCTTTAGACCTACAGAAATTCCATAGTTTGCTTGGGACCATGAGCTGGTACTCAAGCTGTTGTTGTACATTGCTGCCAGCAATGACGACGGCAGAGATCAGTTCCAACATCCTGCCGCTATGCCGCTCCGCTTGGGCGGAATAAGCGCGCGCTTCCTCCCCTCTCTCCCCTCCCGCAGAGTAACCTTACTTAGAGCACTCAAGGACTGAAGTCCTCAAGGTCTCCATTTGTGATCCCGTTTCTTTCCGACAGTTGTCTTGTCTTCCTCCGAATAGCAGTGAATGCTTTCCATCCCAGTCGGACCAGGTCGGACCCTAGTTTCAGTCTTTTTGTCGATGTTCAAATATAAATCTTCTGCCAAGTGCCAAGAATTGAGCATCTTCCGAGTGGTATTCTCTGGCCATTCTTCAGGCTCAACTTTCAACAGAATACAATCATCAACTTATCAAGTGTTATTTATTGTTTCGCGAAGCGATCTTGCTGCCAAACCGCATGTTTTCATGCTCCTTCTTCTTCCTCAAGTCCAAATCCTTCGGGCAACGGCAATTGAAGGGCGCAAACTTGCATTGGTCGATTGTTGGTGTGCACAATACATTAAGTCCGCCCATATGTTATCCTGCTGCTATCAAGGAACAGGGTGGAGCAGGGTGTACAGTATTTACTGTATCAGAAATTCTGCCTTAACGACCTGCGAGAGTACCACAATTTCAGCTTCCCATCATGAATGGGCGTCGGCTTTACTCCGACCATTGCAGATCGCCCGCTCTAGACCTTTGTTTGAGGGTCCGTCTCAACAGCTGCAGTCCAGCTGTGGACTGCAGTCAATCTCTACAATGGCTCTTATCAGTCTCGATCTCGGTGCTTTCACTCTCCCTCTGTGCCTATGCTTCCTAGCGTATCCGAACAACAATTACACTCTCATCCCAGGTTCGAAATTGAATACAGACAGCGATCTACACGCTTAAATCTAGTTCAATGCTTCTTTTTCATCACTTCTTTCTTGGGCGAGCTTAATGTATTTACTCTGGTCCCACTAAGCTCTACCGTCGGGGAGAAGTCGGGAGTTTCGCTCATGAATTCCCTCGCAGGCTAGTCCCGTAAAACCTCTGCCAAGATCCAACTTTCTTTCCCTTAAACGTTTGAACGCCTTGATCATCCTCAATAGATCTTCCCGCATAGTTCATTCTCGTATATACCCGATAAAGCACAGCAAAATACTACAATGCAGAGCTCGACGTCTAGATATCCTGTCAAGGCCAAGGCACGGATACTACGGACTTTCCTGCATGAGAAATCCAATCATTAAATCACTTTGTGAAATTACGCGTTCAGCGGCGCTTAGTGCGCTCCCCGGTTGTTCCTTTTCAGGAACTATCTGGCCGGTTTGTCCCTTTTCTCCTTTTGAGTTCAACTTCTGAAGAAAAAAGTCGCTTCCTTCAAGTTGTTCAATTCGCCATGTGGTGTTGGAAACAGTATCCTCGTGTGCGTGTACTCAGTACTTCGGGAATATACGCGCAACCAGGCTATTGGTATTAGCACTGCCTACTCTGTCCACTCCAAATCGAATGGATACACGGAGTGCGATGTGTTTATCACATCGCAATCCTTGGTTTTTTCTCAGCGGCGATGTCTACGTACCTGATTGATTCCTGCGGTTGCGTATCATCTTGTTATCAAAGATGAAATCGGTTTTTTGTTTGAGTCACCTCGGGAAACCCTTAAAAGAGATAGTACTGTCGAGTTGGATGGAAGCAGGCACCCCAAGTTGTTCTTTCTTCAACTGCACACTTTCAAGATGTCCCCCGCCAACGATATCGAGAAGCACCCGGAAGACGTTGTTGCGCTCCCTGTCCTCACCGACAGCAACGATGTCACCCCCTCCTCGAGCTCTTCACCTAGCTCTATTCACTCCGGCGACAAGGAGAAGAAGGCTATCACTGACGGCAAGGTTGATCTCGACCAAGTCGACCTCGCTCTTCCTGCAAAACTTGGGTATTCTAGCTTCACGCGGTGGTTATATCGTACGTAGTCTCTCGCTCGTGCTTAGACTCCTTCCATCGGACCCCGAGACTAATTGGCACGTTTTTAACTAGACATCGCCTTCTCGTACTACCGCAAGACCTTCGGGGTGATCTTCGCCGCAAACTTGATCGCCTTCATAGTCTTTGTGGTTCGGAACCACGGTACGCCCGCCGCTCCAGATGTGGGTAGCGCAGCGTCTGCCAATCTAATGGTCACCCTCCTCTTCCGCCAAGAGAATTTTGTCAACTTGGTGTACGAACTCGCAACGGACGTCGTTCCTCTTAGCTCTCCATTATGGTTGAGGCGTAGGCTCGCGAAAGTATTCCATTATGGTAAGCATTTTTTGTTTGAAAGCTTTGATCTGTCCTCTAATTCGCAAGCGATTTTTCTCTGAAGGTGGCGCTCACAGTGGCTCGGGTGTTGCAGCTGTAGTTTGGTACATTATGTACACGGCTCTGACTACCAGAGACCACGTCAAGCATCCCGACAAGTGGTCCCTCGCCAATGTTATCACGTCGTACATTCTGATCTTGATGTTCTGCTTCATCCTTGCATTCGCACACCCTACGTTCCGGAGGAAATACCACGACCATTTCGAGGCGATTCATCGGTACTCAGGCTGGGTCGCCGTGTGTACGTTCTGGATGCATCAGTGCTTTGCGGGCAATCAGTACCGCTTGTTGGAGCCGAACCCACCATCTCTTGGTCGCTATCTCATCAGCACGTCCAGCTTCTGGACATTCGTCGTCTCATCCTGCTGCACTGCTCTTTCGTGGGGTCGGCTTCGTCGAGTCGATGTCTACCCCGAGCATCTCTCAACCCACGTTATACGCCTGCATTTCAAGTACCGGAACATGAAACCTTTCTACGGACTGAAGGTTTCTACCAAGCCGGTCTTGGAGTGGCATGCGTTCGCTACGGTCCCCGACGTTGATGATAACGGGAAGCCAGATGGTTTCTCAATTGTCGTGTCAAACGCAGGTGATTGGACCAACGCGACGATACAAAATCCTCCTAAAAAGATGTGGGTCCGAGGGTACCCTCTTCACGGATTACTTTACACCTCCAAACTCTTCCGCAGGATCGTCGTCGTAGCCACTGGTTCCGGAATTGGGCCACCACTTTCCCTTTTCCTGGCCGACTTTACACCCCGACGTATCTTTTGGAGTACGCCGGCCCCCGAGGCGACGTATGGTACGAAGATCTTGGATATGGTGAAGAAAGCAGATCCTGACGCATGGATTTGGGACACCCGGAAGCAGGGACGCCCGGACATGGTTGCTTGTACCTACAAACTGGTGGTGGAATCAAATGCCGAAGCAGTTTTCATCATTTCCAATCCAAAGCTTACTCGAAAGGTCGTCTATGGGATGGAAAGTCGTGGAATCCCCGCATATGGCGCTATCTTTGATTCTTAGGCTATTGGACTTTGTTGTTTTGGGTATTTTTCCATTTTGTCGCTAAACTTGGAGTACTAGACCTCCTCACCTAGACGTTTTGTAAGCATAATACTGTATGAACATCTTTTCGTAAACTGTACGTATCTATTTTTACCTATCTGGTAGATCGGGTTGCTGTGTTGTGCTCAACCTTATTCTTCGCTCTTGTCATTGTTTGAATAAGGAACTTGATCATTTATCTTTTTGGCATTTAAATGTCTGGAGTGTTCCGACTTTGTCCGACTTACTCCTAACACTCAGCTACTGTCAGACTGTGAGTCTGACAGTAAGGTCGGGTTCAATTGGGGCACAATATGAGATTTCGGTACCTATCTCATTGAATCAAAAGTACTATTCTTTTCAATACGATGCATAACCAGATACATAACGTTATAATATCTGTACTTATCTGGTATAGTCTGGTCCGTTTAGCCTCAAAAACGAGGAGGCAATATAATACTTGAAATTATCTTACAGGAGACTAGATCCATCTGAATGGATTGACGGAGTGGGAATGGGAGGAGGACCCGCAATCAGACCCCATATCTTTGCACTCAGGATCCAGAAGAATCTAAATTACGATAATGAGGAAATCAATACACCACATGTATATATCACCACTGTCAAAGTTGTACGAGTCCTGGCAGCTTTCATCATAACTAGTATACTAGTATAAGCTTTCAGGATGAGCAGAGTGACAATCATGCCACTACATAGAAACATTTCAGATTATGCTACTGTATGCTGACAACTATTTAATGGCTGGTTGGACCTCCAGGCACTTTGATATACACAGCTTTGACCGTCCTCATTTCGGACTGTTCCACGTGTGTCGTGCGCTTACTATCAACAGATTGGGAACCGGAAAATAGCGGAACCTATGTATGGATGTGGTAATGATAACCGAAACAAACATATGCAGTATTGTACGAATCTAATATCTATACACATGTGAAAGTCCAGAGGGAAACATCCCGTCTGGAAAACAAAAATTTCGCAAGAAGTGCAGCTGGGAACAATTAAATCCGTCTACTTACCTCTGAGGAAGGTAAGGCTCGAAATTCTGACGGATTCCTCCAATATCCATCAGCACGTCATCTATCTATTCTCTGGGACGATTGCAAATTTCATAAGTTGTGGGCACTTCAAAGAGTCCGCAGAGTTGCGTGTTGGAGGAGATGTGTCGCTGGCTAGAAGATACTTGTGTATTTGTTGTGTACTGCTTTCCGAAATGTATATAAGCTTGGGCAAACATTTGCATACCTTGAAACAATACTTCTGCCCGTAAAAACCCGCATGTGGGTCGGATATGGAGGCTCGATACGCATCTCTCGATCAAGCCGTCCGAGCACTTGTATGAATTGGAATGGGCTGCTGGGTATCGGTGGCGCAATTCTGGCGCGATTCGACAGAACAGTACTTACTGGATGGAGAGTGTGAGAGTGAGCGATATGAGCTCCCGCGAAGGTCGCCTGGCAGGATGTCGGAGGAAGATGTTCCTCTTTTTCGATAGAATGCGACAACAGCTGAGCCGTTAGAGCAGTTTATTACCTTCGACTGATGTCATTTCTCTGATACAAAACTCTCGGGACCGGGTAAATTTCAAGGCTTCTCATTTTTTTGGGTTTGCCGATTGTAACCTGAAGTTGCGAAACCGATAAACAAGCTAGTTGTGCCTGCAGCTTACATTCCTGCTACTCCAAAAAGGTTTAAATAAGTACACAACTTAAAGCCTCTTGAAGAGCAGGAAACTAGTTGATTATTAAAGATTTACTTGTTTCCGTACCCCAACCCTATTGAAGTGCGGCCTCGTAGAGTAGGCGGAGAAGCTCCTCAGCCCTGAGATAGTTTAGCGTTATTTATGTCGCGCCTACCGAAAATTCAAAGTGCCTCGCGGGACTTCATCATTAGTATGGAGAAAATCTTGACGTCCATCCCCGCTCGTAGAATGATGAGTCTAGGTGACATCTAGAAACGCGTGTTGGATCCATATGATTTTCCCAGTCCGAAATAGCGTCGTTTATACCGAAAATATGGCCCCAGTAGGAGCTTCTGTGGGCATGGGAGTTGTTGCACGAACTGGTAGAAGATAGAAGATGACGAAGGTCGCGCGCTTAAGCTAAACCGGCATCTCATTGCCGGGTGTTTTCACGAGCATCCAAATTTGATCCAAATATTGCAATGCACTTCAAGCCACTATCATGTCGCCCAGTTCACCTAGTTCACTGACCGAGGCTTTCGTGAATATAAAAGCTTCTCACCTCATTGTCGCCTCAGTTGGTAAGCACTCAAAAATCACAAATCAGGAATAAATTGATACCTTTGCAAGTCTTCATTGTATATTTCATTTTGCACAAGCTTTACATCTATCCATTCCTTCTATCACCTTTGAGAAATGTTCCAGGGCCTTCCCTAGGTCATCCACTCTGGGGACAGTTTCCCAAAGTGATTAACTCTGAATCAGGATTGCCGCAACGGGAATGGGTTAAGCAATATGGCCCTGTCGTCCGTGTTATAGGCCCTGTAGGCTTGGATAGACTCATGCTCTTGAAACCGGAAGCTTTGCATAAGATGATGGTCGCGGATTGGTTGGACTATCCTCGAGTATGCCCATTGCCATTGAAATTTACTGTGCTAACGAGTTCATAGCCAGGCTTCCTTAGGAAGGTTCTAGGGCATGTCACGGGCTATGGACTGCTCACAGTGACAGGAGATGAGCATAGGCAAATGCGGAAGGCGATGAATCCAGCGTTCTCCATCCCAAACCTGATGGCACGTAAGCATCGGTGCTTGAAATCCGAAGACTTCACTTGACTGAAGTATTTTTTAGAGACGGATATGTACTATGATGCCATACAAGGGTCCGTATTGCCAGCAATGCGTGATGGAAACATAGTGAATCTTTATACAGACTTGTCGATATTTTTGCGTCACAAACTATCTCGAAGGAAGGGAAAGAAATCCAGGTGTACGATTGGAGTGCGTATCATTAGACCAATCGTTATACGCAATCACTGAAGCCGGCTGAACAGTGAGCAAAGTCACCCTCGACATCATTTGCGCTACGAGTTTTGGGTACCACACCGACTCGTTACACAACCCCCACAACGAGCTTGCGGAAGCATACGAGCATCTCGTGGGCCTCCAGTCCGGTACACGGTCTTCAGATAAGGGCTCTTACATGTCATCTAAGCACCTTTCATACAGGCCCAAATATTGCGATGTTGATCCTAACTATGGTGATTCCTGGCATGCCAAGGTTCCTTCAGTCGGAACTAGCCCACCAGTATCGTTCGCTTTTTACTCACATCAGAATTCTTGCTCCGCTGTCCACTCTTATAGCATCTATGCACAGCATCAAGCGTATTTCGGCTCAGATGTTAAAAGAAAAGATGAAAGAGTCTATCGAGTCGGGCATGGTGGAGGGAGATTCCGAGTTGAGTGGGAAAAAGGATATTATGAGTATTCTGGTGAGAGCGCGGACGAGGGAGGTTGGAAGTGGGTATAGAATGAGCGATGAGGCAATGATGGCTCAAGTGGTGTGTGATTGTCCTCCTCTCAACTCATACCATAATACTTATCGTTGCTCCTTTAGCTAAGATTCCTTGGTGCCGGACATGAGACCACAGCGTCTGGACTAACTTGGACACTGTGGCTGCTAGTGAATGATATTTCCAGTCAAGAAAGACTTCGAGCGGAAGTTGGTCCAGTTTATGCCCAAAACTCACGTCCCGATTATAAAACCTTGCGAGACATGAAGTGGCTGGACTGTGTCGTGTACGTTTTAATCTGACAGAGGATGTCAACCGTATCTGACATTTTCATTAGTATGGAAAGTCTTCGAGTGATGCCTCCTGTTCCAATAACACTGCGAAAGGCAGCAAAGTCCGACTACATTGATGGACTTTTTGTGCCTAAAGGAACTCTATTCTGGATCCCGGTAGGACTTTACTCTATTCCGTTATAGCTTTCTAAGCATACACCTTTGATAGATTAGGACAATCAACACTTGGACAAATGTCTGGGGAGATGACGCGGAAGAGTGAGCGTTTGGTCCCCGTGCAAGGTCGCACTAATACTGAATTTTTATCATCCCTCAGATTCCATCCGGAGAGATGGCTGAATCTACCCAAAAACTACAACTCGACGTTTTCAACATTTTCGTTTATTGCAGGTCCGCATATGTGCATAGGTAAAACGATGGCTATCATCGAGATGAAAGCTGTCCTAGCGTAAGAGTTTTCATTATGTTCACTACACGCTGTGCTTATGACTCTTGAAAAATTGCCTTGTACAGAGCCCTCATCGCCAGCTTTACCTTTGAACCAGCGTACGAAGGCCAGACAGCCCTTACTGCTGCGGCAATCACGATGAGTATGTTGACGATTTCCTTTACACTGCTTCTTCGGAATTTCTGACTCGTAGTGATAGAGCCCACCGATGGAATGCCATTGAAAGTGAAGCGTGTTCAAGATCTGTAATTGCTCTTTTTTCACGGTTAGTACTCGGACCCTGTGGTCAACCACCTCCGCCCTTCGATTAGGATTATTGTGGATTGTTACATTGTATACTTGAATGACTACTCTCACTCTTTATGAAAGTCAAGACCGCGTTCATATTGAGGCTCATTCCAATATCCGAACAAAAATGGTTTCTAAGGGTTTAATATTGAATTCAAGAACCAAACAACAATGCCCACGACGACATTCTGGCGCAGGAAGAGCGTTTCAACTGTAGGTATCTGCTTTACGATATGATATATGTGTCTCTGCTTTAGGTGTCCTAGATAAGTCAACTCTCTCTCTATGATTCCAAGTGCCAGTAAGCTACCAAAAGCGTACAACTGTCATTTTATCATGATAGTTATAGCACGGATAAGTGGAACAAGGATTTGTACTTCCCGTCGATGCGGACAATCTTGTCCAGGTCCAATGGGTTCGATTGTTCCGACAGCGACAGATGTTCGAGCTCGCAATAAGCAAGATGATCTTGAGGGAGTGGTGATTTATTGCTAAGCAGCAAACAGTGGTAGGCTAAGATCAGTTGGAGAGATTTGTTTAAATGAGGAAGAAGGTAGGGTATCATATTCATGGAGTGCGTTTTCGATTGCTTCAGCTCGAGTGTTCTAGTCAGTCCATCATTCAGCTTTTGCGTGATAATACGCGAACCCATTACTGACTATTGCTGCAAAAAAACTAGTGGCTGTGCATATAATCGTCGCCATTTTTAGCCATAAATAGGGAAAGTTCATTCCTAGCATATCTCCGGCGAAGCCTGGCCAAGTGACGTTCAATAAGCGGGGGATTGTGAGCGAGGTGCTCCCAGCTGCTTGAAGGAGCTCTCCTGGCAAACACCGATATCACGCTTAAGAAAAGTATATTGGCGCCCAAAGTCAAAGCTGTACTTAGCTTCTGCTGACAAACGCGCTCCAGTTCCTACGTAGAGCTGTTGCCATATTTGCCGGATTTTCAATGTAGACGAATGCATCAGGAGCCGCTTCCTGAACACAGAGCTATAAAAAAACCGATAGTGGCACATAGAAGGTAATACAGCACTTTACAGTACTTACACTAGACAAAGTGATAACATAAAACAAACCGACACAGACCAGATCCGATAAAACTTGAAATTGTACGTCCGTGTAGAGTGTCGTATCAAAGATCAGTCCATTTAAAAAATCGTCCCACCCAACTAGGCCTCTTTAGAGATTCTATGGATTTCATCTATCCCTTCGTCGTGATCCCAAAACCCGATATCTCCTTCCGTCAGCTCCGCATTCCCTACATTCGCATCTTGAATACCATTCCCATCAATATCAACCTCGACTCCTCCCAAACCCTTCAAAAACACCTCCTTCACCATCCGTTCATCCCGTTCGCGTTCCTTCACCTCGTCGCTTCCTTTCCAAAATAGCCTCTCCATGATATGCCTCATGGCTACGCGAGCGACTAGGTACGCATGAGATGCCGCCAACGAGAATCAGCAGAGCCTTAACCAAAAGCTCCTTTGTCGCCCCGAGTCCTACCCCATGTTCACCCCAGATCCCGTCGATACCTTCTTTACCAGCTGTAGCGACTAAATGGCGATGTACTCGCTCAATCGCAGATGCGGATCCACACTGGTTGTGTTCCCGCGGACAAAAGAGGTACACCAAAGCGCTATTCGTCACTGTAGCAAGCCAGGACAAGAATGCTAGTGCGTCTAGCCATGGACCTATGCTATCTGTTCTCCCCGCTGTACCTGGACGCTGAACGTGCTTTATTATTTTGAAAGCATCTGTACGTAGTTCTAGGATGTTGTTGAGGAGGGCCATGACAGGAGCCAGAGGCCAGATGGTCGACCAAAGGACGACGTAGCCAAATTGGATGACCATCTCCGAGTAATCGCTGAATACGTCGTATTCCGGTAATGCAGCTTCCTCCCTGGCTCGTTCCAAAAACTCCTTCTCGGCCTGGCCGCCCTTCTCCTTCTCATCCTCGAAAACGACCTTTTTCTTGCCAGCGGAAGAGGAAGAAGTGGTTTCCTTTTTCGTTCTGAAAGAGTTGATCTTGCGGAGCACGTATGGAAGTCCAATCTCAACAAAGGTGTTGACTATTTGGTTAGTCACCTATGCATGGAAATTTGTCAGTAACTCCAACTTACACACGACGACTGGAACGTACACAATAAGCGAACATTTGGTCCTTGAGCCTGCCATGGTTGAGCTTGCTCTCTGCATGCGAGCCATCAATGTCCCACATGCCAGCCTTCGAAGCTGCTGAAGTCTCGTTCAAGTTCATGTTCATCTCGCTGCCTGTATGTGGGAGAATGCCCTGGAAAAGCCACACTTGGACGATACGCATGAGGCCTTCGCCGAATGGAACATATACGAATGCGCTCAGGGCAAGACCCAAATAGGCTACGAGAGCAGCTGAAGATGAACGTTTTGAGGGTAAAAGATCTAAATGGATTTATGTGTAAGCAACGAGACGGTACGCGATAGCTTCAATAAGCGTACGAGTTGTGCGACGAATAGTGAGCATGGTTCTCCCACTCCGTGAAATATCGTGCGGCAATTTGAAAGGCTGCGACGAGCTGCGGCACTAGAGCCACAAAAAGGATTGTTGGGCTAAATGCCTATATGGTAGTTGTTAGTGATGCTACATGAAACTACTGAGCAAGACTTACGATAATCTTGTGTCCAGGACCCGTATACAACTTGCGTGACAAACGCTTCAAACACGAAGATGGCAGTCATAAGCACAGCCAGAAGACCTGCGAAAGCTACGAGGACGGGCACACACGCAAGAATCCTCAACTCGCGTTTCCACCACGGGAACTTTGGATCATACTGAGCTCTCCTCCGTTCGACACGTTCAGCACCCCTAGTACCGAATCGCAGAGAAATCAAGCGCTCCCGCACGCGCCACCATTCTACAAAGCCGATAGCCCATAGAACGGTGAGTATAGAATAAACTGGTGAGTAGGCTGTTCCGAAAAAGTAGAATGAGAAGCCCATCATGGCAGGGAGGACAAGTGCACGGGTGTAGGAGTCGAGGAAAGAAAAGTACAGAGCCACGGATTCACCAAACTGAGAGACATAGTCAGCAAAGGTTCATTGATAAACATCATTTTAGGTACTTGGTCTCGTATCCGCTCCTCAGAAACGGTAGCAATTTTGCTTGTTGTCCATGCATGTAACCATTGCTCATTGAAATCTCTGTCGTGCAGAAAGAACACTGATTCAACTAAATCCCATTCTGGTGTTCCCGGGATAACTCCCAGCCCTCCGTCCGCAGGAATGGATGTAATATACGCGTGTATAAGGCGCAAGCGGTCAGAAATCGCCAAGGGCGTAGATTCTGACAGAGTGCTGTTGGTGATCGGCGTTACTGGTAAACCAGAAAGAAAATCCGACTGTCTGATGAATAAAACTTTGAGCACATAACATGGGAAAAAATTGGAATGACTAACTCACCGCTCTCGAATAATCAAGTTCTTTACGCGCTTCTCAGGGCATGAAACAAAGACCAAGAGGTGGCCAAGTGAGTCTCCTCTTCTTCCGACCGCTTTTAATCCTCCATAAGTGAGAGTTTCCAACAGACGAGAATACTGTGTTTCCGCTTTTCTAGCTTCCTCTTTCGTCTGTTTTTTCGAGAGACTGGTTTTCTGAGATGCCCGGAATGAAATAACGAGGTCCACGTCCATCGAAAAGGCCGTCTGTATGAGACGAGCGCGCAAGATGGTGATGGTACAGAAGCAACAACGTCAGTGGCGAAGTGGTGAGTGAGCGCAGTGGCGGTGATGTCATCACATAGCGCGCGCCTGTTACCCGTCCAGGTACCAACATCCTTGAATCGTGTCATCGCTGAATCGTTCTATACCCGTCCTACCTCCTTCTTGTTTGCAAATGCAAAAATGGCTTTAGTATGGTAGGTTTAGGCTACTCCTTCAAGTTTTTGACTCTGACTCGGAGCTCATCCGCAACAAACCTATTTTTATGCATGCATCTTCGGAACCTTCAGCTTACTCCCAGTTACTCCCTCTCTACCGTCTTCGCAACCTTCGGATCTCGCCTCGGCTTACTTACTCCCTCTCTACCTCCGTTTGTTCTCTTTGTTCTGACATTGGCAGTACCAGGCTTGTCTGCATCCGTCAGAGATATTTATATATGTCTGAGCGCCTGCTTGACCTCTAGTTCCTGGAATAGTCAGATGATAGTGCTACTAGTACCTTTCTGCCCACCTTTCTGTCCACCTTACCTTGTCATCACCTCGAGGCATCTCCTCTCCGTAAAACTATAAAACCCAGGAGAGTCATCCGACAGGGTACACAGCTAAAGTTTCTTCCCATAGATGCTTTCCTCGATTTCTTTGTATGCTCTCTTAGCTTGTGGGCTTGTGGCCGCTACGAATGCTCCGACCTTGACCCCATACGACGAGCAACGCTTTCAGTAAGCTTTCTTGCTCTCTTAACCTTGGTCCTCTCCTGGAATTTTCACTCCCAGAGACCGATTATGGCAGACAAATCTACGGGGTCCACGATGGAGTGAGTTTTGCTTATTTCGTGTGGAAATCCCTATTAATATTTTTCCGATTGGTTCGTAGCTGGAAATGACAATCAAAACACTCTTACGAGTTTAGTGGCGCAAAACATGCAACTTGCTGGACTCGAAGTCTCCACTCTTAATTATACGTTTGTCAGGTCAACGATCTCCTCAGCGCAAAATAGGTTTAATTACTGATTCTATTGCTTATTAGATGGGATCCTCAATGGTGGTCTTTGAGTTTAGCGCTAAAGAACGGGACCGTACTCGCTCTTCCAACGACAGGATACTGGCCTTACAGCGGAAATAGTGGTCCCGCAGGTGTAACGGCACCTGTCCACGATGGCGGCAGCTACGAGGTTTCGGATTTTACGGAGCTTTCTGTCGTTAAAAGCCTCAATCTTTCAGATATACCCACCTCTGGGGCCATCCTTTTTTTCGATGACCCATCCCCAACACACAATTATTCACTACCTGGATATGAGCTCTTAGGGTGCGACTGCATGTTTCACTGTTATTACTTACTTGATATACTAAAGGTCTCTAACTCAGAACATCCCGAGACATTGATGCTCAGACTGAAATCCCAGAGGTAGGGGTCTTTGTTCAAATTCCTTCACATGTTTCCACACATTTATAATATAGATCGCCAACCTCACAAACCCTCATTGGCAATCCACCAAAACACTCAACTTTACCGCTTTTAGGAATCTGCATTTCGTTGGAGTCATCGCTTCCTGGGTGAATACTTCCGACGACGATGCATCCATGCAATTTCTACCCGAAGTTGGCGCCCCAGGAAATGGCTCTGTGCTCTATGACGTCCCCGCTCTCTACGTTGGGAATTCGACGGGCGAGCTTATACGAGGACTACTAGCTGATGGTGAGGTGTCGAATGCCACCATTGTGCTCAACGCCCCAAGCTATGATGCAACAACTCAGACTGTGATTTCGCACTTGAGTGGAACAGCGGGTACAAATGATACGATTATCATTTACACACACAGTGCGTTTCCTTGATAGATTCAGCTTGGATACATAGTACTAATCCCCTATTGCTAGGTGATGGTCCTTCGATTGTCGAAGAGAACGGTGATAATATTCCTGCAATCTCATTCACCTTCGTCGCTTATTGAAACCCATCAGGTCCCATTCTTTTGCTCACCATGGCCGAAGTGCTGGCCCGGCAGCGGCCGAGCATCAACATCGAGTGAGCGTTGCAAAACAAACCTTTTGCATTCTGTCATCTTACTTCGAATGAAAAGTTTCGTGATAACTACGGGACATATGTCAGGCGGCCACCTAAACGAGTCGGCCTGGATGGGTTCAAGACCAGACCTTCTCGCAAACGCCAAAGCAGCAATCGTTTGCGAACACTTTGGTGCAATTGAATGGAAGGATGACTTTAGCACGGGGGTTCCGGTTTATCAAGCAACAGGAAAGTTAGAACCTATGTGGACTATGGCGGTAAAGTTGTTCTCTCTGCATTTGAGGAGGAGGAACTGATATCTTTTACTGCCGTTTATCAGAACGATTCTTCAGCGAGCAGCCTTTTGCATCAGCTATATTTCGACGCCTTTAACGGTACATCGGAATCTTTGAGGATGGCTATGATATCGCCCATTGGCAGGTCGGTGAACGGTGTAGCATCGAAATGGTACGCTACTCTTGAATTCTTAATAGAACACTCATATATATATATCTATGCCCTTTCCAAGGTACGGCGTCGGAGGAAGTAGTGAGCTCGGAGAGTCAAATATTCCTACTGTGGGAATCATCCCGCAACCAGATTACCTTTGGGCTCAAATGGTAGACGGGGGATGGTCAAAGTTGGATATGTCTGAAGCGATTGAGCAGATTAACGTAATTTTACGCCTGCTGACAATGTTGGACGATGCTTTTACGGCCGGACAGCTTTGAATAGTATATTATTATTATTATGATATTCAACATACATAGAAGATCCCTCCGTATGTGCACAACTTCGTTTCATTTGTGTAGACGAAAACCTCGATGGTGAAGCCTCTAAAATTGGCGCCCTGATTGACTAACTCAAAACTTGGCTAAGGGGAAACAACACTCATTTAATCTCTGTTGTACGGCGTTGCCGTCGGTGCATTTTTAAAAAGATCAATGCAAAACATCTATATATAAGGGCCCGGTGGGCCAGTATGTTATGGATTTAACCTGAATTTGAGTATTGCAATAAAACCGGCTTCATAAAAAGCCCCGCGCGCGGGGGTACGGTTAACCTCCAACTTCAAGGTAACAAATCACCCTTGTTAAATGGGCCGACATGGGGTTTCGGAGGTCCGTCTACCAACATCATTGGACAGAAAATCATGCACGATGTCTGCAGCAGCAATACCAGTGATGTCGGCTGTATCATAAGGCAGGAGCAACTTCGACGATATCAGCGCCTCTATGGAGGGGTAATTAGTTACGATGAGGATGAGCATAATGGTTTGGTTCACGCACACAAAGTTCAATGCCAGGAAAGTCCACGAAGGATACGTTTAACTTCCCTCGTCGTCCACCCTCCGGCTTCTGGAGTACCAGCTAAGCAACTCGTATAAGTATTTTGAAATCGTTAATCTCCGGGAACTCACTAGCTGGAGCCAGACCAGGATCTGAAGAGTGTGGTTAGCGAACGACTCCCAACAGATGAAACATTACACTTGCCTACAACATCAATGTCCAAGCTAGTTATACATACAGCGTCGGTTGTTTTTTTCAGGACACGATAATTGCGCCTTCACGTACCTCAAATAGACAGAGTTTGTCCCCGATACGTTGTCTAATCTTCTCGATAACTTTCTTGATTCCGTAGTCGTCTATATCATCGGTAGTGATCACCTGGAATCCAACAGTATCGTCGTGCTCTATATCTTCAATGCCCTGTGCCGAAAATTCTGTTTCAAGAACCAGACTTGTCACATGTAGTTGAAAACGCACAAGCATCTTGCATCTTATTCCAGCATGGATGCTAGTATTTGTCATTAGACCTTCTTCAGCAGCGATTGCGAAGAATGATCCATGAGTAATGCCCTCCTGGGCAGTGGTCCCCATTGGAGGCCAAGTATCCAGATGGGCATCAAAGTGAATGACCTGTTTTATTCAAGCATTACACACCGTACGAAGAAGGATCATTTTTTTTGAGACTTACAGAAACAGGCCCGTACACCTTGTGCAATGATCGTAGGATAGGGAGAACCTGTATTGTGGTTTCGATATTCTGTTACTAAAATATCTGGTTGAAGCTCACGATAGTATGATCGCCTCCAAGAGTGACAATTCTAGGATGTTCCTGTCCATCAAGTGCGAATGCTCTAGTTCTCTCTTTGTAGTTTGCGGCAGTTCCGCCAAATACTGGTCGTGAAAGCAACGTTGAATAGGCGGCCTCCATTTGGTCGATTGCTTTGGCATTGTCGTAGGCTGAAATGGGTACATCTCCACAATCCAAAAGACTCGTGCCGAAATCCGAAGGGCTGCTTCCCCATGCCAGAGTATACCCTCTACCACCACCAAGTCCTTGTCTTCGAGATCCAGAGCGAATGGCGTAAGGTCCAAACCGTGCACCTGGACGATAAGATGTCGTTGTGTCGAACGGGAAACCGATAATGCCGATATCGAAGGGTACACTAGCATCTTCGAGGCATCTTCTGTAATCAAAGTGCGAGAAACTCAATGGCCCACTGTAGCCCAAATCGCTCTGAGGACCGTATTTCGATGTCCAAGGCTCCTCAGAGAGGTCGATTGGATTTGTGTAGAACTTGTTAAGGTCTCCAGAAACAAAAGGCTCCTGTAGCCGATCCGAGTCATGGTGAATGTGTGCATGGGCTACAAGGGAAGTGTAAAGAGTGAATAAGAGCAGTACACAACCTCAGCATCATCGCGAAGGTACCGGTGAAGGTACGTATACGCTGAATTTTGCAGCTACCAACGATCTTTATCTGCTTATCGTGTTGGCGGAAGTTGGCGGACCAAGCCGTGGATCATTGAAGGCATTTCCGAGACAAGTGGCGGCTATACAACAGATAAGAAATGAACAGACATATGGACTCATGCAGATAGAGAAGGATCTACCCATCTGCCATATCTTCTGTTTGCCCCTAGCGAGTTTGAGCTTCAGGAATAGCTGGCTGAGTTAATTTGTCTCCTATATGCATCTGGCGGTGAGGCTTAAGTTTCGGTGGATGCGTGAACTTGGAAGACGTACTAAGCGCCAACTTTCGGCAGGCTAAAAAAAACTCTTCTCACAAACTCCAATTACTATTCTAGTCAAAAGTGAAGCAGTATCTATCCTATCGAGCTTCAAGCCCAGTTCGAGCCAGTACTTATCTTGGATTTGGAACTCTTGGCATCAAAATCAATGCCACCGACGCATTCCAGATTTGTTTACGCTTACCCCGACGATAATCGTCGCAGCAGTTCCAGATAAATAAACTGAGCCTATTGTTGTTGGTATCTACAATCTTTTCTAGCCGACGCGGCTGCAGAATTCTATCTTGGTATGTTTCCCATAAGTATACTGTATACAGGAACCGATAAGAAGATTTTTCACGTCGCCCTCTCTCGACATTCTCTCTGCTAAGACTCAGTTCCCCGTCTACACAATGGCATCCGAAGCAGACGCAATCCCCACATTCGAGAAATCTGGGTCTCGCGTAGAATTCACTTCTATCGAGAAATTGGATTCCTTCTCGGAGAAGGACAATGTCTTGTTCGAGAGTCCAATTGTTGGAGATGATGAATCTGAGGGGGCCTTGGACGAGGTCATCCACCACGCAGAGGAAGTAGCACTCAAGGTATACTCGACAGTGCTTAATATGCGAATGACTTAGTCTGACTTCAACTCTCATAGGTCGTTTCTATGCAGGATGACCCTGACGCTTCCGCTGTCACTGTGCGTTCTGTTCTCCTCGGAGTCGGACTGAGTGCTTTCTCTGCAGTCTTGGGCACGATATACACGTTCAAACCACAGAACGCGACTGTTTCCCAGCTTTTCTGTCTCATCATCGCATATGTGCTTGGAACTGCGATGGCAGGTAGGCTATCTTCACGATTTCCCTACGATATGCCTCATTAGAAGTCCCAAAGCTCTTCCGTCTCATGGTCATTGGCGTATTCTCAATCCAGGGCCTTTTAACATCAAGTATGTCTCAAGAAGCTCAGCTGCGTATACTCATTCACGCTTATTTTCAGAGAACACACCGCAATTGTGATTATGGCTTCCACAGCTGCCAACGTTTCCCTTGCAATGGAAGTCATTGCTGCCATGAGTACGTGTGATTCCCACCTTGAGGATATGAATTGACGAATATAATGTAGACCTCTTCTATGATATTCGTCTGAATACGGGCGTCGCAATTTTCCAGATCTTTGCTACGCAGATGCTAGGCTATGGATTTGCAGGAATACGTAGGTCGTCTTGAACTCTCGTCAAACTCAGGCTAATCTATTCGTTTTCAGTAAGAGCACTTCTCGTTTATCCAACCTAGTATGTACCCCAGCACGTCTAGTTGGATCTTATTGACCATTGCATCCAGTGCCTTCTATCCCACGTACATTTCCGTCGTAAATTTGCTCCAAAGTTTGCACTTCGGGGGAGCGCTGAACGCTAAAAGACGAAAGTTCTTTTGGATTGTAGTGCGTTATTCCGCTGGTTCTACTGGTCGAGAATACCCCTTAAAGTAATCCTTCCCAGTTCGCGGCTATATTCTGTTGGGAATGGGTCCGTCTAGCAAGTCATCTACTGCTGTTTGACTCTGACATATACTACAGATCCCACAATACCCGTTTCCTTGTATGCCACGAATGCTTTATTCTGCATGTTTGTACTGATTTCAGATAACTTCAAGTGCTCACTGCGATCTCTATTATATGCTTGGCCGATAACGGACGACATGCTTTTGTGCGGAATCTCTTTGGTGCTGGATCCAGTAATGAGGGGATTGGACTCTTCTCTTTTTCAACAAGCTGGACACTAATAACACAAGTTTGCAATTTCTTGAATAATGGCGGGAATGGGCACTCACAACTCTTAACCAGGGCACTCCCCTTGTCTGGCCCTTGCAGACTCGTAGGTTTTCTTACAATCTTATTATCCCTCCATTGACGTTTTGTTTCGTTAGAGGTCAACTCTTACAGTGAGCTTATCAAATGATTTCTTAACTCATCTACTTACAATTATTGGCAGTCGGAATGGCTCTGGGATACATCGTCCTGACTGCCTGCTACTACAATAATGTGTTCAACGGACGTGATATCCTGTGGATGTCAACCTCGCTTTTCAGTTCCAACGGGAGCACATATGACCAGGACGCCGTCATCACTTCGGATTATCGTCTCAACGAGACAGCTCTAGCAATTGTCGGATTACCCAGATACACGACGACGTACGCTGTATCACAGCTTTGCTACAATCTTTCTATCGGTGCTGCTGTCACGACGATGTTGCTGTGGCATTGGCCTGAGCTCACCAAAGGTGTGTTTGCCTTTGTGTCCTCGTCTTCACTTTGCTGATCGGCACGCTTTCTAGCCTTTGGCAAATTGCAAATTTTCAAGAGTGGTCCTGCAGACGTAGATGATCCCCATTACCAAGGTTCGCATCCTCATTGCAGGAATTTGGACTGATGCACTGATCTTATTCCCAGCGATGTTGAAATACCGTAAACTTATCCTCTATATAAATTTTGTCACAAGCTCATTTTTGATTGATTGCTCCAGCTGAAGTTCCGCAGTGGGTTTACGGTGCTCTCTTGGTCGTCTCTCTTGCTATATCCATCGGTACAAGTTATGCCGCTACTACAACGTTGATTCCAGCTTGGGCAGTGATCCTCTTCACATGTAGGTTTGTTTTTTAACCTCAGTTCAGGCGTTAATGGTTTTAGTCTTCGCGTTTGTCATGTCTATTGTGTTGGGCTTCAGTAAGCAATCTGAATTATCTGTTTCTATCAAGTCTCCTGATAGGATTGCAGTCACCGCAACCACTGGGTTCAACATCTCCATCAAATATGCGGTTCAAATTATCGCTGCCTTCATATTGCCCGGACAGCCCATTTCTGTGATGTATGCTAGCTTGTACGGCAATGCCACTGCGTTCCAGACACTATACTTGCTTCAAGGTAAGATCGCGAATCCATATGTAAACGATTCTCATTGTTTTATCTTTGCTATAGACTTGAAGCTTGGACAGTACACCAAAATTCCTCCGAGAATCACCTTCGGAGCACAGATGCTAGGCTCAATCGTTGGATCCATTTTCAACTACACGAGTATGTATTCCAAGTTTCAACCGTATTGCAATCAATAACGACGGCGTACAGTGATGATAACGATCGTGGATGCAAATCGAGCAGTGCTCCAGGATCCTACAGGGACGCGTATTGTAAGCATGTTACTCTTTGCCTTCATTCTTGACACTCAATTTGATACGATTTAGTGGAGTGGGTGGATCATTCAAGGTACCAACTCTGCGTCTGTCGCTATGGGCGCGCTGGGTAAAGAGCTCTTCACCTTTGGAAAGCCATCGGGTTATTGGATAATTCCCTTTGCTATGTACGTTCTAAAAATAATGTTTTTTACTTGACCTAATTTACTACTAGGTTCATTGGTATATTCATACCAATCCCTTTCTGGGTCGTTTACAAGTACACAAAGCAAGGCGGCTTGATCAACCGTACTATGAAGTATCTCAACTTTCCTATCATCCTGTTGTACATTGGATAGTAAGTACTCAACATGACTTAGAACGAGTTGAAGCTGATAGGTTCTGATGCGTTTAGCCTACCTTACTCTGTAAACGGTCAATGGTGGAGTTGCGTTGTGATAGGATTTGCTTCCCAGTGGTGGCTTAGGACCCGCCGGCCAAGATGGTTCGCCAAGGTATGTGTGGCTAATCCTAATGTCAGGAGTGTTACTTACATTATTCAAAGTACAACTATTTGTTATCGGCAGGTGAGATTCGGTTTGTTCATTGGTTTGTACACGTCTGTCTAACCGGTACCTTTTATTCGCAGCGTTGGATGGGGGAAGTCAGGTCATTCTATTCATACTCAGTTTCGCGGTATTTGGAGCGAGTGGAAACGATGTGGCATTCCCGTACTGGTAAGAGGTTCCGCGCACTGTTTGAGCTTGAAGCTAACATGATCTTGCATTCAAGGTGGGGAAATCCCGAGAATTTGTCTGTGGACCGATGTATGCTTCCTGACTAGCGATTTTATGATATTTTGTACATTATACACTGAAATACTTTGCGAAGCGATATGAACTATGTAATCTGGAGGACACTTCCTAGTTGGAAGGATCTCATTCAGGTTGTGATGTGGAAAGGCAATGCTGCACCGCTTGAGCTGGAAGTACAGAACTACAAGGAACTGAGGACGATGGGTCCAAATCATGACATGTTGGCAGAAGATTGGGTTTCATTGTGGAGTTGAGTTGGAAAGCTGTCAATCGTGAGTACTCATTCAGTCCACTGCGAAATTTGAGATGTTGATAGATAGGCGAAATCTATACCGAGTTGATGGACAAAGTCAGAGGTTTGAGTCACTGTCGCTAGAGCTCAGTGGCTGCCTAACATTATGGCTTGGGTAAAATTTGGGACGATGGACGCTCTGGTAAGTCGGAGAAATGCCGGTTATCAACGTATCAACCGCGGTTCATGTTCACTTTACGACTTTAATTTGCGTTCTTCAACTTCGAACTTCGAATTTTTACTCTTGACTTATTTCCTTTATCAATAATGCTCTTCCTTGTTGAAAGAGGCCTCTTCGGCTTGAAATTAGCTTGAGGTTCTAGTCGACCTTCTCGAGGGGTATTGACCTCTTCTTGCCGGAATGCGACATTTCGGGCTAAAAAATAATCTAATTGTTCGCATAGAAGATTGACACCTCCGCTTAACATAACGGAACAGGAAGACTATCACTAATGCAGTACACTCAAATTAAGAGCATCTGTGCTCAAGAAGGATATGGGACATACCTTCTCCTCCGACTCGCTATCAAGTCATAGAGGCACGATTCCTTCATGTTGATCAAAAAGTACACTCACTTGCTCGATAGTGTGGCCCCTAGATGTTACAAAGTTAGAATTCGAAAAAAGGCTCAAGTGATTTGATGCGAACTTTGTCTCGATGAAAAACCACCAGATAAGAAACAAGTACATAATCTGAATCGCTAGAAACACAAAATAAAATTGCCACTGTTGAAGCTGGTCAAACAGAAGACTCGATTGTCAAATTGCTATGTCTACCTGCAACGATTTCAATCCAATCGGGTTCAGAAAGGCACCAAGTGCTCCATTGACAGCAGCTCTCTGAACATATCCAGAAAGAACGGTTGAACAAGTCCGGGAGTTGGAGCAGTTTTATTGCTACTCCTGCAAATCGGCGGCGATCGTGTTTGTGGTCGCATCCGGACTCGTTATTACAAGTAAGATTACCTACTCCCGCTGCGGTGCTCTTAAAATGATTGTAGTTAAAATACCATGCTAGCTGGTCCGATATCCGCTTACCTTCCCATCATGCTGCGATCCGTTGGAATCAGAAACCCCGTTCATATCTGGAGGTATTTGCCATCTCAAAGATTGAACACTCGTTCATCCTCTGCATCTGCTGAAACTCCCGCTGCACCAGTTCGTCCTCATGATCTCCATTAGCATAAAACTTTGCAAGAATATCCAACGCCTGTTCCCCTTGAAATTTACTGAGGAGAAACCGGGGAGACTCTGGCACTAGTAGCGATACGAGGATGAGAGGTCCGAAGGCCTGAAGGAGTGCTGGAAGACGCCATGACCAGTCCGAGGATTCCCAGATTGGTAAGTTGTCGTGAAGAGGGCGGCTGATATCCTTGAGCCGGGCGGATGTATGAGAATGCAAAGGAGAATAATAAATTGTGTACTTACCCTCTAAGACGAGGATGTGCAAGCTCGTTAATCAGACACGAGCAACTGACATAAGGGAAGTTGTAGAATACTTTAGATACATGTAGTCTCAATCCCCCAGGAAGACTGCTGATATACACGGACGAGCTACCGCGTCCATCACAAGTCAAACACAGCTGGGGGCGCATATCAAATGAAGTTCTAACGTTACCTTTGCCAGGTCATTTCCCATGCGAATCAAAATGTCGGTATAGAAAAACTTGTTCAATTCTTATCCGGGAGCCTCAGAACAGCTACCTATTATCTTAAAGACTGTCCTCAGAACATTTTGAGATTTCAGTGAGAGTTGAGCTGGTGCCAGAAGGTGCAGTATTGTGTCGGTCCCACGCGTCCTTTGAGGCGTTGATGATCGTAATTCGGAACAGAAGGAGTTAGCCGAGCGCTTACAAGGCTTTAACGTCGACGACCTCTTTCCTCCCTATATCAGAACTTCATTGCCTAATGGACTTCTCAGAAACCACAAGAAAGCTGCTGGTCACCTCATCAGTCTATCACGTCACGGCCGCAGATCCAACGCTAATCATGTCGATGCACAGTGTAATGATGGATTGAAAAATTTAATGCGCAACCTAAATGTACAAGCGGTCTTATTCCGATTGAAGGTACGAGATGGAAAACATCCAAGTAGTATGTGTGGCATGATATCCTAGACTCCTAGGTAAAAGAAACAGAAACGAGATACGATTACAATCCAATCCATTGAAATCCATTGAAATCCATATATAGCTTCAATCAGACCCATCCGAATGAACTCCAGCCTCCTCCTCCTCATCCTTGTTGGATTCTTCGCCCCATACGAGCGGCCCAGGTTCGGATTCAGATATGTTTAGAGATTCAGGTCTGCCGGGTATCCAAGTTTGAATCTTATCCTGTACGGGAAGTTTGGATCGAGAGATAAAGCCGGACGGACCTGTCTCAATGGCAAGTTGCTCGGCCGCGGTAAGTGATCGTTTACGGACAGTTGGAACAGCATTGGTGAACCTGGGGTTCATGGGACGTTCACGCCGACGTCGAATGAAATTACCAAATGCGTCTGGGTCCGAGTCGTCGTCCATAATGATGGGTTGTTTTCGGCCCTTCGTAGATGGGGGAGGGGAAGGGAAGGGAGAAAGAGGAAGAGGAAGGACGTTGACTTGCTCTGCGGAAGACCCAGTTTCCTGCTGTTCCTCCTCGTCGTCTTCGTCCTCAGCATTCTCTGGCTCCTGCTCCGAGTCAGCCTCCTTCTCCGCATGATGATCCTGCTCCTCGTTGACATCCGCAATCTCCTGCTCCTTCCCCGCATCATGCTCCTGCTCCTTGTTGACATCCGCAATCTCCTGTTCCTTCCTCGCATCATGCTCCTGCTCCTCTTGTTCCTGCTTTGCATCCGCCTTCTCCACCACATCGTCGACCCCAGCATTCTCCTGCTCCTGCTCCAGTTTCTGTACATTCTCTTGCTCCTTGTTGCCACTGTCGGAAGATGATTCAGGAGAGTCAACCTGGACGGCCGGCCCCAAACGCTTCCTCGTGCTTCTAAAGCCTCTGAACGCATCAGGGTCCGACGTGTCATCGAGGATCATGTGTGACTGGCGTCTGCGAGTGGGAGTAGGAGGAATCACGCAAGGAAATGGAGATAGCGAACGAAGTTTAACCTCTCGGCGCTTCGGTTTTTCTTCTTCCTCGTCGCCGTCATCCTCCTCATCTTCATCGTCACCATCCTGCGACCTGGAATCTTCCTCCTCTGGCTTCTGCGACGATAAAGCAACGCTGATCCCTGTGCGCCTGATGTTCTCCGCAGAGAGGACCCCTTTGTGGATGAAGCGCGTAGGAGTCATTATGGGATCCCAAGCGTAGTCGTCGGGTTTGGGCGGATTAGCGCAGCAGGGAGGAGGACCAGGAGGAGTCAAAGGAGGCGAAGGACTAGGGGGCTCAGGAAGATAAACGGGCAGTTGAATAGAAACGGCACCGGGACGCTTCGAAGGCGGCACCCTAGGCAAGCTTTTTATACGCCTTGGTGGTTGACCAGAACGCGCATGCAAAGGTGGATATCGAATAAATGAAGGATTTTTGACTCGTCGGTCGTCGAAATCACCATCGGCGCTAGCATCAAAAATTACTCGTCGCGATTTGGTGTTGTGGATGGACTCGGAGGATGAGGATGAGGAATCCTCGGAGAGCTCGTCTTCTTCCCCACAGAAGCGCCACAATCCAGGACGGGCTCTTCTTCCTCGAGTACTACGACTGGGGGGGACAACGAGGCTGAAGGAGAAGGAGAAGAAGGTGGGTTGGCTTGCTGGAGTTCGGTTTTGTCGACAGACTCAGGGGATGACTCCTCGGAGCCCTCATCTGTAGAAGCGAGGGTAGACCGTTCTTCTTCGACTTTTAAGGCTGGAGACAACAACAAGGCTGTAGGAGGAGGAGAAAGTGTAGAATTCATGTCTGAACAAGGTGTTCGTCATGAAGACAGGGCAGTGAAGTGAAGGTTCAAGTACGAGTTATAAGACAAACACGACTGGGCCATAATTATAAGCGAAACGTGATTGCGTCCGTGTTGCCACAATTGGGCCACAATGGAATACAAGCATGGCTGTTGACCTAAAAGCAGCGAACAATAAGGTATCCATCGCAGGTCAAGAACGGAAAATTACCGAAATGGGCCTTCCTGGCCATAAAATTGCGTCAAGGTCTTTTGCAGGATCTGATGTTAGTACAATTGTCGAAATGGGCCCAGCAGTTTGCTGGAAAAATAGGTTCGTATCGTTCCTCAGACAACCAAGAGATCGACTTTGAGAGAGAATACTGCTTGAATTGTGGAGCGAGCAACTCTCGGATACAACCTGTTGAGATGCGACGCACTGTACGAGTTATCATGAAAGCCATGCATTCATATATGATTAGAGTTCACTAGTGCGAGAAGCTTCCGTAAGATTCCTCCTTTAATTCCGAAGAGTTACAGTCCATCTATAAGTAGCATTGACCGTCACTTGCAGCTCAAGGCTCAGCTTTTGCAGAGTTCGAACTGGAAAACCGGTACCTTCAAGACTTGTTTTAAGAAAAGGAATTTAGCACATACTGATTTCAGAAATGGCCAGATCTCAGGAAATCATATTTCTGTCCTTTACACAACTGTGAATCTCCTATCAAGCGGATTTCAATTTTCGCAGCGTATCTAGTGAGTTCGACGTTGCAGATCTAATGGAGGATGAAAAATCGAGTAGAATTGACATTGCGGCGATCTAGAATGAGTTGCATGGAAGAACAAAAGAAAAGTCAAATGTATAACGACCGAATAAACGGCTTTTTCCGCGCGCTCCTTCTAGATCTCTTTCCACGCCCACTAGCCTAAACCAGTGCCTCTACAGTACAGGTTGACGGTCGAAAACTAGAAGCCTCGTAGTGCAATGCTTTTCAATACAGGGCGGTCATCATCACCATCTTCTTTTGGCGAATGTCCCCGTCAGCCAACATCTTTCGAGCATCCTTAAGCACAATAAAACCATGAAGATTCATAATCAGATTTAGAAATTGACTTGAGCCATTGCTTGGGCCGAGCTTTGACATTCGACGACGTGGGACGTTTAGCCGCTTTGACCTGCTTGGATATCGCTTGGATTCCAATGGGGGTCGGCATAACCAGGACCCCGGATAATACCGCTTGAGCTCTGATCCCGAATGGTCGAAATTCGGCCTTTTAATTTGGCCCGATTTGGACGAAATCCGGCCTTTTGCACCATACCTGCTCCGAAATTTTCCATTTTCGGCCCTTTTGGGCATCATACCTCTAATAAGTTTGTTTTCCGCCGTTTAAGCGTTTCCAGCCCATTTTGGACTATTTGGACTACAATTTCTGCAATTCTAAGTAGATATTTACAGAGATTCAAACATGGGAGCGCTTGGTCACCGGCAATAAGTCCTCTTCCTCTACCTCATCATCTCCCTTACGCTTTCCACGACGGGATTCATCTGCGAGAATTTTCTTCACAATGTCGATGATTGTTGAGTGGGAAGGCTCCAGGGATCGCAGGTACTTTTCCAAAGGAGGAGGTGATGGAACCATATATAACCCAGGAATGAGCTCGACCGTTCCCGGGATGGCTTTGACATCAGCATTTACCATGCACGAGGCTTTAGGTAGCAATGGGTCGAGAAGGGTCACAACTTTCCCGGAATGCAGAATTACAAAGGATGGAACGGTACGGGAAACATTTGGAAGTGATGCAACCTGCGGCGTAAGGAATGAGCCAACATCCACGTACAACTGAACAACCAAACGGGAGATCGAGGTGATGTTAGTGGAGAGTGGTGAAAAGTTGTGAGTTGCCATTTTTCCCCCTCCCTTATGGTAGATTGCTTGGACTATAAAGACTCGTAAACGTGCCGGAAAGATTAATCAGAGAATAATGCAAACCTTGACCAACCCATATCTTGTCTTGTACAACGACTACCACCCATGAGCCAGGCTTTAGGGGGCTAAAGGTCGATAGACCAGCATCAGTAAATCAAAAAGAGGGATTCTTCTCCAGACTCTGGTACCAATTTCGACCTGCCGACTTAGCACTGGTACCCGTCTGAGCTTTATCTGGCCCTTCATCATCCGAGGATCTTCGAAGATCATTATGCGTGATGTGGCGTTGGTGGCTTTGGGTTTTCAGCGAACTATCTCTCGAGAAACATAACTTCTGAGATACATTATTGTGCCAATACAAGTAGTACGAGTCCTCTGAACTTCCTCCCTGATCACTCCAAAAATCCAAGAATTTGGCCCAGAATTTGGCCCTTTTGGATCAAACCTGGTCTCGGATCGGTCTTTTTCGGCCTTTCTTTACACTAGACCTGCCATCCGAAAAGGGCTGAAATTCGGCCTTTGGCATGATACATTACCTCCAAATTTGGCCAAAATCCGGCCTTTTGGGATCAGAGCTGAAGCGGTATTATCCGGGGTCCCGCATAACCACTGAAGAAAACGGCAGCTTTGGCTTTGTTTGTTCCCAGCCAAAGCCATGTTCCCACTGTAGCTCTCGCTCGTACTAGACTTAATCTCCATAACCCATTGTAAAAATATTGTAGAAAGTATCCGTTAAATCATGATAAATCAATCTGATCCTATATTTCAAGCTGAAATTTTAATCAAATTAATATGAGGCAAGTTGTGTAGCAAACTGGTACCAAAACTACCTGTAGCATTATAAGTAATGTTTTTTTTAGAAAAAGGACTTGAAATACAGAAACGAGAAGCAATTCATTATCCTTTGGCCAATTCAATTTTGTAGTAAATGCAAGGTAGCTGTGAACTAAGACTGCGCAGATTCTGCAGGCCAAAATCACTGTGTGCACTTATTCTCACGCTTAGGCTTCTAACTACGACGCGTCGATTTGCGTCGTCGGACTGCGTCCTAGTCTCTTTCTTATTCTTATACCCTTTCTTGGACCTTAAACCATGCCTGGACGAAAATCTCCTGCCAAAATCGCTCAACTAAAGGCTTTACATGCCTCTAATGCCAAAGATCAACCTGACGAAAATCCTGTCCCTCTAATCTTTTCTGAAACTACTAATACCTCAACTTCCACGCGTTCTAATACCAGGAACAAGGCTAGCATCGCATCTTTGAAGTCCGAGCTTGAAGGAAAGGTCCAGGAGATAGATGGCCTGAAGGAAACGGTTTCGAAGGCACCAGAGGATGCAGAGGTTCAGGAATCCAAGATCTCATCACATCAGGAAAAATGGTCTGGGCCCAGGACTGACTTTAGGTTGACCCACAATGACTTAAAGAGACTTAAGGGAACCTAAGGATACCTAGGTCTCCTAGGCCACCTAGGTTGCCTAGACTGCCTCAGTTTCTTTGAGGTCACCTAGGTTGCCTAGGATTTAGGGATAAACCTTGGGAATTTGAGGCAACCTGAGTAAACCTGAGTAAACCTGAGTAAGCCTGAGCTAACCTGAGGAACCTGAGGTAACCAGAGGTAGCCTAAGGTAGCCTGGGGTAGCCTGGAAGACCCAAGGTGATCAGGGTGACCAGGGTGACCAGGGTAGCCTGGGTTCCCTAGGTCATCATAGGTTTAACCCCTTTTTGCTGATGCACTTTCATTCGAAAAAATCACTCTCCTAGCCTCGATCGACACTCTTAAAGCCCAGAACTCGAATCTCATGTCCAGTGTAGCCCGGCATCGCTCAAGTCGCGGTAAATCTTTGAAGGAATTGCATAGTCTTGGAATTGATTCAAAGAGGGAGAAGAAAGCGTTGCAAAGGAAAGCTAGAGACGAAAAGAAGAAGTATCTGAAGGAAATTGAGGGATTACAGGTCACTCTTGAAGAAAACTCATGTGTCATTTCTGTACTTGAACCCGAAAACTCGAAGCTCTGTCTTGCAGTCACGAAACTCGAAGAAAAACTTTCCATGTCTTCCGCTACAGTCTCTACTCTTCGCGAACAAATTTCTTCGCTTCGTAAAACGATCTATGCTCTCGAAAAGCAGGTTGAGCGCTTGAAGAGCTCCCTTGCTACTAGTCGCATGGAGTTAAAGAAACTTTTGGTCTGGGATCCTACCAAAAAAGGCATATACAAAGCCTCTGCTCGTAAACTCTTTTGTGACCTGAAAAGGGCTGGGTGTTGTAACCACGATCTTGCTGTCAAATCGTGTGCTGCAGCATTTGGAATACGCGTCAAGCGTGTCATGAGCATGCGTACTGGTGGTCGTTGTGTCAGGGAAGGGGGGATCTATGGTTTGATGCAGCTCGGATGCGAGATCAAGAATGCGCCATCCTTTGGTGAAGGCAGTGATGGAACAACGGTTAGAGGTGTTACGCAGGAATCTTGTTCGATTACAGTCTCCGTCCCATCGTATGAACCTGGTGTTGATGATACAGATCAATCGACTTGGAAACCTGTGACGCGTTTTGCTGATGTTGCCCCTGCACTTGACCACACTGCTCAACGTCAATTTGAAGGATCGGTGGAGCTTGGTGAATGGATTGCGAACACCTATTCCAACAGTCCGTTAGCAAGTTGTGATGGCAGAAAATGGATGCAGATGACTACTTCCGAAAGCAGGGTTTCCAGCACATGGATCATGCAAAAGATGGGAAGAAGAAGTTTAGGCTCTCGAAGGAGAGGAAGGAACGAGTCGTTAACCGTGACCTTGCAAAGGAGAAGATGAGCACGATGACTGTTGACGACATTCTGCGGGAATCAGAAAAGATTAGCGATGCAGATATTCTCAAAGCTGCAGGGAAGAAATTCAAATCTATTACTGAAATGGTGAGTATTTTCTCACAATATACTTTCATTGGATTGACATTATACCCATAGTCTCCGAGTCTGACCGTGGTCGGATCAGCCAGTGTTTAACACTCAGCACTTGGAGCATGCCATGTAATAAAATCTTCCTTCTCCATCCTTTCTTCCTTCCTTTCTTCCTTCCTAAATTCATCAGCAAAACCTGGATTTTGCTATAGCATGAGGCTCACGCTATAGCATGAGGCTCACGCTATAGCATGAGGCTCACTGGAGTCTTGCAGAAGACATTGATGACATCTAATTAATTATATGTTATTGCCATCTGGTACAGTGTGGTTCCATTCTTACCCATTCAAAATTCTCATACAACTTGGGTGCAAACTCCTGGTCCCTGGATTACATTTATTACTTTATTCAAAGCTTGTGCTCCTGTAGCTCTGAAGAATGTTGTTATCCAGGAACCAGCACTGTAACTAGAGCCCCAAGATGTGTAAAGTAAATAAAGATACCGTAGATATTAGAGAGTTTTTACATGCAATGTTAGTAACACACTGGCTTTCCCAAATTCAAGTGCGGTGAGATTTATGAATGGTAAAGGAACAAAGACACCAAGTGGGGCTAATATTCGCCATTTGAATGGCGCATTGACACAAACTGCAATAAAAGCAGCAAGGAAAGAGTAGCATGCATACAAGAGTGGTGCTACAGGAAGAGCAATAAGACCCTTCCAGGTAGGTAGCACATTGTGTCCCGTTATTTTGATAGTAGAGGCAGTAAGATCAGCTGTAACAGAGAATGCACAAGAATTGCTAATGATGTGGAAGGAGGTGTATACCTTTCACTTTTTGTGTCGAAATAATCAAGAAATAATAGATGCCAAAATAAAGATAAGCCCATTCATAATCATTCCAGGAAGCGCAAACACAGCCCAAATGACAAGTAGACCAACACGATATAACAGCAATCCCAGTGCTTTCCACATTGCTTTTTGTGCTCGAGGGACCTGGAAGAAATGATAAGTGAATAGGAAGGACCCCAGCGCAAAAAAAAGCATATTTGGTGATCACGCAACCTCTGTATCTTTGGTTCATCCTTGAAATGTCTGTACCTATTCAATAAATGTCTGTTCAGTTCAACGACTTGTCCCAAAGGTAAGGTGTTGGGTGGGCGTTTTGAACAGGCGGCGGACAGCTTGCCAGTGGATGAGCTATAGAAATATCAGCATGTAGCACGGAGTCGTGGTCAAGACGCGGCATCAAGGTATTGTAGTCTGGGATCTAAAAGTCATTGTCTTAAGGGCATCGTATATAAGGTCCAAGAGTTCTGACACGGCCTTGCGTTTTTTGCTGCCACCTTGCTTGAACATCTCTACCAGTTCCGGAGGTAGGTCCATTGCTGATCAGAATTCGATGACTGCACGGGATCGGAATTTGTGAGGATAGAAGTAATTAACCCAACAGGAACGATTTTAACTTGACAAGTTGGGTCGTTGGCAATTGCGCCTAATGCCATCATAGATATCACCACCTTAAAAGGTAAAAAGTCCGTTCTATCATGGCTGCCACCTGCATAAAGAATGAGCCCAGATGAGAGTCGTATATGGAAAAGGGCAAGACGCTGCAGTGAATAAGGATATCTTGGATTGGTAGGCATTGTGTTGGAAGCTGTAGTAATGCACAATGAGCTCGTTATCAAGGAACAGCAGGAGGTGCTGACCTTACTTGAAGGATCTGAATCAACGCTAACTGGTAGGACTCGAAGAGGATTTCGCTAAATTTATACTCATTATGATTGCTCTTTGACCTACCCAAGCAGGTCAAAGTGGCTAAACCGTAAACGTCCCATGTTGTCGAATGTCAAAGCTTGCCAAGCTTTGATGTTCAGTAGCCCAAGCAATGGCTCAAGCCAATTTCTAAATCTGATTATGAATCTTAATGGTTTTATTGTGCTCAAGGATGCTTGCACGATGTTGGCTGACTGGGACATCCGCCAAAAGAAGATGGTGCTGATGACCGCGCGCAAGCATTGGACTACGAGTCTAGTTTTCGACCGTCAACCTGTAGAGGCACTGGTTTAGGCTAGTGGGCATGGAAAGAGAAGGAGCGCGCGGAAAAAGCCTGAAAAATCTGTTTATTCGGTCGTTGTACATTTGACTTTTCTTTTGTTCTTCCATGCAACTCATTCTAGATCGCGATACGGTGCGAAAATTGAAATCCGGTCGATAGGAGACTCACAGTTGTGT
>ML769418.1:216490-270325 GCA_009733575.1 Gymnopus androsaceus JB14 | reverse complement strand
CGACCCGGACAATGAAAAGGGATTGCCAAATAAGGAGGGAAAAACAATACGACAATGTGTTTACAACACTTAGTGAAAGAAGAATCAGACAGAGCTCGGAAGCTCTGGGGTTTGGAAATCTCAACAGTGAACACAGGTCCTGTTGAGTCTCAGTTGGTTTCATACATTGGACAGTTCTAGTCATACATTTTTTAGATATTGGTATTCATAAACACAATAAATACTTCCTGGAATCTACTCCTATTTTGCCATCTCCAAAAACTGAAAAACCTGTAAAGTTGCTCTGAATTCCTCAGAATTGTTGGTTTAATTGCATACGGACATCAAACAACTCTCGGAGCAGTCGGAGAATTACGACTTGGGTCCCTAATTAATCGACGACAAGAAATAACGGATCAAACAGTAACAGAAAAATAAGGAAAATTGTTCATACCTGATCGGGTTGAAAGCAGTCAATAATTCAAACGCCAAACGTTTCGTAAGAGGTACAAAAGGCAAAGATCTTAACACTATCAGTCATCATCAAGAATTACAAAAGGCAACAAATAGAAGCAGATGCACTTCTAAGATTGTGGAGCAACCGGATCATGTATCAATGTAAGGAGTTTGGTTTAAAACATAAAATTCGATCCGAAAACTCCTATCAAAATTTGACTTATATAATGCTGATGGTACTTTAAATGCCGGCGGACCCAATCGGAAGAATGCAGAAGTTTGCCTAGTCATTGGAGACCATGTAGAGAATAGGAATTTCGGAGTTACCAATCTTGGAAACACCAATATTATTCTGGTTTGATTGGCTTTAACACAACCCTAGTATAGATTGGACAAATTTCTACCATTCACGTTTGACCGTTGTCCACTTGTGCGTATATACCTTGGTGGATAAAATCCTGAAGAAGGAACCTCCTCTTAAATCACTTAGAAGAAGGAGAGAGACTTTTCATATTCAATTTGGGAAGGTATTGTCAGAAACCATGGACCCAATTTTATACACGCTACATCAGAATCCTCTAACATGTTAATCAATACGTTAAAGAACATCCTGCTGTGTTCATATAAACAAGGATTTGATTAACTTCCTAAACAACAACCGTGGGATCACGCCATTGAACTCACAACCCGGCTCTACTCTGTTGGACTTAAAGTCTATCCCTTAATCAGATTGAACAGAAAGCCTTTAGATGAATTCTCAGAGGAAAACCTATGATCAGGGTGTATCCGCCCATTGAACTCTCAATGGCTTCACCATTCTTCTTTGTCAAAAAGAAAGATGGCGCCTTACGACCACGTTCAGGGATTATCAAAAACTCAATGGACATTGACGATTAAAAACCGTTATCCACTTCCTTTAATCCAAGAATCATCGACAAACTCAAAGAGCTAAGGTTTTCACAAAAATGGATATTTGATTGGGTACAACAACATTCGAATCAAGGATGGTGGATGAAGGAAGCTGCATCTCAGGACTAACCAAGGGTTATTCAAACCAACAGTTATGTTCTTTGGTCTTATGAACTCTCCTGGCAATGTCCAAGTGTCATGAATCCATCCTGAAACGTCTCATCAATGAAGGACATGTAATTGTATTATGGCGTATTCTGGTATTCACAGACACATTGAGAACATTGTTGTATCTACACGGAAGTCCTTAAAAATCCCTCAAAGAAAATGGTCTTTATCTCAAACCAGAAAAATGCACATTCGATCACCTCATGTCGACTAACCTTGGTATCATTGTTTGGTAATGGTCAAGTAAGAATGGATCCAAAAAAGTCAAAGCAGTCAAAGACTGGCCAGTCCAAGAAAGAACGCGATAATACCCAATCCTTTTTAGGATCTGTAACTTCTTTAAGATGCTTCATACAAGGATTCAGTCATGTTGCTAGCAGCCACTATAGTAAACTGACAGGAAACGCAGAATGGTCATGGGGTCCCGAAGAAATTTCAAGCCTTTGAAACACTAAGTCGAGATTACTGAAGACGTTACACTAGTAATTCCACTTGACAATTGGGAAATTTTGGAGTAGAAGCGGATTCGTCCGATTCAATGCGCTGTCTTATCCACAACAGGTTGATGGAAAATGGAGACAGTAGCTTTTAGATCTCGCTCGCTCAACTGACGATGGAACGGTAACTACGAGATTTAATGATAAAGAAATGATGGCCATTATGGATTCATTATTGGGAGTGGCGTCAGTACCTATGGGGTGCTAGAGAACCATTTGAAATATGACCCAAATCCATCAGGAATCTTCAGTATTTCCATAAACCACAAAAACCTCAATGTGAAAGACAAGCACAATGGGTTACGGTGATATCTGAATACTGAATTCATTCTTCACATAACCAGAACCTTTGATGGGAAAAGCCGATGCTTGTCAAGATGACAAACCTTGAGACGGGGGTGAATAAACAACAAATACATTGTTGTTTTTAAAACCTAATTTTTCATCAATGCCACACACAAAACTGAGAGTCCAGAAGATGACATAATTAATAAAATCCAAAAAATATGCCAATAATGTGGACAAATCAGTAGTATCAAAGACTTAATGGAAAAGACAACACTGGGTTAATTGAACATGATGGAATCATCACATGGAAAAACTGTATCTACGTTCCAAAAAAAACCAAGAATATAAGATGGATCGATGCAGGGGCCAATCGACTAAACAGGCACGCCGATTGTATACATCGAGATTCCTCTCATGTGGCCCATCTTCCACCGTATCTCTTAAGCGAAATATCTATATACACAAGAAATGTGGCGTACAATTGAATACTCGATACTGGCAACTAATCTCTGGTGCGTGCGGCCAGGAATCCAGAATCAAATTCAATGACTGCTCAGCACGAAGTCATATGTATGTACATTATACGGAGTGTATATAAGAAAACTCTCACACGAGCGCGAAAAAACATTATTCATTTCTATGGAGCGACGATCACCTGTCGTCGATCTCGGTGAACGCACTAAACGAAAATGCTCAGTACACCATCACAGACCTCATCGCGATGTGTGATAAGCGAAGAAGTGGCAGAGATCTATTGTATATATATGGAGATTACCAGAAGCGACGAGGATGGTGCGAGTGTTGATTGCCATGCAGATACTCTTTTGCGGCGTAGGTTGCACTAGGCCATTGTGCAAAGGACCTTATTTGGTGAGATTCTAGAACTATTCCATGCGCACCACCAATGACTCTCCATGGACAATGCAAGTTTAGCACGCCCAGATGGCTCTCGAGAAGGTTGTATCTGTTGAGAGCGCGCAGCGTGAATACGCCCGCGGAAAGTCATGATCATTTTTCCGAATCACAATTGTTCGCAAATGCACTTGGCACGTTGCTCGCAAGAAATCTTGCACTCACGGCTTCTTATGAAAAGAACACATCTCTGCAAAGCAAAACTCAGGGTCTTCGATGCACCCAACACCTTCTCAAGAGCGAGAGGCATTGACTCCTCGCCATACGTATGGGGCAAAAAGCGAAACTCGAACTCTCTCTCAATTGACCCAGGAAAACCGAGAACCATCATCTAAATTTCTCTCTCTCTCGCGCTCAATAACTAATCATCAGTCTGACTGCACAAATGGTTACCATACTCCTGCTGAATTTGCTATCAATGATCGAGTCACTCTGCTGCACCAAAGTCACTCCATTCTTGGCTGATATGGGTCATCACTCCCGCCTACTACTAAGGGCACTGCTCCCAAAGTTTAAATCTCCAAATCCTCGTCAGACCATCAACATGCGAATTTAGCAGTATACTGATGGATATGTCTAGACATGTTCGCGTCCGATTGTAGGAGTAGGATTATCTCACTTATATGAGGGTTATGGGGTCCTCGAATTACTTCATTGACACGCTACTAAATAAAAGGACACATCGCACAGAAGTAGTGCGTGATCCAAACACAAAAGAGGTGTGCGAGCACTAAACCAGATCCATGGCATTGACAAGGGTACCTATAAATCATTCCTCAAGATGGATCGCCAGTTGTCCCAATGAAAAAGTCGCACTTAGTCCACTATAATTGTGTGTGAGGACGCTTACTATACTAAGTATTAGAGAACAGTGGAATTGAGTGTCTCTCGAGTTCAATGTGACAAGAACCCGCTCACATATGGCTAAATACCTGGGGTGAGCATATACACTTCGATAAATGTTTTCATATATAGACACCATTATGTCTAGTGATACTGACCCATACCATCTCCCCTCATATCTTTGTCCGAGACAACCACAAAACATCGAATTCCACCACCCTTCATTAGAGATTGAAGAGAGAACCAGTTAGTACAGTATCTGACTAGCGAGCACTCTCGAAGCATAACGCGCAAAATGAAATACAAGCAATCAAGGAGTTTTGGATACAAATATAATATTCTGTTATGCAACAGTTTAGAATGTACCAGAAGGTATACGGATCCAACACATGTGAGGAGTGGCACATTGAGGCATCGAGGCCGCGAGAGTGCAAAAAGCGGGGAAATTGCAGAGAGAAAGAAAAATGTATGCTCCAGGAAATTTCGCGAATAACTACAGGAATCCTCTCCCAAAAACAGAACGAACGTGAGGAAGAAACTCCGCCTCAGATTCAAAACAGGCCACAAAACTCGTATCTACATATCCCAAAAAAGAAATCCAACGGAAGCTCAGTATAAATGTCTAGAAAACATCGCTCTCGTCTCTCAACTCGCAAACGCGATTCTGACGACAATACAAATATATTATTACTGACCCTCGAAAACTACTCAAATGCACAAACTTTATACCCGACCAAATCATATTAGAGATGCGCCGAAACTTCTCCGAGTGTTCTAATAAATGGAATCCCTCTCTCTCTCCAAATGAGGTGTGAGACAGAGGAGTGTAATTTCTACAAAAACGCTTTCCTATTCCGGTTAGATAGAAAGAACAAACAAATTGGCTTGGTATCTCTCCCTGGCTTATCAATATGCAAGCAGTCTATACGTCTTCGTATTTAACTTCCTGTATGTAAGCACTCTAGCTCTTTTCTATTGAATCTCACTTTTCATCTTTTTTAGCTCGCCAGGATCCCATCTCTACCTGCCACTCCCCTGAGATTTAGACAGCGCCGGTCACTCTAGGACCCTTTGAAGCAATGGACTAATCGTAAAACGGTCATTGCAAGGATATACGCATCTAGGATCCAAATGCAGAGATATATTGAAGATGTGAAGGTTTCCAATGGAACTCTAAAGACACTGCCATGTATTTTAGCATTGAATGTAATGTTTTTCTTACTAATACGCGATGTAGTGCATCGAATCAACTAACTATATCATTTCTTGATACTTAATTCTCTCAGCTTTGCTAGCTATCGTACCTACTCGTTCGTTTTCATGTTCTGCTTGTCGATGCAAAATCTTTGGCTCTGTAATCGTAATAATAAGATAACAAGTGCAGTTATTGTGTTCTTGGGTATTTGTACTATAGAGGGTTCGATGAATTATATTGAACTCTTAGTAAGATTTTGTGACCACTAGAATTTATTCAATTATTTATATATCAGTAAGCTGTAGTCATCATCTAGCCTTTAGCTTCAATCTCAATTCTATACTAATAACTCACTTTTGCCTTCATCACTCAGTTCATTGTATAATTCGTTTCCAATAATATTGTGCGCGCAACTTTCGTGCGCTAAAAAGCGTGTTTCTGGCGTTGCTCCTCTAAGCAGTCAGAAGCGCTCTCTCGTATGTCCTGATTGTCCATATCCTTCAGGCGTTTGCTGGGCCGCCTCTACGCTCGCTTAGGACACTTACCTCCTGGCGACTATATGAATAGCAATATCATCCTTAGAGAAAACATGTTCATACTATAAAATTTCGAGCGGTAAAACTCCTGACCACGAGACGGTACCCTTGCTCAGTTGTAGTCGTGTGCGATGCTAATCTCTGACAGCCACATTGTGTTCAAAAGGTAACACACTATGGCTCCCTTCTGCTGTGCACTTCAGATATACGACGCCCCAGCGTATTTGGCTGAATTTGCAGACTTCCAACACAATGTATCTTAACGATCCATGTGGGCATTGATATGCGTGCAGTAATTACCTCTCGAACTGTCAGTCTGCTCTCTTCACACGTTTCAGTAGCCTTTATTGTCTCTGATAGATGCTGAATCTGGGGCCCTCTATATCTGCCTAGATGCTAGGTGCTCTCGCAAGCCCTGAGTGGTGGTGATAGAAAGTCGCTCTTTCCTTATCCAAAGCGCTGCATGGGTTCCTACAGTGGGACTGCGAGCAGTATGTGCGACTATGTTCTACAAGCACAGAATCCTCCATGCCCAGTGCCACAATCAGCGCTTAAAAGTAGTATCATTTACCCGTCTTGGAGTAGCATCAATTTGGACTGTCCATTAATCGCTCACAAAATTCCTGAGTTCACACGTCAATACAATCTTCGATTCTCACTTCCGTATTTCATCGCGTTCCTATGGAATCGCAACCTCGGAGAGAGCCAAAAACCGTGATTTTATAGATATGTGCATAGAATGCATAACCGCGTGATGATCTCATAAGCAAGAAAAACAGCCATGGCTGTGTCAATCAATAAAGTCATTGAGATCTACTTATGTTATATAGCTCTAGGGCTCACAGTGTCGATCACGATTGTGCTTGACTTACCAATTCTATAGAAAGCCCCATGACTTCCTATCATACCTTATCTGAATGGTGTGCGTGCTATTACACCCCTGAATTATAACCTATGTTACATACATTGACACTAGTATTATTACATATTCAACTCAGTGGTCTCTCTACCTATAGTTGTGCTCTCTGCCGGACCATGAATGTTCATGATAATGCACTCACCAGCGAACTAGCCACTTGTCTAACTAGACGCCCCCTATGAGACTGGTGGAAGAACGATTCAGAAACATAAAAAACGGAGATTTTTTTTTGAATCGCGTTGGCTAACACATTTACAAGGAATTGCGAAGGATTACAGTGATTACGAGTTGTGCCGCCTCGAAAGAGATTGCTTAAACCACACCAGAGAGTCTACACCAAGTTTAGGATGCTTTTGCGGCGCGATTTTTGGTGCTTTTTCGTGTGAGATATCTCACCAGTGATGAGAGAACCCATATGTGGTTTAAAGCATACTTATGTATACATCTTCTAGTGGTCCGCTGACTAGTATTTCTGCCCCACATTGCACATAATTCGGTACCTTCATTCTCTAGGTCCCTCGAGCACAATATAGAACAAGAACCATAAGCGCGTAGAATAAAAAGCATGGGCTAGATGATATATAAGGAGTAGCATTAGTAATACGTAATCGAGAGTCCTGTGTTAGCTTTGTCGTATCATGGTGATAGATGTTGATGCTTCCCAGGAATAAAGATCCCTCTGCAGAGTGGGTACCGCTAGTAATCTTCATATTCGCTTGTTGGCGATCCTGATTTATATTTGCGAAGTAGACAAGGTCACAGATCAGATAGAGTGAACTCAATAGAAAGCACGTGCTCCATCTCGACGAGCTATTGTATACAATACTGTCTTGCGTGGCCACCTCAATATCGTGAGTTTACAGCTGATCTTACTGTCTCTACTGTCAAGGTGTATACCTTTGGCTTTTTGCTTCGAAATAATGGACGCCAAAATAAAGATAGGCCCATTCAGAATTGTTCCGGGAAGCACAAACACAGCCCATACGATAAGCAGACCGACACGATATACTTAAAAGCAATCCCAGTGTTTTCCAGGTTGCTTTTTGTGCTCGAGGGACCTAGAAGAAATGAGAGGTAAATAGGAAGGACATCAGCGCGAAAAAAATAAAAAATAAAAAACAAGGCCCACTTGGTGATCACGTATGCCCAAATTGCGCAAAGACCAATTGTACTTTAGCACATCTTCACGCAACCTCTGTATCCTTGGCTCATCCTTGAAATGTGTGTACCCATTCAATAAACGTCTGTTCAGTTCGACGACTTGTCCCAAGGTAAGGTGCTGGGTGGGCATTTTGAATAGGCGGCGGACAACTTGGATGAGCTATAGAAATATCAGCATGTAGCACGAGAGTCATGGTCAAGACGCACCATCAAGGTATTGTAGTCTGGGGCTCTAAAAGTCACCATCTTCAGGGCATCGTATATAAGGTCCAAGAGTTTTGACACGGCCTTGCGTTTTTTGCTCCCACCTTGCTTGAACATCTATACCAGTTCCGGAGGTACGTCCATCGCTGATCCGAATTCGATGACTGCACGGGATCGGAATTTGTGAGGATAGAAGTAATTAAGCCCAACGGAAACGATTTTAACTTGGCACGTTGGGTCGTTGACCATTGCGCCTAATGCCATCACAGATACCCCCGCCTTGAAAGGTAAAAAGTCCATTCTATCATGGCTGCCACCTGCATAAAGAATGAGCCCAGATGAGAGTCGTATATGGAAAAGGGAAAGACGCTGCAGTGAATATGGATATCTTGGATTGGTAGACATTGTGTTGGAAGCTGCAGTAATGCACAATGAGCTCGTTATCGAGGAACGGCAGGAGGTGTTGACCTTACTTGAAGGATCTGAATCAATGCTAACTGGTAGGACTCGAAGAGGATTTCGCTCAATTTATAGTCATTTTATGATTGCTCTTTGACATATCCAAGTGGGGGTCGGCAGAGCCTATGGAAAAAACGGCGGGCGCTTAGCCGTGGGAACCGCGCCAAACCGCTTTTTGCGATGTTCCTCCTTGTACCACATGAACGAGGATGCAAATCATTTAGATTTAGGTGTACAATATGCTCTTAAATATGATATCTAAGTGGTCACAAAATCTTATAGAGTTTCAATATCATCAAGTACCAATACAAGGCAAATACTGCATTTTTGGTACATACAGGCAAGTTTACACAGCGAGAACATCGAAAACAAGGTAACGTAGCTGAAGTGATGATACAGAAAGTTAGTTATAGCTATCTCCGAGTAGTAAAAATACATTCAATTCAAATCCATCATGTCTTCGTCCATTTCATCATCAATATCCATGTCCATGGAATCCTGCAGCCGTTTAGCCATTGCTTCAACGGGTCCTAGAGTAGTTTCAGGTGTAGTAGAGATGGATCCTGGCGAGCTAAAAAAGAATGAAAAGTGAGAGCAATAGAAGAGCAGAGTACTTACATACGAGCTGCTGCTGCAAGTACAGTAGCCAGCCAATTTTCCTTCTTCTTCATGGAAGATTGAGTTACATTTGCCAGTATGGGATCCATTAGAACAGATTTGTACACCTTAAATTGGTCGGTAAGTTCTTTGATAGTCATGTTCAGAATTTTTGTGCGATCCGTTTCAGTGCCGAGAGCATTCAAACATTCTGCTTCGTTGGATTTCTTTTGGATGAGATTGGCCTGTTTGATTCGAGCGGAGTCCGCACGTTCTTTTTGAAGTCTGAGGTATTCCTCCTGAAACTTTCTCGCTTTCCCGCTTGCATCCTCTGCCCGAGCTAGTCGCATCACATGTAACTGGTCATCAAACGTGCAAAGTTTTGACATGAAAGATTCTGTATTATTTTGCGTTGCTCGTGCCTGTGCAGAAAACATATAAGCATCACTGCTAGGGTTGAAGCGAATGTAGACCTGGGTAGAGCCAAGCGGTCCTTCATTCGCATCATTAGTCATAGGAATCTCCCCAAGGCAAGTGAGCATCTCTGGAGAAAGAGATGATATGGTGGTAGGATCACTTGGATCATCACGATACTCGGGTGTGAAGATGGACCAACCACGAGTAGCACCACGGAACATTGCAGAAATCATCAGATTGAGATTTGGGAGGTCATCAGAGAGTAATTTGAGAGCGGGAATGATGGTTTTGTCAATAAAAGGCTTTCCATCTAGGGTCAACTCGCTCTGAGGGGTGTTGGGATGAAAGATTTTTTCAGGATGAAGGGCAAGATTCTTGCAGAAGGCAGGGATTCGACAATGGAGAGCAATCATCTCCGGGCTCAGCGCATTTACAAACTGTTCACCTTCTGGCGGAGTACGAACTTCAGCCATATATGGCCATGAACAACAAAGGCCTTCCAATGCCATTGCACCTAGCTCGCAGAGAGTATCTGCATCTTGTAGTCCCTTCAATGCATTTCCTTCAAGGTGATTAGTGCCAGATTTCGTTTTCCCGTCACAGATCCCCTCAATTAGTTCTTGGTAGTCATCTCGAAAGACAACTAGCTCGGCAGCAGCATATGAGTGGGACTGATATCGAGTATTTGAGACATCTGGGAATCGCTTCGAGCTGTCGGTAGGATTAAGACCATATCGCTCCTGTTTGCGTGCCTGCATGAACATTTCGTGTTTCTTCTGGTACCCAGTTTCGTGATTTTTGTGCCGGAAGAGTGCACCAGCAAGCTCGGTGAGTTTAGTACCACCGCGTGGACAGGAAGCGACACAGCGTGCGAGAGCTTCAGTATCGGTATTATCAGTAGCAATTTGAATAGCCACATCAGTCGCCTTGTTGCAAGATTGCATGGACCTTTCAGTTCTTTTCCGTTTCCACGTCTCACGCATTTCAATGACCCCATAGCGGAATGCATTAAGCGACTTGTGCCCACCGCATCCAACAAAGAAGAAGAGACGGAGGAGCCTGGCCTCAGACTCGGGAAGCATGTCCAGTGCCTCTTTCCCAATACACTGCTCAAGAAGATCAAGAGTGATTTATTTGGTAGTAGTTTTGCTTGAGAAGCTCACAACTGCCCTTAGGAAGATGCAGTTGTAGAGTGAGGCTGCCCCACCACCAGTGCAAACTGGCTAGTAGGGCATGTCACCGTCCCGTAAACGGTCATGGCCGTCAAAAATACAAGCGTAACCGTAATAAAATATTCAGAAACGGTGCGGTAGCCCCCGTAACCGTCCCGTATACGGTATACGGTTTCCCACGCCTTTAATGGCTTTGAAGGTCAAATATTTGATGGAATGAATTACCTGGGGGTATTGTAAGCTGACTAGATGTGCATACACCCTTTTAACGTGCTGTAGAAACCTTAAAATGGTCATTAAACACTCATTTTACACTCAGGAGGTGATCCCGGAATAATTTCACATGCCTCTGGAGGATTCAAACTATAAAGAGCAAGCCCTTTTGTAAATAAAAAACTTATTTTATGCCATGATATAGTACAATAGACCCTCATGTGGGAAGTCCATGCAAAATTTTTACAAAAAAACCTATTCCATACTGATATTTTCTAACACCCGTAATTACGACTGTAACGGGCAAAACGGGACGGCAAATTACGGTCCCAGAAAATCCAAGACGGGACGGGCACGGTCCCAATACAACGGTCCCATTGACCGTCACAGACGGTTACGGTGGCATGCCCTACTGGCTAGGGCTCTTCACATCAGCAAAAATGCTCTGGACATGGAAGATGTCAAGTATAGCACTCAATCAAGCCTACATACTAGTAATATTAGTAGTCTCCCGTAGGCAGAGCAATACGACAATCATAAATGATGTGTATAACGTCTGCGAGTCGAGTCGGTTCTTTTACTGCAGCCGATTTAGCGCCCTCTAAGCTGAATAATCTCGCGGGCGCTTCGAAGTTTCCATGTTGTTCGAAGCTCATTCCACCGCGCTTTCACATTATATTTATGCTAAAATAATAGTATTTTGAAGCGGTATTCCAAAGCAAATAAGTCCTGTACAAGTATTGAAAAATTTGAGTGATATTTGAGGTCATTGTCAAAAGTTGTCAAATGGTCTCAAACAAGTCTCATACCAAGTGCTGTACACCTGGATTTGAGATTTTTAATCTTCTAACATTGTAAATAAGGCTTCAAGTGAATAAACAAGTAATCTGGGTGCAATTTGAGCCAGACGCGAGCATCGAACACAGCTCCTGCTGTTTTTTTGGGCAGCGGACTGATTATTCAGCTCGATGATTAGTAATCTAATTCGGCGGGCGGTTCGTCCTGATACCTCAAGGATAGACTATAATATTAGGCTAGACTAGTGAAGGACAAACTCTAAGAAACTGAGGTATTAAAAAGGCATTGCTCTCATAATCAGCTCACCAAGGGAATCTACACAATACCCACTACTTTGATGACTTTTTGACAGCTGTCAAGTCTATCAAAGACAAGTAAATTGCTCTGACCGATGATCCACGTTGATCCCCTTTTTGGCATGTCTACCAGACACCATAACCACAACATCCCAAGGTATCAAAACTACTTTAATGATGGCATAGCAGCCTTCATCAGCAAAACCTGGGTGAACTGTGGATTGCTGTGGATTGCTGTGGATTGCTGTGGGTTGCTGTACAGCACTGTACAGAAGCCCCAATACAATCCACAGAAGCCACAGAGCTGTCCAGTTCTGTACAGAGGGGGACCTTGCTGTGGGATCACCCAGGTTCTGCTGATGTTGTACGACAATTTGACTACAATGCTCAGGCTAAAATACTAATAGGTAAATTTGGGACAGAAGAAACACTTTCATTGTGCGAAATAATGAGATTAAAATGTTACAGAAAGGGAAACAAGTACAATAACAGCTCACTGGGTGCCAACATAGCATTCAGCCCAATGACCACCACGCACAAAATTCACTAGGGAAATACAAGTTCTCTTTTTAGATATGACAAGAATATTGGGTGTTGAGCTGTGGTAAAGTCCAAGATGATTATGTGGTGGTAACCAGTATAATAACTCATTGTGATTGCCAGTGATCCAGCCATTGTGATTGCGAGGCATGGGAATGAATGAGAAAACATTTAGGATACCTGGGGATTCTAACACTGTGGTGTCAGTATTGCCTAGTCTGATACTTCTGGCATGAGACCCTGACACAATCTTCTGTCCATCAGGAGAAAAGGCCACTGAGTTGACATTGCTCTCATGACCCTCCAGGGAATCTCCCAGCTGTTTCCCAGTGCTACTATCCCATATCCTGATGGTTTTGTCTCTAGACCCTGACACAATCTTCTGTCCATCAGGAGAAAAGGCCACTGAGTTGACATTGCTCTCATGACCCTCCAGGGAATCTCCCAGCTGTTTCCCAGTGTTACTATCCCATATCCTGATGGTTTTGTCAGAAGACCCTGACACAATCTTTTGTCCATCAGGAGAAAAGGCCACTGAGTGCACCCAGTCCTCATGACCCTCCAGGGAATCTCCCAGCTGTTTCCCAGTGTTACTATCCCATATCCTGATGGTTTTGTCAAAAGACCCTGACACAATTTTCTGTCCATCAGGAGAAAAGGCCACTGAGTTGATGGAGCTCTTATGACCCTCCAGGGAATCTCCCAGCTGTTTCCCAGTTTTACTATCCCATATCCTGATGGTTTTGTCAGAAGACCCTGACACAATCTTCTGTCCATCAGGAGAAAAGGCCACTGAGCTGACATAGCTCTCATGACCCTCCAGGGAATCTCCCAGCTGTTTCCCAGTGTTACTATCCCAGATCCTGATGGTTTTGTCAAAAGACCCTGACACAATCTTCTGTCCATCAGGAGAAAAGGCCACTGAGTTGATGGAGCTCTTATGACCCTCCAGGGAATCTCTCAGCTGTTTCCCAGTTCTACTATCCCATATCCTGATGGTTTTGTCAGAAGACCCTGACACAATCTTCTGTCCATCAGGAGAAAAGGCCACTGAGCTGACATAGCTCTTATGACCCTCCAGGGAATCTCCCAGCTGTTTCCCAGTTTTACTATCCCATATCCTGATGGTTTGTCAGAAGACCCTGACACAATCTTCTGTCCATCAGGAGAAAAGGCCACTGAGCTGACATAGCTCTCATGACCCTCCAGGGAATCTCCCAGCTGTTTCCCAGTGTTACTATCCCAGATCCTGATGGTTTTGTCAAAAGACCCTGACACAATCTTCTGTCCATCAGGAGAAAAGGCCACTGAGTAGACAGAATGCTCATGACCTTCCAGGGAATCTCCCAGCTGTTTCCCAGTGCTACTATCCCATATCCTGATGGTTTTGTCAGAAGACCCTGACACAATCTTCTGTCCATCAGGAGAAAAGGCCACTGAGTTGATGGAGCTCTTATGACCCTCCAGGGAATCTCCCAGCTGTTTCCCAGTGTTACTATCCCAGATCCTGATGGTTTTGTCAAAAGACCCTGACACAATCTTCTGTCCGCTAGGAGAAAAGACTACTGATAATGTTGGACTATTGGCTCTGAAAACATTTACTGCTGCAGGCCACTCTTTGCTTCTACCTTCAATAATTTCAATAGTTCTGGGATATTGTTCAGAAAATGCCTGAACTATCAGTGATTGATTTGGTGCAGCTTTGAGAGCAGATAAATATATATGAGGTGCACTCTCAGATATTGGAGCTCCAAAAGCTGTCACAAAGTGGATTCCATCTTCTACAAACTTGTGAATCTCCTCCTTCTGAAACTTAACAATTCATTGAGGTTTTTTCTAGTGGTCTATATTAATGACATACCTTTATCGATCTCATTATTTCTTGAAGAATAGATGTGGCCATATGGAAGCAGTTTGACACACTCAGAACTTCAAGCCAAAACAAAAACTTGGTCTTGAGAAATCTTTCTATCAGCTCACTGAACATCTTTATTACCCTCTGCATTTGCATTTTTTACATGTTCCATGTATGAGCAACATGAATAAAGCACATGCTTTGGAATTTTATTGCAAATAACATCTTTGACTTTATCATTGAATTCATGAGAGGAGGGAAATTGGCTGATATTGAATTTCAGCTTCAGCATTCATGACCTCGAGGCATCTCTGACTCAGATATATATTTCTGGCTCTTTCTGGATGCACCATGGGATGCTTGGTAGTTTGCTGATCTAGCAAATAATCAGCAAAAGTTTGATGAAGAATGTGAACTGGCTGATTATCTTCATAGTGTAGAAGACAACTAAAATACGTTGCAAAATTCTTTTCACTTTCATCATTGATGGAAATCCAATGAACCTGGCAATAGAATCCAGTGTAAAAGGCTCTTTGGCTAGAATTATTATTCCGATAATCCTTTGAAAGTCTGAACTAAATTCTTTGTCTGTCCAATTTGTCCCCCCTGACTCTTGAAGTGCAACTTCATATAATGAGAACAAGTTTGATAAATGATCAGTGTTGGATTTTGTCTTGTCAAGGACTATAGCAAGATTCTTCTCAATATCATCAATCTGACTTATGAACTTTATGACTGTGGAACACCATATAAAAAGTCCAGAAGACTGGTTGCAGAGTGTATTGATTGTTCTCAGATCCTGGCCAATCATGCTCCAAATTTGAATCATTGTATCGTGGTTTTTTCCGAATGACATGAAACTCATGTCTGAGATATTCAATAATGTCCTCAGAATCAGAGTTTTCCTCAAGATTCGGCACGTAAATGTGGTTTTTTCCTATCAGATGCTCCTTGATGTTAAGCTCTGGACGACTTGTGATTAAAATCCGAACAAAGAATGGTAGTTGCTTGAAACTACTTCCTAAAAGTTGTGCCAGCTTTTCTGCAGACTGACACTCATCAAGAGCATCTAATCACAATTAACACAGGCCCCTCTTCAGATGTAGAGTCCTTAATTTGCTGGAGAGGCTCTAGCACTAAAGTCCTGAAGTGCTCCTCAACAGACAAATCAAATACACTTGGATTTTTCTCCAGAATATTTGAAAGGGTGGTCCCAAATGCAGGACAAAAAGTGCTCAACCGACTAGCAATGGTCCTGATGAAATATTTAAGGTCACTGTCCTTACCACGCTCAAAGCAGTGGTATATCACAAGGCGATGAAGTGCAGAACATTGGTGAGCAATGGTATTAGCAAGTGTGCTTTTACCAAAACCAGCATGAGCACAGAGCCACAGAACATTCTGTTTTGACTGCTCAGAACTTGGTGAATAAGCCCATTGACCAATTAATTGTAGAATTTTTTGGCGTGTTCCAGGTAGGCATGACTTGTGTAAGTCCTGGCTACTCCCAATAATTGGGTTAAGCTGTGTGCGCAAGTCTACCAAAGCTTCAGTTCAAAAAGTTTAAATAAAAGAAATATTCATGTCATACCTAACTTATCAAGTTTCTCGGAAACCCGGAAGGAAACAATTGCTATATTGGATATAGTTCCAGTCCTTAAAATCCTGGTCAAAGCTGCTTGAATTTGTCTTGAAATTCTTTAATCCGAGTTCCAGTGTTTGAAAAGGTTTGTGTCACAAGTCTCCCTAAATAGAGCATCTAAGTCTGATCAGATCTGTATGTTATACTGATTCTTACCTCCGAAACCCATGTTTAAAATATTCCTGGATGAACAGCATGCATTCCAATGTTTGCTGTACAACAGCCTTTATGATGTTTTCCAATTCACTGATTCTATTCTTGTTATCAGGAAGAGAATCAACAAATCCAAAGAGTGTCTCAATGGTTTTAGCCAACTCTTGAATGTTATGATCTCTTTCTACTTGAGAGGAAACTGCCTAGAAGTTATTGAGAATAGTTTACTCCTTCCTTGAGAGAACTCTTACTTTTTGGACTGATGAAGTAATTGTCCAAGCTAGGCTCACATAGGGATGGACCTGAAACACAGAAACAATTGGTTCAAATTGGTTCATTCTCCTGTAGTAGGTATCTAGTACTCACTTCTGCAACTTTATCAATTATGCCAACCAAAGCATTCAACTTGCTTGCAATTGAACCCAAAGTGTCTGCAATGCCTTTTGAATTATTGCCAGCTTTGACAATGGATTCTCCAGCTCCTGCCATCTTTGTAATCCCACCATGCTGTGTTAGCTTCCCAATGCTGGTTTTATCTCATCAAGAGCTGATATTACAGCATCATCGGTTAGATTGTTGAACAATACTAATATAAAGGGAGCAGTGTTGGAGTAACTCATTGTGTTTGTTCTTGAGGTTGAGAATAACTATTTGGAAATAAATAATTGCTTGCTTCCAGTGTGAGGGTTAAGTACAAACCAGGCTGAGTTTCAGAAACTTTTTCTTTCATGTCAGAAAAGGAAATGGTGACCATACCCATAACCTCTTGCACTGGACCAAATTTAGACATGACTTTAATGTGAGAGAAGTTGAATCATCTGTATTTGAGTCATCCAGAATACTGTCCACAAAAAGTTAGACATAGCATCAATTATACAATCAGTAACACTTAAATGAACACATACCAAGGAGAAAGGGCAATCCCAAACTGGGTTTTGAGATTTCTTGATAACAGGTGTCTTGTATGATTTATCTCCAATAGCTATCTTGACAAATGTGTCTGGTACTTTTTTGCGATGCTTTTGTAAGGACCCAAATTGAGAGCTTTACAAACTGAAAAAAATAAGAAGTAGCGATGAACTACTATCGCTATGGATATGAGTATCGAATACATACTTTTCAAGGTGTAAGTGGACATTGCTGTGAAGGGCTGAGTTATACGTTGCTTCGCTGGCCTGGAAGTGGGAGGAAAGCAAGGAACGAATGCTTCGTGGTGTGGTTTATAACGGAACTTCCATGAGGCTAACATGCGGCGATAGTTTAGATAGAATTCACGTACCACATGATCTTTGGAGAGATGCGAAGATGCCAGATGTCTGCAAAGCTCGTGTGAGAGATAATTTTATCTCGCCACCCCGTTGGTCCTCAAAAATGACATGGGATCTCCGGTTACTCCGAATATGCGCCGTTAGCACTTGCTTGGACCTATCAGACGTCTTCTTTCGCCACGTCGTGCAACGCGCATGTTTCAAATTTCAGTATGTCCCTCGGTTTGAGCAAATTATCTTTGATTTACTGAGCTACAAATGCTCTCACAACATCTTCTCGAGCTCCCGCATGAATGTCATCAACAGGACAATTATAATCAAATAATTCTACTGGCGTATTTCAGAGCTGTTCTCGTTGCTTCGTCCCATGCTACTTCTCTCGTGCATATCGAAAAGAGGATTGGAAACAAGGACATGCAGATGTTTATAAAGTGAATTCGGTTCGTCATCTTGATGAGTTCTTTTTCATTTCCATTATCAATCTACTAACTCCTTGTTATCTAGTTGGGCTTCCATCTAACCTCGAGCGATCATAGAGTATAGTATGACCAGAACCACGTTGGATGCGGAAACATTTTACAAGGATGAAATAAACTCGATGCTCTAGGTCAAGCTCAACTCCGGTCCGATCATATTCAAAGGTGTAGATCGAGTTGGATCATACTTTGCATTGCACCGGTAAAGCCTATGCATCGTTTTCAAGTCGGAGCGTGACTGAAACACGAAATTGACTGCAGTCAGATTCGGATTCACAGTGGTCCTGGTTCGTCGGGTTCGATCTTCCTGGTTGGGTTTACGGCTGGTATTGGGGCAATGAGATTTGCTGCCGATTGATGCCTTCTAGGATAATAATGTTATGATCTACGCCTCTATCTTATGTTTTTATCTATCTACGCCTCTACGTACACGATGATCGATAAATACAGCTTTGACCCGCGGAACAGTTACGTGATGGATTCAACCACGACTCTCGCTCGTCTTAATCCAGAACAACTCTCCGTCAAGTTATCTAGATTATTGCGCAAGCTTGTGGCCAAATTTTCCTCGATGACTTTATCACTTGGCGCTCTAGATTTCTCATAAAAGGCTGGAAAGGGCGACGATGATGAGCATCGTTTTGCGACTGAATCAGTGCTAGTAGTAGCCTGAGAGAGCCAGTTCGAAGGATTAAGAAGCATATAAAGGTGCGCTCTATCTCTGATCTTCTCTGATCTCCATGTTTATATTCTTTCAGGGCTGTTTTTCCCGTACTTTTCGAGTACTTTGTGTGTCAGCAATAAACAAGATGCTGCTTGAACCACCGGATTTCTCGCGCCCATGTCTTTGGATCTGAGGCAGCACTGCATTCGCCCGAGATTACTGCTACTGAGTTCATCGCAGTTTGGACACGTTCGTTGATCCCCAACCCGCACGAACCCTAACCTTACAGTTTGAAGACAATACCCCAAAATTTCCGGAAGAAGAACTCTCGAGTACGCCACGCTGGAGATGGTCTCAGCAGAAGGAAGAAACTCTCATCTAGGCTACGATGCCTCCATGCTATTCTGGAAGCTTATCGTAAACATCTTCTTTCGTGAAATTCGACCCAGAGGTGCTTTCAATATACCGTCCGATGGTCCTGTCATATTCGTTGGTGCTCGTACGTACAATAGTTATTGAAGACTTGATTATACTAATTTCTTCGTACAGCCCATGCTAATCAGGCATGTAAAGCTACGAAGCTACGAGTGTTTGAATATCTTGCTAAACCGTGGTACCAGATGCTTGATCCACTGCTGTTGAGCTTTGTATGTCTACAAGGAGACTGGTCGACATGTACAGTTTCTCGCAGCTGAAAAGAGTCTCAAACGAAAGTTCGTTGGGTTTTTGATTCGCTTGATGGAGAGTAGTGCGTGGCTTCTTCCCTGTCGATACCTTTTCGACTGATGTATCCGATTTTAGTTCCTGTAGCTCGTGCCGTCGACAATGCGCAATCCGGAACGGGAACTGATTTATCTTAGCGAAGCGGATCCTTGCTTAGTTCTCGGCATCGACACAAAGTTCACCACAGAATTTACTCCTCGTATGCAGATTCTCCTGGGAAAAGTCGTAAATCATGCTATAGCGGAGGTCGTGGAGGTCGTTTCAGATACAGAGCTTCGAATCAAGCAAGAGTTTAGCATTACGAGCGGGTCAGGAGAGGGCACTAGCACTACATTACTGAGGGAGAAGGTTGCAGAACTCCGTGCTACAGGTCGACCTACTGGACTCGAATTCAAAAAGTTGCCGTACATCAACCAGCAAGAAATCTATCGCTACGTTTACGAACGCTTGAAGCAAGGTGGAAGCATTGGAATCTTTCCCGAAGGTCCGTGTACAACCTGATTCTGTTTGCGAGTCTGAGCTCATTCATTATGCAGGTGGCAGCCATGATAGGACGGACTTTTTACCTTTCAAGGCGGGGGTATCTGTGATGGCATTAGGCGCAATGGCCAATGACCCAACGTGCCAAGTTAAAATCGTTCCTGTTGGCCTTAATTACTTCTATCCTCACAAATTCCGATCCCGTGCAGTCATTGAATTCGGGTCAGCGATGGACGTACCTCTGGAACTGGTAGAGATGTTCAAGCAAGGCGGGAGCGAAAAACGCAAGGCCGTGTCAAAACTCTTGGACCTTATATACGATGCCCTGAAGACAGTAACCTTTAGAGCCCCAGACTACAATACCTTGATGGTGCGTCTTGACCACGACTCTCGTCCTACATTCTGATGTTTCTATAGCTCATCCAAGCTGTCCGCCGCCTATTCAAAACGCCCACCCAACATCTTACCTTGGGACAAGTCGTTGAGCTGAATAGACGTTTGTTGAATGGGTACATGCATTTCAAGGATGAACCAAGAATACAGAGGTTGCGTGAGGATGTGCTAAAATACAATCGATCGTTGCGCGATTTGGGCATACGCGATCACCAAGTGGGCCTTTTTTTATCGCGCTGATGTCCTTCCCATTCACTTCTCATTTCTTCCAGGTCCCTCGAGCACAAAAAGCAACCTGGAAAACGCTGGGATTGCTTTGTTATCGTGTCTGTCTGCTTGTTGTATGGGCTGTGTTCGCGCTTCCTGGGACGATTCTGAATGGGCCTATCTTTATTTTGGCATCTATTATCTCGAAACAAAAAGCCAAAGGTATTACCTCCTTCCGCATCATTAGCGATTCTCATGCATTCCCTGTTACAGCTGATCTTGCTGCGTCTACTGTCAAGATAACAGGACGCGATGTGCTAGCTACCTGGAAGGGTCTTATTGCTCTTGCTGTAGCACCACTATTGTATGCATGCTACGCTTTCCTCGCTGCTTGCATTGCGGTTCGTGTCAATGCGCCGTTTAAATGGCGAATATTAGCACCACTTGGTGTCTTTTTTGCTTTGCCGTTCATGAATCTCGCCGCGCTCAAGTTTGGGGAAGCCGGCATGGATGTTCTCAAGTGCGTTGCACTCAAAAATTCTTTGTTGTCTACAGTATCCTCATTTATTTACAGATCTCTTGGGCCACTAGTTATAGCGCTGGCTCCCGGACAACAACGTTCTTTGGACTAAGCTCAGAGCTACAAGAGAGCAGCTCTCGAACGAAGTAATGAATGTTATCCAGGAGTTTGCACCCAAGTTGTATGACAATTTCGAACTGGTAAGAATAGAATCGCCTTTATCCGATGGCAATAACGCTTACGACCATTTAGATGTCGTCAATGCCTTCTGCCAGTTCACCTCCCTCCCCAGCTACTCCCGGCTTGTGGCGGAGGAAGAGTAACGTCGGTGCCGTCGACGCACAAGGTCTTGGTCTTGTTCACCCTATGACCTGGCTTGATGAACGACTCTTTGGATGGAGCCCTAGTATGGGCCGCTCGGATCCATACCTGGCTGACGTTCAGATGGATGAAGACATGGACGATGTGGGTGATTATGATAATGTGGTTGGTTTATACGACGAGCCTGTGGACAAGGTCCTTGGCAATAGCCGGAACAGTTCATATGCTGAACTGCGGCGTCCGCGACTCTGATTTTGCTTTGATTTTCTCTGGGACTGAATAGAATATTTGGAAGACTGAATTCAGACTCTATAATGAATCGGTAGGGTTTCGCGCTTTGTGTAGCTTGCAGTAAACTATACTAGTTGGGCTTCATGAAGCATGAAGCGTGTCAATATTTTGAATACAGAGTAAAACAAAGAGATCAGGAGTAAGAGAATTGATGATTTGAGGATTGAAGGTTAGGACAAGGAATGAGTTTAAAAAAGCATTAAATACGAGACTCTCAGGATCTCAAATCATTAACATATAATGACAACTGGTCCACTTGAGCTGTCCAAAGGTCCCACGCACGATCAAGGCTGCAAGTAGAAAATAGGCGAAAGAATTAGTAGAGATCTTATGCTCAGGTCAAAAGATTAGATGGCGCACAGAGATTCCTTCTCCACGGTAGCTGCTGCATCCATTGCATTTCGAGGAGACAATCCTGAAGGGGCCAATCCCCCCAATAGAGTTGCAGCCATTTGAATCTCCGCACTCTGCATGGTATAATACGACTCAAACACTACGTTGCGGACAGATGCTCCTTGGACAACCATTCCATGACCTTTGAATGCATAAGAAGCTTTGACATGAAAAAAAGTTCTAAATTCTCACCTTTCATCAACACCACTGCACTACCATTCTGGAACGTATCTGCAAGAGCGTCTCCCAGACCCTCGTTTACGATGAGAAGGTTGTGCGATGCGCTCTCGGGAAGAATACTTGCAGGGAGGCTGTCGTAGTTGAATATTGGGGTACCATCACTCAGTGCGCCTACTGATCCAGCCTAAGAGACTCTGATTAGATACTAGAAGGCGTGCTAATTGCGAATGAAACAGCAAGATTCTTCATCCGGGGCAACTTGAGCCTTTAACCCAACTCCTACTGCTGCAAACGATATCACATTGAGCGTATGGGCGTGCACGACTCCTGCAACATTGGGAAAGGCTTTGTATATCTAGCAGTGGGCTTTCATCAGACTTTTTTATCTCCGTATATTAAATAGCCAAACCTGAGAATGGATATATCGTTCTATAAATCCAGTCGGAACAGCGTCGCCCGTCACGGAAGTGTTGAAGGTGAGCTGAATGGCTGTAGCATTCTCAATTTCGTATCTGTGTTTGGCACTGAGTTCAGAAAGCAAGCAGAACCCTCATAAAGGGGAGAATTTACGTGACCAAGCTTTGGGATGTTGCCAATGCAGGTGCTATAGCGAATGACCTGTAGGGACGATTGCATTAGTAGCATCTCGAATGCTGAGGCATGACACACATACATAATGAATTGGCTGGCATTATCAGGATTTCGGACTGATACATGTCCAAACGCGTCAACGACATCGAGGAAGTGGAGAATATCTGTGACAAGTAACCGTGATCTCCAGGAATTCATTATGCATTGGAGACGAGCAAACGCACGGAGAGCCATCAAGTAAATCAATCGCCACATTTGTTACATTGACACTTGGTGAAACTACTTGCCCGTACCCAAAATGTATGAGTGCTAGCGGAATAGTGAAAGCTCGAATAAATGATAGCTTCATACCTAACTTGAAGGTTGTAGTAAAAGAATGCCATTCAGCGCTTTAAATACTATGAGTCTCGTATAAACAGTTGTTCAATTTAGGAGGGAAGGAAGGAAGGAAGGAAGAAAGGAAGATTTTATTACACGGCATGATCCAAGTGCTGAACGTCGCGCCTGATCCGTTCGGCAGTGGGTTTGCTTGAGAAAGCTCACAGCTGCCTCTAGGGAGACGCTGTTGTAGATAGTTCGCCCACCACAAGTGCGAACCGGCATTGTCTCATCACACAAAACCACTTACACTGTTGCACCATAAAATTCTGCTGAATTTTTTTCAGTGTTATCGTTCTGATGCGCTTGATGCGCGTACCTGAATAGGAAGGAAGGAAGGAAGTGTACACGGCAACGCAACACATGACCATCCGCCGTCACGGTCTGGGTTACCTGCTTTTTTTCTCCGTTCTCTAAAAATTGGTTCGCCTGTTTAAACTTTTCCTTTCGCTTCAGTGTAACTTGAGGATGCCGTTACATCCGAGTTCAATGGCACTGGAACCTTTCCATGATGGCTATCCCATTCATACACACCAGAAATGCGGATACTGTTTCGCATTTAAGCGATGCATTGGTAGTAAACTCTCCACTCTCCAAGTGTACGGGGTGCAACGATACTTTGTACTCGCTGTGGGAAAAAGTAACCGGAAATCAGATTATATATGCAGTAAATAATGCTTTTTTGTGTCATGTATATACACCGTATACCCAAGTTTGTTGTGGCTATCATTAAAGCTAAAAGTCGCCCATATACTACTCAAAAAAAACTGTATATTTGTAGTGTACTGTGAAATTCCTATAGACGCGATGAATACAATGAGGCCTCAGTCGTAATGATGGAACTCTTTATTACCTATAGACGCGATGAATACAACGAGGCTATAGGTAAAGTCAATAATGAAAGAGAAAGTAGAAGTAAGAAGCTTACCCTCAGTCGTAATGATGGAACTGAGGGAAGCGGGAAATCGACGTGCCCAGCTTTATATAGTACGGAAAATAGGTCACGTCGGTAAACAAATAAAGATTACCAAATAAGAACATAGAACCGAAAAGGAAAGCCAAACCAAACATACGGCGCCACACTAAACGCCCGTCAACATTTAACATGTACATGGTACTTGAGAGAGGATCGAAAATAACAAGCCATCGAAAATTTCCGGTTACTTTTTCCCACAGCGAGTACTGTGTACGTTGAATTGCCCATCTTTTTTGGATTTTTTCTTATCACCAACATCACTATAGTCCAAGCAGTGCCAGATGGATCATTGGGCTCAGCACAAAGCACATTGTAAACTCATCAAGGCCGAACGAAAGTGTTTAACGGCAGAATCTGGACTCAAGGATCCACTGTCAGATTTACTCAAATGGATGCAGTACTACGACGCGGTTCTAAAGAATTGTGCTGTTGCATCCTTTGAGATGAAGCAATTTCACAGAGAACACCTTGAGAAGACGGTTTTCATGGTCCGTCTTTCTCACCGCCGCGATCCATCTCTTCCTATCCAGGATCGATTCAGTGTCATCAATGTGAGCACGCAGTGCCGAGAGTCTCTGCCATTGACATCGCATCTATACTTTGATCTACGCCAACGAGCCAAATTCGTGGAGATAGGGAAACAGGAATATGGGGAAAACTACTATGGCACTGGGTTGTATGTTGTCCAAGCAGAGTGTGGGCAAGACTCTCTCGCAATCATGGAAAAATTCCTTTCAATCGACAAACATACGGCGAACGCGAAGGTTTTGCGAAAGGAGTGGTGGCTACTTTTTCGGGAGTATGTTAAAGCTAGTTCGAAGCTAAGGTTTTGTTGTGGAAGAGTTGGTGGAGTGTGCTGCTGTGGAGGATGGACGCATCCAACTAATGAAACTGAAAAGGTGAGACTTTCTTGCATTCTAGTCATCCTCCAGCTAATTCCTATCATAAGGATTTTCAAGCTACTATGCGTGATCTTAACTCGTCGGGCTGAAGGCTCGGAATGTAGCTCTGTGTTTTGAAATTACTTGGTTAAATCGTTTTACGCTCTATATATCTTGTAGTACATATATTTATGTACGCTATCCGTCGATATTTCGTTCTAACATACTCCGAGGCAGCTCCGAGGCGAGCTATCACTGTCGCAAAGACGCGATCTTACTTCCAATGGCAGTTATCTCGACGCGTGAAAGAAGCTTACAGCCTGGAGCGCAGGATCACTGGCACCTGAGTACCTGGCACAATGTACAGTGATATTCAACGATCGAAATACTACGCTCTGGATATTATACAACAGGAGAACGGAATCGTACCACTTACCTTGCACGTCGAGCATATGTACCGCCTACATATTGACAGCTGCCAACGGAGGCCTTGTAGATTCAGGCCGCCAGGACGCCCTCTGCAATACCTGATAACAACCCTCAATCACTTTCCAAAGAATCTCATCAAAAACTCCCAAAGCACAAACATTCAACCAAACTCTATGCACAATCTGTGCATACTTGAACAGCTTCCACGGCTCAAACATAGTTCCCAGGTACACTGCTAAAGCCCGAATCGCATCCTCTGAAGTGCAGTTGGCCATAAAGTTGGTATACACGGTAGGGAGAGAAGATCGCGGGCGAGTCCAGAATAAGTACAAGTCTGGAATGAACACAGAGAAAAACATGTCCTGGGAACGGAGGTAGCAGTATTGCAACACGAGGTGAAAAGTTGGAGGATCGGGAACGCGTATGGAAGAGACAGGGAGGGTCATCTCCCACTCTTTGTCTTTGACTTGAACCCAAGTAGGCGATGACGGTCCGAACGGAATGACATTAGTGCAAAACATAAGGTAGGGGACAGGCAAATGCTGCCAACCTCACGTGCTAATTTGTGACGCTCCTTATTTAGTAATAATTAGGCGCTCAGCGCAAATTTCGTGCAATTCCATTTGTTTAAGCACAACGCGAGCATTTATCGCTTATCCCAAACCCAGAATCATTCAGATACACCCCAGGAGTGTACTGTTTTTTTCCGGAGATTTTACATTATAATTTGACTGACTAGATAGGAAAATACTGCCGAATTATAACATTATCAGTCGAAACTGTACACTACAACTATATACACCCTAAGATAAGTACTCTAAAGGTAAATAACAATATTGAATAGTGATACAGTGATATATACAATGATAAAGTAATGCTCTACAAGTCTAAAGAGCAAGTTACAATGACTAAGTGATATTTTCGTCCAATAATTCATTCAAAATTGACTCAGGAAGTACACGATGACCTTTATATCTCCGTGCAGCCCAAGCGGCTTGATGTCCGTTGAGTCCACGTGCATACACATCCATAAACCGCATAGAATGAGTAAAAAAATGATGGATTGACAGCAAAGGGACTTGGTCATCTCTATGATCTTCTTTAGACCCTTTCTCATACCCCATAAATTGTTTACTGATGCTTTTTGCACCTTCTTCTGTTTGGGAATTGCGAGGAGGAAATGAGCAGGTTAAGTGCTCTTCACAGCATGCAGTTTTGCGGAGTTTTACAGTATTTTCCTATCTAGTCACTCAAATTTTGATGTAAAATCTCCGGAAAAAAGCAGTATACTCCTGGGGTATATCTGAATGATTTTCGGTTATACGATAAGTGTGATAAGAATGACAGCTGATTGAACCAGTGCAGTGTGTACACTGAACTGAATCATGATGATGATCCAAGTCTGAGAGCATTGAACCCAGCAGTCATCTCGCTCTGCACTGAAAATCCAGGTGACTGCAAGTGCTCTAACCACTGAGCTACTTGACCATATTCAATGGATGTGGATTCATTTCCAACAGTCCCCCTCTGAAGCCACCATCCATCGTGGAAGCAGTGTGACTCATCAGGACCCCACATGCTTAGTCATCTCGCTATTCTGACTGCGAATCTGTGAATAACAAAGAATGACCAAGCTGGGGATTGAACCCAGGCCCCTGCCAAACCAGGTGCAGTGCTCTAACCACTGAGCTACTTGACCATATTCAATGGATGTGGATTCATTTCCAACAAAGTGCTCGCGTTGTGCTTAAACAAATGGAATTGTACGAAATTTGCACTGAGCGCCTAATTATTACTAAATAAGGAGCGTCACAAATTAGCACGTGAGGTTGGCAGCATTTGCCTGTCCCCTACCTTATGTTGCCTTACGGCACCGAACCTCAAGAAGTTGACTCTTGATTGCGACTTTCATGATGATTCTCATAAACTTTACATGACGGTGGCAAGTTTTCAACGCCGCTCTGCGACTGCATTGACATCTTTGACTCTTGCGCTCCATTATGTGCGGGAGGATGGACCTAAAATGCGTACAAATGACTTGACTGCCATATTATCCCTCTTCCCTACAATCAAATCATTCCGGATCGATAACCTTAAATCCATCGTGAATCCTCTACTCCGAGCATTAGCTTGGACCACAGGCCGCGAGGTCATTCTTCCAAAGCTCGCCGATTTTTGGCTGAATCATACATTTGACCGGTACTATCTACAACCTTATCCTTCGGAATTGACACCTATGGTCCTTTCGCGGTGGTGGCCAGATAGGTCGGATTTCGGTGACGATGATGATAATAAACCCTCTCGGTTATAGAAGGTAGTTCTGCGTGGTGCTCACTTTGAAGAGAATATTACATGCATATCTGATCTAACTGGCTTGATTGTGGATTGCAAGGAGTGACGAGTCATAACTCTTTTTTCTTACTTCAATGCTATAATGCAGAGTATGTAAGACCTTTACTAGCTCAACCTCTTTACACTGTATATCCAAGTCAATTGTTGCCATTGCATATATGACAGCATTTTTCAAGGAAAGTCATTCCTGCTCTGCATGGTCCATGACTCAGGGGCAAATTTGCATTCTCGCCCTCTATGGAATGATGAAGGAGACTTATCCTTCATCTCTTGGCACAAATCAGCATAAGCCTTTCTGTTGAGAAACGAGCGGGCTCAGTTGGTACAACCTCGACAGAGGAGGGAATCGTGCATTGAGAAGGGGGGCAAGAACGATTGATTGGTAAATTGTAACGACTTTATATACAGGAGCGGATAGGGGTATTATGATGTGCGGAGCAGCCGGACAACCGACAGCTAAGTGCTTATCCAACACTTTCAAGGTAGCGGGAACAAAGTGAGAATCATTCATATGAAACGTTTGAATCTCTAACTCGGATATATCGCTATCAAGACATTGGCCAGCATAAATACTTAGGGTTATACGATCGTCAATTTCTGCCACCAAAAATCATAGCCTAATATACCGTTCACGTCCAAGTTGATACGAGCTAGACAGGAGAACAGGTGAACGAGCTCGTCAAGTCGTTAAAGTTCTGAGGACCGCTGAGTCCTGGAGCATTTGCCATGTTCCAAGTGCCGCCCGTAAGCACAGCGACATCATGGGCATTCGGGCCCGCGCTCAGGCAGCCAGAATCCCTGTAGAAGGCATACAATTCAGACAACAACATCAATAGTATGGAGGCTAGCACTCACTCATAAAAAGTGCAAACAAAACCTGGAGGTACATTCACGAAAGAAACTTCGTCATTCAAGAAGCTAAGACCTCCGGTGAAGTTTGTGCACTCGTCAGAGACCACAGGAATGACGACGCATCCTTCCGGGGACTGAAAGTTCCGGAGCAGACAGTGATTTCGGGTGGGACGAGCTTTGGTGAAACATGAGAACCAAAATCAGCATATTTAGCTCAGAAGTTGACGTACCGCGGCTGCAGAAGCTGCAGTGATGAAAGCAAATGCAACAAGGATGACTTTGTAGAACATACTGTGAATCAAGTCGAGATTGGAGGACTGGGTTTCGAAGAGAAACATAGCTGTTCTTATACTAGTAGAGATACGGATTGAGCATATTTGTCCCAAGCAAGGTGGCTGTCGATTTCGACAGACCAGCGGAAGCAGGAGAAGGCGTGACTTTGCACAAAGCACCGTATTACAATTCTAGAAGCACAAAATCTCCTGCTTTTCCGACAGGCTCGAACATTTGGGCATTACTAGATCCTTTTCATCGAGACGGCTGCTACCGCTTCTCGTAGAGTCCACACAGCTCGTTGACTAGTTTGACAGGACATACAGGAAAATCCATCTTTGCCGGAAGTTTATGTCTAGAGATCGGAGACCCCGGATTTGGACTGTATTAAGGGAAGGTATTAGTCGTATTGGTCGTATTGCAGTGAAGTTGGTACGTCCAAGGGCAAAGACAACCTAAATGTTTCCACGTATTTCAAGTTGAACGAAGCATGTGAGTGGTGACAGTTCTTGAGCTTGGCGAGCCGGAGGAAGTAGGCGTGATCCTTTAGACCATACCAATGTAATTGTGAGTGGGCGAATAATCACACAAACTCAAGAATAATCGAGTTCGTCGTTTGTTGTTCAAGCGTCGGCAGACTGCATGGAACGAATGCGGTCAAGGCTCGCCGATGGAATGAGTGACCAAATGGAAAAAAGAGACCGCAGGAAAGAGTTGAAATTCGAAGAAAGAGACAGTGGTCAAAGCTAAGCTTATAATCGATCAAGAGAAAAGCCAGAACGCCAGAACGTGGTTTGGCGCTTGTTCAGTGTTCTCCATCACTCCATGTCACGATATCTTTTTTTTTTTGGCTCTTTTATTGCGTGCGTACAGGTAGACTAAGTACCAAGACACGCGAGATGCACAGGCGCATCTCCACTCTATGTAGTGTATGTATTGAGAAGGTCTTTGGGTCAGTAAGCTACAGGTAGTGTTTGTAGGTATTGCAAAGGATGTATAGTAGATCGCTGTCAGCCTGGGCCTAAGGTCTGTTCAGTGTTCTCCATCACTCCATGTCACGATATCTATCCCAAGCCCGAATCGAAGAGCCGATATGGCTTGAGCCAATGTACATATCCATCCTGCAAACTCAAGTAATCGAAATGGAAATGCAGGTGGGGAGCTTCGAAAGTCAGATGCGCGAGCTCGAATCTGCGTACAAGGCTCAGGTTAGCGAGCTCGAATCTACATACAAGGCTCACACAGACGAATGCATCCGTAAAAAAGATGCAGCACTTGTTGAGATTTCCTTACTCCGGAACGTTCTTTCACCTGTTCGTCGAGTCCCGCTCGAGATCCTTTCGGAAATTTTCCAACTTGCATATGATCCTTGTGACGCCTCCCGATACATATTCACCATCTGCACTGTGTGCGTAGCTTGGAGAAAGGCTGCTTATATTACTCCTCGACTCTGGTGCAAATTATACATCTCCGTGGACAAGCACCACAAAGCTCTCCGGGGAGATGTAGGGTGGGTTAAAATTTGGATTTCTCGGAGCCAAGATGTTCCATTGGATTTTAGGCTTGACCTCCACACTGAATCTGATTCGAGATTCTGAAGAACTCTAGCTGCAGTGGAGAACTTGATGGAAATCATACTGGAAGTTCGCCATAAAATTCGTTCGTTGGATCTGCGTGGAGAATATCCACTTGTTCCATTTTTCCGACTACCAAACTCTTCCCTGCCTCTCTTGGAAGACCTTTCTCTGGAAATTGTGGATGGGTGGTCTGGTGGTGCTAGAGATGTACTACGTTATTTCCCTCATAAAGCCCAGACATTCTCTAGCACACCCTTACTACGATCCGTTACGATTATGGATGGCTGTCGCTCTGTCGCTCTCGCAGCCTCATTGGCACTCCCTTTCGAACAAATGACCTCCCTGCATGTTGATTTCGATGGCGCACAATTCGACCCGGCTGAACACTATGTGGACATCCTGCAGCGATGCAAAAATCTTGTTGAGCTCGTCATTTTACTACCGAAATATGATGACGAGGACTACACTGGATTCAGCAGCGATCTTTTAATAGTCCTCTCTGCATTGGAGTCCCTCAGTATTCTATATGTTGATGTGGGGGTTCAGGTAAGCTCAAGGAGTTGACTCTTTATTGCGACAGCCATGATTCTCATGAACTTTACATGACTGTGGCGAATTTTCAACACCGCTCTGCAACTCTGTTGTCATCTTTGACTCTTGCGCTCTATTACGTGCACAGGGATGAACCTGAAATGCGTACAGAGGACTTGACTGCCATATTATCCCTCTTCCCCACAATCAAATCATTCCGGATCGAGAACCTTGGACTCATTGTGAATCCTCTACTCCGAGCATTAACTTGGACCAAAGGCCGTGAGGTCATTCTCCTCAAGCTCACCGATTTTCGGCTGAAATATTCTCATTGCCACGTAGTACGACCTTTTCCCTCCGAATTAACACCTATGGTCCTTTCGCGATGGTGGTCAGATTCGGAAAGAGGCATTAACGGGAATGATGCTGATGAACCATGTCGTTTACAGACAGCAGTGCTGCATGATTTTCAATTCGCAGAAGACATTACACGCATATCGGGTCTACCTGGCTTAATTGTGGATTTCGAGCCGTCGGAAATTCGCCACTAGACTGACCATAGTACGCTCTGCGCTATCGGGGACCATGGAAAGGGTTAGCGAGTTATGCAACCATCTCCGAGAGTGCTCAACCTGCGAAGTTTGGTTCATTCACGTTGAAGACATTGGGAATCAACGAATAGCGTATGCGTATTGTAAATGAAAATAGTCATTGATACAATTTTTGGAGCTACAATGGTTCTACAACCATAATCGTATGGAAACTACCAAGCGTTCAAAATACAACGATGGGTGTTACATGGATAACATATAATAAGATAATAATACAGTGTAGGTTTTAATAATACAACATTGCCGCCGTTCTTGGCGAGGTCCTAGACTTTGGTTTGAAAGGTACTGGCGAAAAGAGTTGCAAACTCGGGACAGTGGTTCTAGAAAATATCGTTAGATCAATGAACCAGTCCTTGTGAATGGAGGCCGCTTACTTTATGATAACTCGCCGCATCTAAGACGACGTATCCATTGACATAATATCTGCATATGCCTCGACAAAAGAAGGTTCAAGTGCGGAGGCATGGGCATCGCTGCTCGCCGCTGCTTCAGCAGCCTCTGGAAGAAGCGGCCACTGTGACAAGGTAGCGGATATAAAGCTATCCAGTTCCTCTTCCGAACTGCTCGGGAGAGAATCGAGATCTTCGATTAGAAACCCAACATCAGCGTCATAAATCGCTTCCGACTCGTGCGTAAGACTCGAAAGCAGCGGGTCTTGGTCAAACAGCGATACAGGCGAGTCAGATCCAGGAGAGAAAAATTTCTCGGCAAATTGTTTGATTTCCTCCGGATCCATGGGAGGATAGTAGAAACCATTTTCGTCGTGGAAGCCTTCAGCGTTCGAAAAACGCGCCCAAACATCAATGTCTGATGCTTGAGGTGTGAATACACAGTCATACAGACTAGGGGAAACGCTAAAGCATGTACATGTAAATTTGCTAAAAAAAAATCGGTAGCAAGTAAAGGGAGACTTACGATTCCTTAGGGATGTTCCGAGGGACTAGTGGAACATCACAAGTCGGTGAAGGTGATGAACGAGCCTCTGGCCTGACCAAAGGAGTGATTGTAACGATCTTGGCGATGCTCGGCATTGCGCACGTATAAAAAGATAATAAGATAGTAAGTGTGAGTGAAGGATGAGGCGGGATACAACGTTCTTCAAGTTTGCAGAGTATGAGACGAACCCATCGACCGGTACTTATAGGTATGCTTGATCTGCAAAAATACAAGGGATTAAGCCACATCCTGATTGAGAACAATAAATATTGTTTTTGGCGTTGAATGGTTACCATAAATGGAAGGTGAAGAATGAAGCGTAAGACAATGAGAGAACAAGAGCACAATTACATTGTAATCTACACAGCCAAAACACTATATATTCATCTCAACCCGTGGATGAATGGTGGCTCTTAGTCTGACCAAGACAAAAGCGTAGATCATGCGACGCCATAACGCTCGGATCTAGAAAATGTTCATTTGACACGCGTACGGTTGCCAGAATGCAAGGACATTATTGCTTAGAACTCCTGTAAGTACGTCTCTGAACTCTGAACTTGAATGGAAGAACAAAATGAACGTATCATGAACAACGTACCATGAACTTGAAAAGCCCAGGAGCCCATAAAATCTTCCCAGAAGATTGGAACGAAACCGTCTCACGAGACCGCAAACATGCATATCTTCGAAAAGTCCTCCCGCTCAACTGTTGAAAACGAATTGTGGAATTTGGTGTACTACGTAGTATTAAATCTCAATGGGTGGCGCAATAAGCAAAAAAAGGTCGGTACTAGTAGTATAGTAGGGGGGAATGGGGGGAAGGAGGCAAGGCAGCTGTAATGTGAGACTAGTTGTATCCGATATTCCGAGAATGAATACGAAAGGATATAAACATAAGATGAAAGGAGGGGCGAAATGTGTGGATAGTTAATAGAAGGGAAATGAGGGCGGGGATGGGTGTAGGTCGGGGGAAGCGGGGGAAGCAAGTGATATGATTAGAAGATGACGGAAGGTGGAAGGGCGGAAGGGAAGGGAAGAGGAAATGGGATCAGTGGTAAGGTAAAAAGATACATTGGCAGTCAATATTTATATGTAATGTTACTATCACAATGGTGTCTAATAAGTACGATGAATGTGAATGCGAATGCAGGAGGACGGTGGTAGAAAACAAGGATGCGTGCAGAGAAGAAGCAATGAGACAGATGAATGGATACACACGAAAGTCCAATCGAGTCACAGGATAGGAAGGGAAATCATCATTAGGGCTGAGGGTTGTCGTCAGTACTTTGCGGCGCAGTGGCAGTAGTAGAGCTCGTTTGACTTGACATTGACATAGGCTTTTTTCATGCAGGCCTCCACGTTCCATCTGAACGATCGACCATATGAGTGATACCACCCCAGCTTGGAGGCGTTCGCCCACTTTCATCCGTCGTCGCTCCTTCAACTGTTGGAGCTGCAGTTATAAACGAAGGCGCCGCAGTGCTGATGTCCGGATGGCTACTCAGCCCAGACGTGCTCTCTGAACCAGTTTGTCTCGCGCCAGGTATAGTGAGCCCTGAAGGTTCACTCCGCAGTTCATGGTGCATGGTGGACTCAGAAGGGTGCAAGGAAGGAGGTGCTATCTCCGAAGGAGCAAAAAGTGAAGGCACGGCTAGCGATTGGTGGGATTGTGACTCCTGAAGACCTGGAGCAGCAGGGGGTGGAGAAGTGGAAGCTGGAGGAGCGGTTGGAGATGGTGCACCCGTTGAAGATGTCTCAGGATTCACAACCTCTTCCTCCACTGGCGCCTGATTCTGCCATTGGGTTCTCAACGGCTGCCCAAAAGTGTAATTCTCCTGGCTACTCGCCAGTCCATCGGAACCACTGCCCGAGCGCGAGTGCGTCCGATCGGAATAGTACGGCGAGTCCTCCTCAAGCCGTGCCATGGACGAGTTGGCCCTCGAACGAATGGCATCTTGTACAAGTTCCAAGCTGGACCGCGATGCAGTACTAACATTTTGCATCAATGACTGTGCGCGAGAACGAACTGCGACAGAGATGGATCCTGTACGAGATCTCGAGCCCGAAGAAGATCCCGAATGGGAATTTGTACGAGAATTCGATCCAGACCGCGATCCACTCCGGCTTCCACTTCCTGCACCGAAACTCCTGTGGTGATGAGAGGAAATAGTACTAGCTCTGTGCCTCAGCGCAGTGAAGGATGTTCTCGGACTGGGTAGATTCGAAGGAGATAATAATCCAACAACATCCTCTCCCTCGGCAGCTTCTTGCGATCCCTCTGGCTCAGGTTGTTCCATAATTGAGTCCTCGATACGCGAATCATCTTCCAGGTCATCATCGTGCTCCATATCAGAGCTATACACAGCGGGCTCCGGCGAAGATGCATTGTACGGGTCGCTAGTACGCGTGCGTGCACGAGCTCGTCTGGGGAAGTCTATGCTTGGAGACGATGGAACTGACGGCACCGGTACAGTTCCTGCTCGTGCTCTTCCTCGTCCTTGATATTGTTGAGGATGTCTAGGAGGCATCGGTAAACCCAGGCCACTCATGCTCATCGGGCTAGCTGCATCAGACCCGGAAGTGGTATAATGCGATCTCGGGGAATGTGAGTCGGTTGATTCACGGTTTCCAGTCGAACGGGTGCCTTGCGAGAAACGAGAAGCGACCGAATGACCGTTAGACGGGGGAGTAGCGTGTGAGGGGACACCAGATGAAACGCTGGCTCCTCTGGTAGGTTGACGGAACTGGAATGGATAACGAGAAGAGACGGGATGACCCAAGCTCGACATTGAATTTGATGCACGACCCGACGAAGCCGAGGGATCTTCACTAGTGTTCACTCCCGATTCTTCTTCTTCTTCTTCTTCTTCTTCTTCTTCTTCTTCTTCCTCTTCGTCCTCCTCCTCCTCATCCGCTTCTCCTTCAGTAGTACCATGGGTTCTACTTTGACTTTTACGTTCGCCGCTACTAGATTCTTTGAAACTAGGCACTGAAGGCGAGGGCGGGAACGGAATCCTCTCATCTTCGCTTGACACTTGCGCCGCTCCTGGTGCGGTGAAAGGATACGGCAGCTTCATCAGCGGCGCGGAAGGCGAAGTCGCAAGATCCCTATCCCTGGATGGGCGCTGAACAACTTTAGGTATTACTGAAGCGAAATCCTGTGGCACTTCATACCCGCCCTTGATTGCACTTGGCCCAGCCTCGGGTTGCTTGAACAACTCGTCCGACAAAATACCTCTCCGTGGCTGATTCCCATGCGCATCAACTGGTAGCCCCACAGCAGCCATCAGTCGATCCATACCCTCAAACCCACCAGGAGACTCAGGCATGGGTAGGGGATATGCTGCACCTAAAAGTTCGCTCATGTCCGAAGCCCTCTTCGCATGTCCCCAGCGCCCAGGTGTAAGACGAGCAGCGACAATATCATATGCATCGAGAATCCGCATGCGGGTGTTCTCTTTCCAAATCCATGGGAGCGGTTGTTCACTTTCGGATAAGTTATCGACGCTGTAGATGGAGGTTATCGTCTTTTCGGCGTCTTCCTCTTCCCAGCGATACCGTGGGCCACATAAACCGGCGCAGCCTTGACCACTCACAACCCAAAGTCCAATCCTACATTGATATTAGCATATGTAAAGGTAAACCGGAATTCTCGTTACTCACCAGCTAGTGAACAGGACTAGAATCTTCCACGCAGTCCATGCTGCGTTAGCAATAAGTACTCCTCGGGCATAATCGGTGAGCGCTCCGTCAGGACGGAAATAGGTCGCGTCTCTAAGGCTGATGCCTGCATCGGCAAGCGCGATATCACCAGGAACCGGAGAGGAAAAGCTGAAGAGAAGGGCTAGAGAAAGACCTGCTCGCGGAAGAAGCAATGCAACGGTCGGAAAGTTCTGCGAGTAGAACCAAAAGGTTTCCGTTAATCCATCACGCACGCCACCGTGTTCGCCAAAAAACGCGCTATATCGAATGTGCTGCAGGAAACAGAAGTTCGAATAGGACGTCAAGGATGCAAAAGTGAAGGCGGACGAAGACATGTAGATCGGGTAAATTGCAGGCCGCTCTGAACAGAGAACAAAGAATAAGCACATGCAAAACGACGGGACCTGTAAAAACCCACTTGTTCGCCATCTTCGAACGAAAGAATAAATCAATTCATAAACAATACAGACCACGAGAATCCACGCGAGCCAGGATGCAACGTATGCAGCAGCACCCAAAGCCCAGTTTCTCCCAGAACCAGGTACCCCGGGTCCCTCTGGGTTGGGAAATTTTGAAACCCTACAACAAGGATTAGCGAGGATGCTACAACGTTGAAAGAATGCACTTACTGAACCAGTATAAATACAGCATTAAAGTCGAAAAACGTCTGCAATGGGATGTGTGCAAACAGCAGAAGATAAGACAAACAGAAGTAGAGTTTGCATTTGAAGGAAGGGTTTCGCGTGAGATCAAAGTTGGCTCCTCGAGACCTAAACCTTGGCTGAGGGAGCCTAGGAGAGTAAGGGTCCGGGGAAAACGCGGTCGGGGTGAAAGCTGTAGCTTTCGACCAAACGCGATGGTTGGAGGGGACGCGAGTATGATCCGTTGGCTCTCGTGCTTTCTCCGCTTCGCGTTGTTCGAGGCTAACGATCCTCACAGAACGTGGCGTAGGTTTCCTACCGCCAATCATGGGACTGGGAGTTGGCGCAGGAACAGGCTCATGTCCACCAATTGAAGAAGCAAATGTGGAGGCAGGAGCAGGGGGAGGAGGTCTCTTGGGAAGCCATGAGGGATAGCCTTCAGAGTCCCGAGACATTTGAGCAGGAGAGTAGGAGGCTGGGCGTTCAGATATATCTCCGTTGTCCAGAGGGGACTCTGGATCGCCAGTGGGAGAGTCCGAATGATTGTTCGTCTCTGGAGTGGGCTGTCGTGACCGTGAATGAGAACGAGAAAATAAAAACATGATAAGCGTCAAGAACGTGAGGGGGAAACGTAGAAAAGGATCGCGTCGAACTATTTTTTATGGGTTTTTTCAGAATTATTTGGGCCAGTCTCGCTGCTCGTCGTCCACGGGAACGATGAAGACGGTCGAACAGCAGAGATATGGTTCGAACGCGTTAGCCTCGTGCTGGGAATCTATCGGCCTCGTGTAGTTGCCTTTTACGAGCGTGGTCAGAGGACAAGGACGAAAAGCCAACATTCCAGAAGCGGCGTTCGGCTCATACAAATATAAGGGAAATCATTTTTGATGGAAACTTACCGAAACGGGCCGTTAAAAGGTCCGTGGAAGGAAATTTGAAGCGGAGGTCCTAAAATGATGATTGGATCGATGTGGAGATCTTGTTTTCAGGAACCAGTGCAGACAGCAAGAAAACAAACGAAGAAAAAAAAAGAGCGACCGAGTGCAGAAAAGGAGCGAGAAGTATTCCAAAAGGACAATAGATAAATGGTAGGTGGTGGTTATAGATTAAGATGCGAAAAAAATCTCACCAGAATTCGTTGCTACGGATGTTGTTATGGGTTTACTCAACAGAATTCTGAATCATACCAGACCTCTACTGGCAATCTTATAATGAAGCAGCATTTGGGATAAGTAACAAATATCGCCCTATGGAGAGAAAATGCAAAGCTTTCTGCTAGGGCAACCTAAGGGCTCGTGAAAATAACGGGATAACGTTGCGCATACGCCATCATTTCATTAGCTCAACCTTCGCACTCGCGAAGTTTGATGTCGATCCGAATCGTCTTCGGAGGTTGTTGATGGAAAATGGTGCCATTTCTGTGATTTTAACTGCTCAGTGATTCCGGAATCATTAATCCTATTCCTTACAGGATCCCTCTCGAAGCAGCAGTACTGTGCTAGTGCTGCGGTTCCCTTACGGATACACGGGATGCTAGGGCCAAGTTACTAGGGCAGCGCAGAATCACTGCCCCCGCTATTGCCTCCCTTCAGCTCCCATGCTCCCCAATTAAAACTGATGCGCCCTCAGCGCTCCGTTAGCGCGTTTTTGCCTTGTCCCTGCGGGAACAGAACAAGGTATACATCTGTAAGCTATTCTTATTAAGTAGGCCAGGTTTGACTCTAGTAAGCTGACTTGTTTCAGGTCCTTCCCTGCGAGCTCGAGGAGAAATAATCCCAAGGCTCTCTACGCCATACTATTACTGCGTGCAGTGAGCATCCCCCAATCTAAATCCGAAATTGCAGAAAGTACGTCGTAACAAGGCAGCGGCCTGACGGAATGGTCAAGCAGGCTCGCCCGTCGCAAGATTTGACCAGTGTCCGCATTTGAACCGACAGGCACGACGGGTCGGACTCGCAGCGGGAATATCGGGAAACTCTGGCCAACGGGCTTACTTATTCTGAGGTCAAGTAAACCTACTTCCAGAAGACTTAATCTCTCGGGAGGAACATAATTCGATGGATACACGGTACCGTCATGAAGGTAATGGCCCATGTTCGAGAATGGAACAGGTAGAAACATGGCCGAGTCTAATGTGGATTTAACTCCTATGTAAGTGCATATTTTCCTTACTTACTTATCTGAGTCGCTGCTTCATGGAATATTGATTATTGCAATGCCGGTATAGTTAGTAATGAATCAGGTTCAAATGGGGTATTTCATTTCCTCTCGATTCTCGAAACTGCCGTACGGTGAGTATGAGCAGAACAAAATTTCGTTTTGAAATCGTTGTCCTCGGAGGATCCTCCTCGATAAATGTTATTGCCATAATACCCAGCTAGCCCAGCTAGGAGAGAAATCGGACGTACATGTTGAGACCACCTATACTTATGTGGAGTCTAAGATTCAACCTGCTAACGTGATTGGTCCACCGCCGCGGAACCTGTAAACCCTTCGAACTCTTCCTCTTCTTTCAGCAAAATTCGCGCGCAGGTCTTGCTGTACCTTCCGTCATTATTAGAAGACAGATGGAAGCCTGCCCGGAGTCGGTAAAACACAAGTACTTCATCATGAAAAGGTTCCGAAAATCGCAGCTCCTCATTTATTAATGACATCTTCGGAAATGGAATTCGAAGTCGAACTCTCGAATCATCACCATCTAACTGTTTGACATATGGAAGAAGATTAGTCATTTATGTAGCTGAGTATACTTATTTTTATAGTTTCGATGAATGATGAATGAAGATGGCGGAATGGAGACAGAAATTGATAGAGCTTGAAGCTGTAAATTCTCTCTTCTATGTTCCAGCAAACTCAATCTAAAAAACGACAAATTAATATCCGAGACGTCGCCCGACCGTTGAAAGGAAAACTTGAGGAAAACATGTAATTGGACCCAAATTGGACCGGCCGTGCAATACACTTCCTTCCTTCTTCCAGCCGTCAGCGCTGCCTCCTGGCAGGAGGAGATGCGCATAGAAAGAGTAACGAGACAAGGGTTTTGCTGCCATGAATCCCAGTTTAAGTTTGACTTCGAAGTTTGCATGGAACAGCTTTGGCCTTAAGCGGTCGGGCGCTAATACTTATACCTTGTTCCCGTACCATCAAGAGGTGAATGATAGGCCTAAAGCAGTCCCCTCTAAGAGGTTGAAGATGAAAATAAGAAACCTCGTTAGGGTTCTCACTTTCATCAACCTTTTAGAGGGATTGATCACCAAGCTAGGTGAATGATTCCTGAATCGGGTACACAAACCTGCTCGCGTGGCCTCAGTCGCGTTTTCTTACTTATATAGCCTTCAATCTCATACTCTTACCATTTGCTTAGCTCTCTGGAAACGTAATTTCGAGCTGCGATATCTCACTCAACTCTTAAGCCCAAGCCACCAGTCAAGAGATGGCTTCCTGCCCTGGCAGCTCGGCCGTGACTGGCGCTAATCACATTCCATGTCAAGGCCACGCGAGCAGGCTTGTGTACCCGATTCAGGAATCATTCGCGTACCATGATGTTACCGGAAGAACTTCTTCAAGCAGTGGTACAATGCCTTGCTCATAATCCTCACTTCACTGAGCATCGTTTGTCCAGCTTTCGCTGGAGTTACGTTGAGCTTATCTCCCTGTCTATGGCTAATCGACAATGGCGACGTTTATGCGTACCATTTCTCTTTACACATGTCGTTGTCAATTTGATAACATTTGGAGATTTGGAAAGGCTGATAGGTCACTGTACCACTAACACTGTCTTTGCAACATCTATCAGGTATGGAATTTCATGAATTACCAAGGCAAAACTGAATACGAATTGCCTGCAGGACACTTGATCTCGAACACTCTTCATCGGACTCGAAAATCGATATGATACCCGACCTTTTCCCTTACCTAACAAACCTCTCACAGATCAATCTGTATGGAAATCATATTAGCTTGCCATTTCTCGCTGCTATAAATCACCATCCCCTCACGACCGTCTCGCTTACTCCGACCACGATGTTTTTGTCCCTACCAAGTCAATCGGCTCCCTCGGACCTATCTAAAATCGTTCTTAAAAGTGTCTCAGTCGATGGGAGACCCACCTCCGTTGGAAGCCTTGATTCATATCTTGCCCGGGGAATGGAGGTGACACAGGTAGCAGTGCTTGATTACCTAGACCTATCGTTGGGGACTCAAAAGTACAATGGGCTCCGCGAGCTTGAGCTCCAACAGTACGGGGGCTCCTTTGTGCCCTGGTTGCCCGAGTTTATACGCACAAACCCATGCCTGAAGAAAATCACCTTCTATAACCATTACATTAATACTCTTCTCTCTCTTGATTCCCCTGGCCCATTCATGTCTTACTTTCTTGCCGAGGTTCTTAGTCAAGGGCTCAATGAAAAATTTCATCTACGGAAGTATGCTGTTACTCGCAGCAGTCCAAGTCGATTAGCATCATCAGCTACAGAACCTTTCGGCGAGTGGCACGTTAGTGGGATTTTTCTTCGCTTTTTACAATGGTCTTCTGGACGGGTCCTGCATGTCGCGCAGTCATTGTTCCCTGATATGTCTGTACTGACTATCGACACGGCAAGGGTCCAGATTGTACGGTTTTGCTTTCTCTGTTTCTTGGTTTTTTATTGATGATCTTCCAGGATACCAATGAACTCGTCACATCTCTCCGCCCCTTTTCTTCACTTCGATTAGTGAGCTTACTTGGGCTTAGACAGCCATGGGATCCAGAAATCATCCTGTCTAGAGAGATTGAAGCTGCTATGATTTTGTACACATCTCGCATCATGAAGCAGATACCTACCATTGAAGCATTCTTTTTACGGCAGGATGGTGTAGTCGAGGGGTGGATTCACGATGATGGGCACATATATAGCACTGTTGGACGTTTCTCTGACCCATTGGCACTCTTCAAGTCAAAGCACTTGCAAACCTCGTATGTGTAGGAACTTCAATTTACGCATAAATCCCCGCAAGCTCACCGTATTCGGTTCGGTTTTTATACCTCTGTGGAGGTGCTATACCAGAAATACAAGGATCTTCTGTACGTCCTTATTATCTTTTCTATCCTCACTCTAGTTTGAGTCGGCATATTTATTCTACGTCTTTATCGCCCTCAGAGATTGTTATCGAACCAGTTACTTCGGGTTATTCGTGCGTGCCTACTGGCAGACATGTTGTTTCAAGGTATGCATATACTTGCTTGCCTATACGGTATACACTTGAACGCGACTAGGCAAGCATTTAATTAAGTATTGTCTCTTACTTATGAATTGCGATCAAACCCAGGCTCTAAGAGATGTGTACACGCATATACATTTTCCAGATATCCTGGGAAATACTGATACGTAGAGTACGAAAAGTAATATCGAGCATTCAGAATTGTTACAAGATAAGCTAAAAACAGAAGGAGTTTTGAAAGGTAAAGAGAAAAAACATCATCGACATAGTAAAAAAAAGAAGTTGAAAATAATTAATGTTGAATAGTAATAGAAAAGACATGGATATCAGAAGGACTCGATCCTTGGTTATAATTCCCAACCTTGAAATAGCTAAGTGGCGCATCCAACTCATATGTATCAAGAGTCTGGAAGTTCTCATTGATCGCCACTTTTAGCAATCCCGACGAATATTCCAGCTCGTAAGTGAATACAGTACCGATAGGAATGTTTCCAAGAGCTGTAAAGACCTCGTCACCCCCGCTGAGAGTCTGTTCAACCCCAATTGATATATCCCCTTCGGAGTTGTAGTACAACTCGCAAACAGGTTTGCTAGAAACCGTATCATCGATATGGATTTGGCCAATGACAGTACCTCGAGCACTGTTATCGGCTACAGTAACGACCAGCTCGACTATCATCCTGTTGGTTGCGGCGTTGGGACTCCAACTGGATGGATTGGTTTCTCGCAGTTCTGTACGGCAGTGAAGAGAGTTGGGGGTAGTGACACAGCCAGATGAGGCAGGGGAACCAGGGACTTTCATGACAAGGGCTCCGTCACCACTTTCGGTAAAAAAGTAGTTAAAATTCTCAAATCCTGAGCAGCCTTCGAGGGCGGACGAAGATATGGTTTCGGGATCGCCAGGAGAGCCGATGGGGAGCTGGAGCTCCCAGATGGAAAGATCGAAGTTTCCCCCAGGTGCGCAATCTGGGTTAAGTGCGCTGGCTGTCCAGGAGAAGAAGGAAGTGAGGAGAAAGATGCTGGTGATAAGCCTAGTAAGAACAGCGTTCTTTGTGAAGGAAGCCATTTTACGTGCTCTGAGGAACCTACTGTGCATTTGAACAACTTTTATACATGACCGTTAAAAATTCCTACCTAGGAAGGAAGTATTGCCTGGACTATAGCCATGGGGCTAACCAAACTTATGAGAAAAAACATGAGTTCATGGATTCATAGACTTCCTGACAGCGACTTGCTTGTGGCTTGCGAACGTTCCAACTTTTTCCTTCCGAGTATTCAGTAAACATGTTTGGGCTATGATATTTTATCTTCCGAGACAGATGTCAGACGATGTGGAACCTATATATAGCATACCTCTTGAAGAAAGACTGGAAATGGTAATGAGTCACCCTAATCAATTAGGCCGAATCACCAGCGAATTTAACCTAGGCTGGCAACTTTCTCCATAGCTAAAACATATCATTCTTCAGCAAGGGACTATCACTAGACGTTCATGGCATCCACATCGCAGACTATACCTGAAGCCGTTTAAGATACATGTTCCGAACTTCAACGTTGGTGGCACCTTAATTAGAGAGATTCAGCGTCGGAAGAGACTGGAAGCGGTCTAACATACATCTAGGGCAGCAGTCTGCCTTGAATTCGGGAATATAGCTTGGATTCATGAGAGCTTTCGAGACGGAGGTTATTCACTATTCAGAGTGACAGTATTACCCAACATTCTATACCAAAGTCCGATATAGTAGCGATCAAGTGTGTTGAAAGGGCTTGTCTCAATGCGCACACAGCCACGGTTTCTTATGGAGCTGATGATTTGTCGTGCATTGCAGCCTCCTCGTATTGCAGTAAATTTCTAGATTGAGGAAGTGACTAGGAGCATCACGGCTCCGTATTTGAAGCATAATTTTTCCACTGACTTCACATCTATTGAAAGGGAATAAACGCAGGGAAATTTTTTAAAAAAAAATAAGCATTGACTTATCAGTCTGCGCATCATCTAGCAAACTTACATGTACGCGTCCATATGGATCTTCGGCGTAATTTCGAGTCTTCCTAGACATACAGAATCAAACAGTTGAACTTTTCTTAAATCAGTTAGACCTACTATCTTAGCAGTTAATACCAACAGCCGTAGCACCACCAGCAAAAATGGAATTGCTAGTACTTTTAAGGAAAAGGTCCAAAGCTGAAGTAATTGTCCAAACCGAAAATAAAGCAGGAGGTGGCGCGCTGGAAGATATGTTCACCTAGATGGAGTAAATATTGGCAGGAGAAAGTGGCAGTAAGAGCCTTCATATCGGCAAAGAAATGTGCGCTAGTCTGAGCTGCGGCCCGTGAGGGAACCTCCACAATCGAGGGGATTGGTACATAGTTCTAGTGGTGGTACTTCCCGCAGGCTCTGTTTCCTCCTCCTCCTCGTTGAGCATGATTACCAGCGATCAAAGTTCGAGCGAGCTTGGGGTTCGGAGTATCAGTCTACTCCGTAGTACCAATCATTCCAAGGTGTTACGGTCTGCCACTGTTACCTGACCTACCAGGGGACCACCATTGCGACTTAATTCGTGGGGATGAAGCGGAAGGAAACAAAGGAATTTTAGCTAGCTACGTTTGTGCCAGGAAGCAGTCGCTGTCTGCCAGTGCGCACTGAAGCACTGGTTTGAATAAATTAGCAAGCTTGTATCGCAAGAGTCTTCCTAAGATACACAATGCTGCCACTGAAATCCTAATCGGAGTGCGGCGGTGGTGGTCCGCAAGGTCAGAGTATACATTAATAGTGATCAAACTTCATAAGCATTTCTAACACATCGCTGAAAAAAGAAAATCGTTCACCTTTGTTATTTCGTACTTCACTCTGCCGATGGAGTTGCCAAGGTAGTGTTGTCAAAGTTGGGTGTCCAACGATATATGGATGTCGCTATTTCAGACCCACTATTTCGTCCAAGTCCGCATGACCTACGTTACACGTCGACAGGACGAGGTTTGGAGGAACAAGCATTGTTATTCAACATGCGGGAAAAAATCGGACAGAGGGGGCAGGAAAACAGGCATCATCAGTTTGGTCTCAGCTGTATCCCAGAGAAATCTGCTTACCAGTTCCCGTGGGCATTAGTCTATCCTTGTCATACACATCATTTATGATCGTCGTATTACTCTGCCTACGGGAGACTAAATGAGGGCACCCACCATGAGCAAATTTTGAAAGGTCGATAACGAATTTGTATATAGCTGTCGTTCCCGCTCTGAGAAGAGTGTTCATCGGGCATAGAATTCGCAACCTGCAGCGCCGACCGAGTTAGTCTTAGGAGATCAGGGCAAGGTAGCAGGCACGCGGTGTGTGCGCGCCCTCCACAAACCTTTTTTTATTTCTTTTTTGCAAAAAAATGTTTCCAGCGTTACATCCTCTGAATAATTATGAGGGAGCCTTCGAATTCCGATCCCAGAACAGGAGAAAACCTGAGAAGTGCGAGTGTCTTGGTCCCCAAGCTTAACTCAGGTGTGGAAGCAGCACAACTGCCTCTGAAGGAGGTTCCGAATCGGGTTTTCTTCGCAAAAGGAATCCAGCTAGATAATGGAATTTGAAGTCGAATCCGAACTCTCACAAACGCCATGTCACGATTATCGAAGGACGAAGAACCTGTTGACCTAATACTTAATATAGTTTAGTTTATTGAATCGATGAAGGCTACGAAGAGACAATACACCTAGATCTTCCCTTTATAAAGGGGAATCATTCTTGGTAAAATGCAACACATCGGATCCTTTGCCATACCACTCATCCCAATCAAAGTCGGATTCCCGATTCTCCTTTCCAAAAGCATCAAGCAACGCATCTACTTCCTTCCCACTACCGTTGATCACTGGCCTTGCCTCCTCTCTTGTCTTCCCCGTTGCACCCTGCCCGTAGATCATCTTTTCTTCTGGCGTCAAGAAGGTCCCAATATGTCGAAACGTCAAGCTGATACGCTCCCCGCCAAAAGCCAACTCTTCGTTTGACTTTTCCTGAACACGGCGCTTGTCCTGTTTGATTGTGTGCAGCCATTCTCGGTTCGTTTCGAGGCCCATAACGAACATGGAACCATGCGGGAGAGGAATGCGTTCTTTTTGACGTTCGGTGGCGGAAGGACTAGGACCTTGGCCGTCAGGGTTCGATCCCAGTCGGTCCTTCTTCGTACGTAGAGTCATGTTACGCTGCGCTCCAATACTAACATTAACGATGTTCGACCCGCGTACGATATCAATCGTCTTGTCAGAATGTTCAGAGATGTAGTCCTCCCCAGAACGATAACGCTGGATGAGAGCATGATTTACAGGATGGTTAACGGCCGCCTGTACCTTCTGACGAATAAGTTCAACCGTTGGAGTGAATTTCGTGAGTGGTGGAGACTCGTCGCTGGGATGGCGATAGACTGGAAAACTGAGATCGGGCGCTACCTCGCCTTGGACTGCGACTAACCGGGGTACTTCACCGCCTGGAAGAAGTATTGATATAAACAAAATAAGGTAAAAATGAGAAAGCTAGCTTGCCTCGGTGACGCATGCTATTCCATTCCACTTCCTCTAGCAAATTCTTGAACACAATGTTCTTCAACTCTTCCCCAATTAGATCCTCAATCAAATACGAATCACCAGCTCCAAATGAACCATTTGAAGTAGCCATTTCTGAAGTTCGTGGACGTTGAAAGGCTGGTCGGATTAGGAGAGTTTAGATATGACTCGAGACAAAATGGTCTCAGTGGTGGATCTCGACAGATCTCGACCTGCCTTGTGCCAACAAATCAGACCCGAATTGAGTCTTAGAGCTTTAGCTTTGGTAGATTAGAAGAGGCTAGAACTTAAGAGTAAGCAACCCACCTGGAAGGTCCCTACAAAAGTTACATATGAGCCCTTGACGCGGACGTCTGACAGTGACCGACACTCAGCGCTCAGCGGCGCATGAAATTGGTCTAATCTATTGAGTAAATCTAGGGCGCCAATTTCTTCTTCTTCACCAGTATCATTATGAAGACAAGAAACTCTTCTAAATTTGCCATTAAATCAGTGAAACTATCCCCTTCTGATGCTACTGATCTGATATGGAGCAGTGACGAGTCTGAAGTGGAAAGATTACAAGCAAAATATGCCACTATCTGCTCCAATACCGCTGAAACAAAGGCGCTACCGGAAAGTACCCTGAAAGCGAAAGGGAAGAGGGGAAAACGAGGGATATTAGAGAAAATGTCAGCGCTTCCTCTTGATGTTGTATTAGAGGTCAGTTCTTAGATGCTTCTTTGAATTTTTGACAAACCATCGCTTTTCTTTTTCAGATATACAGTTATCTTGAACCACTCGATGTCCTTCGCCTTTCTCGAACATCCAAGGCTATGCGTGCATTTCTCATGAGCCAGAGCAATGGCATTGTTTGGCGTACAGCACGCTTGAATGTTCCTGACCTTCCTCCTCTGCCATCTGATCTATCCGAGCCTCAATACGCAAATCTGGCGTTTGACTCTTATTGTCATGTAGGCGACAAGCTCCTTTTGAAATGAAGAGCTAATTTCTAACAACCATTCCTAGATTTGTTTTTCGCAAGCCCTGCGAAAATGTTATCTGGCAATGCCGCGTTAGATGTTGCAATAAATGCTTTAATACTGCGTGAGCCCTTCAATTGCAGCTTCGTTAGCTCTCTTCCGCCTATTCAAATTTGATCAGATTCTATTCTCGTCCAAATTTGCATTCTGTTTGGAACAGAAGCTACGCGTTGACATTTATGGTATTCAATAAACTGGCGCAACATATTCCTTATGTGTCTGTCACTCCATGGAAAGGTCCTTGTGAGCATCTTTTGCTTTAGGACTCGGACAGCAACCAAGTGCTCATGATGGTTCTAGGGGACGGAGAAGATAAGGTGTACTTTCCTCCAAATATCCAGACTTTGAGGCATGGATATCGGAGAGTGAGAAAAGACGAATTTCTTGTAGAAGATTGGATAAGGCGAACAGAGCAGCAGCATGTTGAGATCATGGAGGTATGTTCTTTGTTTACTATCCTCACTACTTCGGATTCATCTTTCTTTAGCACGCCGCCGCATGCTCTCGTTGGCAAAAGGCAAACAATGACTCACGCTCAAAGGAGCTTCAGAACACTCGTTCTCGACGGAAAGCCGCGTCAGTTATCTATTCCATCTTCAAAAGCCGCAGCTAAATGTGTTACAATCATTTAGCATCTATGAAAAACTTCGCCAACTCGGTTGGGGCGATGAAATCGATAGACTAGAATCGGAAAACAGTTCTTTGCTGTCCGCACACAAAAGTGTTCGTCAAGCGAAGGATCTCACCGATAAAGGTACGGAGAAGTTTTTTTTTGTATCCATCTTGCTTACAGTAAATCATTGTAAAAGCCTGGAATAGAATTCAACCGGAACTCATCAAGCTATTGAAAGACAGTCAATCCCAGCGCCCCGCGAATCAAGCACATCAACTCGGACCAGATGTCTGCTGGTTGATTCTTTCTTGGCGTCCCTAATGTTTGCTGGGAAGCCATGTATTTTTTTAGGCGATTATTTTTTTCTCCCACTGATTCGTCCTGCCGCTGTGCATTCAATACTTATCTTCTCGTTACCTATTGATAGAGGGCGTTCTCACCGGGTTGCATGCCTCTTGGACTTTTCGTGTACTTTGCCTGCACTTGGTTTTTCGATGGACTCCTTTGCCACCCTGCGGGATTCGAAATCCATGTAGTACAAGGATTCGAAGTCTGGTGGCGATCTTATGCAAAGATTGGTGAATGTTATTCCTTCTTTTCGTTACACACATTAGGTATTGAGCAGCTCCCAGCTTTGAATACTTCGTCCCTCAACATGAGGAAAAGATGCATCTTTGCCACATGAAGCCGAGAATTTCAATTCAGCGGAGGACTCATGACTATTGTGTCTATATCGGACGCAGGGATGCTGACAGTGATAGAGCATAGGATAGATATAAAGCTGGTGCCATGTCCGTAGCTAAAGCAGAACGCCATACGATGTCTTTCCGTTCATTTTTTGTCTCATTGTTTGTGCTGCTATTTGTGTCTCTCGGTGGCTATTTTCTTCCAATTGATATCGTATGGTATGTAACTTACCGCTCGTCTTCACAGCAGCACTCGGTCAAGCTCGCGCAAGACCCATTGACACCCGACACTTGGCCTACGGGCCCAGGCCAGCTGCTCGTCCCTCAGCAGCCTAACGATGAGCTAACCTCTATGCTTGAACAAATCGATCCTGTTCGTATCGAGGCTATCATCAACAAGCTCGTCTCTTTCGGTACCCGAAGCACGGTAAAGCTCACAGTTTAATTCATTACAATGACTGTCTCTGACGTCTAAACAGCTCTCAAACCAAACCGATCCCGTTCGTGGGATCGGTGCCGCCCGCGACTGGATTGCTTCCCAGATGCAGGAATTCGCTGCAGCGAGTGGAGGACGTATGACCGTCAATGTACCTAGCTACGTGCAGACGGCCGCGAGTGAGATCCCTACCGATACAGTCATCAGTAACATCGTTGCCACGCTAACTGGGAGCGTAGAGCCCGACCGCATTTATGTGGTCTCGGGCCATTATGATTCGAGAAACACGAATAATACAGATGGAGTGAATGATGCTCCTGGCGCTGATGATGATGGCTCTGGTGTCGCTATCTCTATGGAGTTGGCGAGGATCATGGCTACTCATGATACGAAGGCTACGATTATGTTTGCTTGTGTGGCAGGAGAGGAGCAGGGTCTGTATGGGTCCGGGTTTATGGCGTCGCAGCTCAAGGCAGCCGGAGCGGACGTGCAAGGGATGTTAGATAATGATATCGTAGGATCTTCGAAGGGATCGACTGGGCCAGCAGGAGACACTAACTCGATAGTGGATCCTTTCAACATTAGGATGTTTGTACAGGGAGTCCCGAGCTTTACTGAGACTTTGACACAAATCCAAAGCCGAGTGGGCATTGGGGCGGAGAATGACAGTCCGGCGAGGCAGTTGGGTAGGTTTGCGGCAGAGGTCGCATCGAATGCAGTGACGAATATGACTGGTAAGTGCTCTGCATTTTTTTTGACGGGCTAGTTCTTGGCTTTTATGCTTCGTTTTCAGTTCAAACAATCTGGCGCCCGGATCGGTTTTTGCGAGGTGGAGACCACGAGTCATTCCTCGAGCAAGGGTACCCTGCAATACGATTCACGGAACCAAATGAGGACTTCGCACACCAGCATCATAAGTTTTTTCTCTTCTAACTTGGTTTTATGATCCTGACCAGTGACGGTGAATTTACAGGACGTAAGGTAAGAAGACTACGATGTCCTCGATCCCCCAGCTTCTTATCTTGAACATTAGGGTTGTTGACGGAGTCCAGTTTGGAGATCTGGTCGAGTTTTGTGATTTCGAGTTCAACGCCCGGTTAGTCTGTCGCTTTGTTTATGAACTCCGACAAATGACAAATATCCTCCTTGCTTGACAGCGTTGGAAGGGTAAACGGAGCTGTTATCTGGTCTCTTGCACAGGCCCCCGGAACTCCACAAAACGTTGTGTTGGACGCTAGCGTTCTCACCAACAACTCGACTCTCACTTGGGACGCTGTGCCGAATGCTGCCTCATATGAGATTGTCTGGCGAGCTTCGGATGTAGTGCAGTGGACGCATGTCATTCCAGTGGGTAAATGTAACGGGGATTACGATCTTGCTGTCCAAAGATAATGCACAAATGGGTGTTCGGGCGGTTGGGGCAGATGGCTTCAAGAGTCCAGCTGGATTCCCTTTCGCGGGATGATTGTAATTAAGTATATTCTCCCTTGCAATACTCTATTATATCTTGAGCTTGACTACTACTGCGATAGAATACACCGTCGTCCGACAAGTTGCATGCAAGTGAGTAATCTGAGGCAGAAGGTTGTTCAAGCGCCCGACTTCACTGAGCGCTTCTCAAGCTTGTGGCGTTTTTCAAACTTCTTAAGTCAATGCGTCCATCTCATTGTGTCCTGTACAGGCACTATGTGTGTAGTGCGGAACTTGGCTCTTTCTCAATGGGACTGTGCCGGCTTACACACCGAAAGCGCAAAAAAATCCAACTGGTTTAAGTATAAACTTTGAAAATTTGAGTGAAATTCGATTATTCAGTCAAATGGTACTGATCTTGTTAAGTGGAAATATACATATCAGTACATTACTCAAATAAACTGAAGAAGGGCCTGAACTAGCTCCTGAAATGGTAAATGATTTGTCATATATTGCAAGTCAAATCTTTCCGAGTGAAGTATTTCCTTTCAGGTGTGTTTTCAGACTGTCATAGTTAACCGGCCTCGGCCATACTTATTTACTTCTGTCGGACTTACATACCGACCTGGGACGGAGCAACCCCTATCATCTCTGTTGCTCCGTACCAGGTATGAACATTTCACTACATACGAATAATCTACTTATCGTCTCTGTTGCTCCGTACCAGATATACACACACATCCTATAGAATCCATATAACCTTGACAGGTTATGGGTCCCGCGTTCTAATCACTGCACAACAGAAAAGCCCCTATATCTTCGAAATCCCTATAGAACTGCAACTACAGCAAAACTCTTCCCTGAATCTTCGAATTATCAGCACAGTCAAAATTTCCTATTATGGAACTTACCAGAGAGAAAGAGAAAGAGAAGTCAGACTGGAAACAGCTCAGTCTACTCCCTATCAAGGAGGACAAAGACAGTACGAACAACTATAACGAGTTCAAACAAAAGTTCGGAACTCGAACTTGACGCAGCCGGATACTGGAAATACATCGGTGGAACAGAATACGATCCACCAAGAATCCCAGAATTGCGAGTAACACAATGTGCCAAAGGTCTCGACACATTGGGCGTTCTGACAACGTTCACCATCCCAGGTAATGAAGCCAAAGTCAAACTCGCACAGCAGAAGGCTAAGGACTGGCTCGATGGCAACAAGAAGACCTGAGCAGTAATTGCCAGAGCAGTCCCCCCTTCAAAGCTGTACCTTGTTCGGAATGCTGCTAATGCCCATGATGCTTGGTTAGCACTGAAGCGCAAATACAAACCAGCTAATACACTTACCGCTATCAATATCAACCAACAAATCATCGGCAACGCCTGTCCAGCTGGAGGCGACCCTGTCTCCTGGCTCCAGTCTATGGTCCAACTCTATAACCGGCTCCGAGACGCTGATCCAAACATGATGCCTGATGACCAGTTTGCCAAACACCTCATCACCCTGATGAGTCCAGACATTGACTGGCGCTACTGTCGTGACAACCTCCGCAACAGGTTGAAGATATCGGAGGCTGCAGGGAAACCACTATCATTGAACTTCGTAATCCAAACCCTGAAGGATGAGGAAGTCCAATTGCAGCTCCATCCATCCATTGCTGCAATCAACGCAATTGTGGCTACCGGGAGATCACACAAGATAGACGGTCGCACTGTTGCTGGCGTTTACGCAGCCAGCCAGGAATTCATAGGAACGTCTATGACACCTGCGAGCAGGGGTCAGTCAAAGCAATCTCATCAAAACGACAGGAAAGTGAATCCTTACCCAAATCCAACTGGACACCACGTTATTTGCGAGAACACCTATTGCTCCTATCCAGTCGGTCACACCAGAGCCGAATGTTTCGTCTATGGCGGAGGGAAAGTTGGCCAGTACCTGCCAGACTTCAAAGGGATGAGGGACATTCACCTCTCACCCGAGCAAAGGATAGCTGCCCGTCGCAAACGTTCTATCGAAGTAGCATCAAAAGGGGGAGGTGGAAGAGATAATCATGGTGGAAGAGATAATCACGCTAAAAGTCAACAAGGACCTAGCCGGTTTGCAGGTGTGGCGGAGTTTGAGCCGCCGGAGGAAGAGTTGCAAGAAACGGTGGGGAGTTTAGAAGAAGAACTCGCATTCCTAATGGAAGTTGTGGGTGATGCAGATGAAAGTGACAATGATGAAATCCTAATTGGGGAGAAGGTTAGTGTCAATGCCGTAGCTCTGAATTTGGACATACCACAAGACGATTCCATCAACCATGACACTGGCACTACCAGGCATATCTTCAGAGAGAGAAGACTCTTCCATGATTATGTGCAACTCGAAAACCCTCTCCAAGTTCACGGTTTCGGTTCCACACTCTCGGCTGTCGCGGTTGGAAAGGTACAATCATGTTGGAGGCAAATATGGGTAAAACAAAGAAAACGTTCTCCCTGTCGAACGTGTTGCACATTCCATCCGCGCATTGCAATCTTATCTCAGGCTCTAAAATTGACAAGAAAGGCATGAGTACACGTACCGGTGATGGCAAAATCACCTACTATAGTTCCAAGGGCACCTCGTTTGCAAAAGGAGCATTGTGAGGGACCTCTACAGGATGGACGTGGTTCCTGTTGAAGCCCCAGACTCGTCAGGTGCTTCCTTGACAACTCCGCAATCACCGCTGATTGCGGGAATGGTGCCAGACATTACAACACTATTCGGTCCAGGGACCAAATCCGAACTTGCTCGACGTGTGGGTTTTACCACCATCTAGTGGGCCACATAGACGTTAAAGGCTTAAAGCGTGCAACTACTGGATTGCCCATCAACAATGTCCAAGTCAAGAATTGCCACATTTGCACGCGTGGCCAACATTAAGCGGCTAAAGTTCCCAAAATGGTCATATACACGAGCTGACCATCCTCTATTCCGCATCCACACCGATATCTGTGGGACTCTCCCCAATGGTTACGGTGGATTCCGTTATTTCATCATCTTTGTCAATGACCACTCTTGTTTTATCACTATCTATTTCCTGAAACACA
>ML769418.1:0-213538 GCA_009733575.1 Gymnopus androsaceus JB14 | reverse complement strand
ATGGAGTCCTGGGAGACCCTAGCTACTCCAGGAGAGCTCAGGAGTATGCCAGGGAACCCCAGAAATACTTTGGAGATACTTAAAAAAGGCCTGGTGATAGCCCAGGGAAGCCCAGGGATATTTCAGGAAAGCCCAGAGATAGTCCAGGGAAGCCCAGAGATACTCCAGGGAAGCTCAGAGATACTCCAGGGAAGCCCAGTGATACTCCAGGAAAGCTCAGAGATACTCCAGGGAAGCCCAGAGATACTTTTGGGATGCCTAGGGACAGTCCAAGCAAGCTTAGAGATAATCCAGGGAAGCACAGAGATCCAGGGGAGCCCCAGGGACCCAGGGACACCTCAGGCTATTCCTGAATTATTTGTATTGAAATGGGATTATTGAGGTACTATTATGCTCTCAAATTGAGATGACCATGTTTGAAATAGATGTATTAAAAATATTTGTGTGATTTTGTGAGATTAAATCAGTTGCTTGTGCTTCTGGGCTGAAATACACTGAGTTAAATATTTTCAGTATTTTTTATGATTTTTTCGTGATTTTTGGGACCTGATGGCACATAAATATGCATTTTGATCATGTGACTATATACCCTTTGAGTCTAGACTGTAAAATATGCTAAGTTATTCCTGTAGAGTTGGGGTATATAGTGCATAAAGCTTCTACTATTTATCATGCCTTGATAGTCTAGTGGTTTTGAACACTCCGCACTTTAGCTTACATAATACAGTTAATTGTGAGGCTGAGGGTTCAAACCTGTGAGGTGTCATTTACAAACAGTGAATATCTTTGAATTTCATGAGTTAAGCAAGCAAGCAAGATATAAGTGAGCAATGTGAACTTAAATTGAAAAATTAAAATAATGAGTGAATACCAATAAATAAGTGCAACTAAGAGCCTCTGAGATCTGGGAACACAGTAATGATTAAATAACCAAATAAGATAAGTATGAGTATAAGAAAGACTAGATGGTAAGAAAGTATCTTTTTGTAAAATTTTACTTCAATAGATTTCCAGGGATATTCAGAGACACCTCAGGGATCCCCAGGGACACCTCAGGGCTCCCTAGGGCTCCCCCAGGAACATCCAGGGACATCCAGGGACATCCAGAGATATCCTGGAGAATACTTCTTTATCCTCAGTTACCCTAGGAATTGGGGGGTGTCCCTTGGGATTCTCAGTGAGCCTACGGAGCCTGGGCTCCCTGGGTGTCCCAGTTTTCCTGAGGGTACCTGAGGCTAACTTAGAAACCCCTAGGCAATAGGGTACTTTTGCAGATGTACACAATAGATGCTTGGCTCTTTCTGCATTTGGCGCAATACAGTCAGTGTCCACGACCACCTATTCAACCACCAAACATTTTACCCAGCCATCTATCCCGCCATTGTGCATTCTTCCCTCCCCGGAAAACTCCAATTGGCTCAATGCGCGAGCTACAAATTATTGAAAAAGATTTATGCTGTTTATAAATGCAATGAGGTCGAAGTTGCAATGCAACCTATGTTAAATGCTGTCGATCGTGCTCTCACTTTCCATTGCAGTAAAAAGACAAGACACCAGGTCCACACCTGTAAACCATATCTTGATAACAAATTAACTACATGTACTTACATATGCATGGTCCTAATTTATATTGTAGTGTACAAGCAGACATATAACAGAAAACTTCATGGACTAATAAGGTTGCCTTTGCAATTGCGACTTGGACAAGGTACCCAGTTCATATGTCTTGTACATACATGAGTAGTTTCAGTGTTAAGGCATAAAAGATGAAGAAAGTCCTTGCAAGTCGATTGCCTAGGACCGTCCATGTGAGAATGTAGCACCCCTTGTTCCACTGGGTTCAGGTTTTGGATTGCTCTTGTTGCTTCCTGTAATATGGAGCCCACCATGCTAGACCTGCAGCTTTAACTTGACCATACTCTCTATCATTTAAATGATGGTGAAAGAAATCAGTGATTGAATCATGAGGAGGCAGAAATTACCTCCAGAGGTCAAAGGTAAGGTCTGCAGACCAATGCAGGATTGACAGGCTGAAGGTATGTGTCCATTGCACTTTCCTGACCCAAGCAAACTTGGACACCTGAATTGACAGAAATAAAATGGGAATCCAGCTGGATCTCACCTTGCTCTGGTCCCCAAACAATGCCTTTGCATTGAATTGCATAGGCAAGTCACCTCAATTCAATAAGTATCATGGCTCATTGATGCAAAGTTGTGAAATGCTGTCCTTTCATCTTGGTGGTCATTTATAGTCAGACCCACTCAGATTGGTAATTTTTTAGATTGGTCAAAGCAAACCAGCTGTCTGTAATTTGGTGCATGTACAAAATTTTTGTCTCTTTAGAACAAACATTGTAGTTATACAGGAGATGCATACAAAGGATTCTTCAGGATCAAAGGTCACCTTCACTCTTGTACTCGCTATTCTCCTCATGCGCCTCCATTTCATCATCACCTTCAATGCTCATCTCATTGTCATAATCATTTACTGGGGTCACCTCCCTGTCATCCATGTATGCAGAGCTTGAATCCCCCTCTGAGTCTTCCATGTCAATATCAGCAAGACCATCTCTCATAGGCATCCTCGAGCCAATTGGCAGTGGTGACTCCTCCCTCTCCAGGAATATTATACAAAGCCCTGACTTTGTTTCCATATTTTTCCATGAACTCTCCATTCTTCATAACCTTCCAATCCCCTGCTCCCATTTCTTCCTCCAAGGGAAGAGCAATGGGTGAATTGACATAAAGCTTTCTTATGGCTTTTGGAAGTTTGTTGAACTCTGCAGGTTCCCACCAGTCTAGTGCCATATCTGGTGAAGGGAAAGCATGAGATTTCTGCCGACTCTGCTTCAAATTAAGAAGCGCTTGGTAAGTATGGGTTCCGTGAAGATGAAGTGTGCTAAGAAGAATCTCCCTATCAAGTTTCCTCAAATAACAGGTAGCTTTCTTGCTTCGCTTCTGTGGAACTAGATGGACAATCATACCCCCATGTTCTTCATGGTCAGAATGACATTCCTTTTCTGAAACAAGAGAAAGAGTACGCTGAGAGCATTTTTGCTCATGTTCAAACAGAACACGGAAGTCAAAGGTCTGTTGGCAGTATTTGTTTCTTTGCTTCTCATGGAAGAATGAACCAAAGGCTTACATTCTGTGTCTGCAGTGCTGCTCTATTGGTCCTAACACTTTCACTTAAAGCATCCAATATCTTGGATTGAAGGACCTCTGCCTCCCGGAAATGGGTGGTTACAAAGTGTCGAAACAGGCATTTCAAGAGATTGTTGTTTTCCATGTAACGTGGAGGTATTGCCAATTTCCTGGTTAGAATGTAAGTCTGATTTCACTTGCTCTGTAAAGTGGTATCCCTTACACATAAGTGTCTGAATTCATCACTAGTTTCTTGAAGAGCTGGATGGCCAGCTCCTCATGAGTGTTGTTGTAAATAGACTGCTTATAGCCAGTGGAAACATCAGGACTCCATTTTGGAAGCTTTGCTGCCCATATGGAGGAAAAAATGATTTGGAGCCCAAGGTCTGTGACTAAGGCTATCTTGCGAGCAATTGGGCTACCCATGTGAGACACACAGACCAAGCGAAGCTTTTAGCTTCCCTAATAGCTTTGGGGCTACGAGGATCTGCCTCTTCCATGGTCTGTTTAACATATGTTTGAGCAGACATGTTGGGTGGAAATCTGCCACAAGTGAAGTATCAGTCTAAGGATCTGCCACTGATAGATTTTTGTAATTTACACTCTTTCAAATAGCAAGATTACATCCTGAGATGGAACTTCAGGCACAGAGTCTAATTTGATGATACCCCATAAGAGCAGGGTATGAAATTCAAATGACTCCTAGTAGATAATGGGTTGGAGTGTCAAAATTTTATACAAGGAAGGAGAAATACCTTTGTACGCTTGAAGAGACCATCCGGGTCACTGGAGAGAAGATTTTCAATATTGAGAGAGTTGATGTATGCCATGTTTCCTGCAAGGCGGTACTTGTATGCTCAAAGTTTGGGCTTAAATACAGCTTAAATAGTATGGGTGAAAATACACCTGCAACTACTTACAGACAAATCGATGGAAATGGATGCCGCTATGACATGGTCACGGTCACGGTACCGGTACCTGTGAATCACTGGTTGCACCGCAGCGGATATTGATAACATTCCCACATCTCTCCATCGACCATTACAATCCAAAAATCAATAAAGCAAGTTCTAGTCACCTTGTAGATCCTTGCTACAAGATTCTGTTTATCTTTTTTGGCAGCTATCGAGACACTACAGTCTAGCTTGCTGATGGCCTAGTCACAGTATGTCAGTTGGATTCCCACATCTCCCTGTCGATGATTGAACGGGCATAGCAGGCAAGCACTGCAGCATCACTGGCTGGGCTCCAATCTCATACAATGGGTGTGAATTTCTTTCAATTGCATATACTGTTCAATACTGCTTCGACCATTTCACAATGCTCATGGCTTCGCATCACATTCCTATTAGAGTATTGCACCCTCTATATTATCACCTTGCTTTTTCATGATCTCCACTTATCAAACTTCCTTTCTGAATTCTGCACCGAGACCTGCACACCTGGTATGGCCGTCTAGTTGTCATTTCACTCTTCTGGTTTTGCCTTACCAGTTTTGGAGTGGTCTAGGCATGGCATCTCGGACAATTTGAGCTGACATGAGGCCATAGGCGTGTGAGAGACACTCCTTGTTCTGTGATTGTGATATCGAGCATCGAAGGTCTGTCTTCTTCACTCTGCTCATTGTGTTGCCTGCTCATTGCATTGTATAAAGAACTGAGTCTTGCAGCAATATGAGCCCCCATCCACCCCTGTTCTCACAACTCTTCCATGTCAATGCCTCAGACCCTATCGCCTCAGATGCTGTCGTTGCCCTCTAGATCATACCGAAACCATTACCTTCTCTTCAAAGAGGAATGGGAGCAATGCAATCTACCTGAAAAATACAGCTACACAATGATCCAGCGTACGGTCTGGGCTTCGGCAGCCTGGCGCAGGCTGACATACAAAGAACAAGAGGCCTATCGGGATCACTTTGATAAGTGGGCGCAGACTCATCCAACCATGGTGGATAACAATCAGCAACCTCGAGCTCAGCAACCCCGTAAACGAAGAAAGAATACAAAACCACGCTGGTTCTCCAACGACCCACCTCCTGCTCATTCCTCGTCTTCAGACCACGGCACCGGGGTACGTGCTTGATTCTTCTTTGTATTATTTCTATCTAATCTCATTGTAGGATATCTATGTGGATGCCAACCTCGAGGGCTTGACTCTTGATAACATACCGAATTTGCCATTGGTAGGTCGCGGTTATCTTATTATGATCTCTGTTGACCTGGTCTCTTATACCAGCTTGGTAACGATGTTCTGAACAACGATCTCCACGATCTACTTCAGCCTCAGTCCATTCATCCCAATGATTCGCACCGAATTTATGAGAACCTGTCCTCTGTTCATTCTTCATCTTCATTGGGGGTGCGTGATCGATCTTTCTTTGTGTTGTTCTTATCTAATCTCTTGAAAGGATATGGCTGTGGATGCCGACCCCTTGGTAATGGGGGAAGGCTTAATTCTTCATGACCCATACAACTTGCCATTTGTAGGTCGCCGTTATCTTATTATGACCTCCATTGACATTTATCTCTTACGCTAGCCTGACAGCAATCTGAAGGACGACTTCTACAATCTACTCCAGCCTCACCTGGTTGCGCCTTTTAACCCCGTAAATCCTGATGTCTCATATGATGCTTTTTCAAAGCCACTCATCTGGGGTTGTACACAAACCAGCGGCGCAGACACTTGTGGGCAAGTAAGTAAATTCACGCCACTTTAGCTTCTGCATTATGCTTAGCATAAGTCTTCAATTAGCAATCCCTCTGTGCAGAAGATATCAACTGTCATTGCCCAAGTTTGTTTGTTTCCTACCGTTTCATTCCCCGGTCTCACATCTTGGTAGAATCAGCCTCAACTTCTTGAGATTTTGCATCCGTCCCCTGTTACCGGAATTCCCATTGAGCTCTTGGAGTCAAAAGCTTCATTCTGGGATGATTACTTGTCAGAGACTGGAAAGGCGGCTCTTGGAGCCCTTTCAGCTCAGGTTTGTCCATTTACTGGTAGAGGCCAGCGTACATTAACCGCATTCCGTCACTGGATATTCAGCAGCTTAATCCAAGCCAAGCCTTAGGATTCCCCGGCAAGGTATGTTGATTCATTTATAGTGAACGTTGGGTTAAACATGGCATTGCAGGAAGCAAATGATATGAATTTTTCCTTGCCACCACCCGCGCTCACTGAAACAGCGACCACATTCTGTTTGGAGCATGACGTGGCATGGGAGATTGCACCAACCAAGGAAGCAAGCTCTGGCGACCTCTTCTTCCAGGCAAGCTTTCGCGTAGGCTGCTTACTTTCTTCATAAGATTGGTCTGATTCTAATTTGGATACGTAGGCTATGTCTGAATTCTCACTGTCAAACAGTGAGGGACTTGATGGTGTAATGGAGGTGGACTCGGATGAAGCCTGGACACAGTTCATCAATTTACTTTCGGTCCCCAAAGATGACTTTGTGTCCAGATACCCGAGTGCATCTGCCCCCTTCTTCTGACTTATGAGCGCACTCTGGTAGCATCATGCCTGCATTATTTAGTCTGCGTTGGTCTCGGTATTAAAAATCATACATACGATCCCACATAGCATTACTGGCATTATTCTTTGTAATTAAAAAAATACTGGAAAGAAACAGCACAATATACCCAGATCGCCTCGGTCTTAGTAGCTAGCGAATGGCATCTATAGCAACTTGTGGATGGTGACTGTTTAATGCCGCAGCAAGTTCACAGCTCAGCCACACCATCTTCGCGTTCATGTTGGTTAGGATCCTAACAAGGTTGAGCCTTCAGAACATTCAAGTTAAGTACCAGTTACCACTTTCCCCAGCTCCAATCGTAAATCATCCATATTATGATCGATGTATCTGCCACTACTCAATAAAGATATCATGAAAAAATCATAAGTAATCGAATGATACCATCCTTGTAGTATAGTAATATCGTGGAACGCATCCGCACCCAGCAATTTAACGATCCCAGCCTTCTCAAAGGCTTCCAATGGTCTCGCACGGAGATGCGTGATGAAGATTCCAACACCATGGCTCTGAGGAGAGAACAGTATTGTCAGACAAGGAGAAGGAGGTAAGGAGGTCGAGGAACGTACTCGGTATTCTTCTACAAGTTCATAAATCGTCTGACAAGCACTGCCAAAAATTATAAACACCGCCACGACGAGCCTCACAAAAACACCAACCTAGCATCGCAATTGTCCATATCAGCCATATGGAATACCAGCACAGTCGCTTGCGTCCGACAATGGCTTTTGTCGAGACCATATAGCTCTAAACATCTTAACTGTTCTACACAAAGATATTAAACTTGAATATCTGTCATGTATAGAGAGACGACAAATACCTTTGAGTTGTGCAGTGTTCACTGCAAAAAGAAAGAGTGTAAATTATCAGGGAAAATCTACGTGCAAAGCTAAGCTCACCGAAATCTAAACTCTCCCGTACCTACACAATAAGAGCACCAGAAACGTCTTCCTCTGCCTTTCCAGCGATCTGTTCCTGGAATACGACCCTAAAGGAGGAACGAAAGTCAAGTTAGTAAGCGTTAGCATTGAGAAGAAAGAAAGAGATGCAAAAGCAAAAAACAATTGAGAAAAGTAGAGAGAATTTGGGACATACCAATATCGCCATCCTAGTCTTCAACGATTGGCGAACGACAAGTAACAGTGATATGACCAACCTGAGGACAATGCCCACTTCGAATGTTCCATATGATTGAGAGTACAAAGGTTGAAGAAGATCCAGTGGCTATGATACTGGGTCAGCACTTGCGAATGATTCCGATATAAAGACACACCTTGTTCGCGCTGTTCTACGATATCCAAAAGGGACCTTGTATACTCGAGAAGAGCAGGGAAAGCCTTGTCGATGCGCAGGGATGCAGCGGTTTCCAGGTGGGATTCGATTACTAAGGAACTTGAGCCAAGTATGAAGAGACAACAGATCAATCACGCGTACTCTGATGCTGACAATAAAGAACGGAAAACTCGGGGAGGAACCAGCACTATTCACGACAACGAGATGAGTCTCTGGCCAAAGCGATAATGTCAGGGTGTGTGTTATGAGGGACAATATACAGACAAAGCTTCTCGTTGGCTGAGAGGAGTAGGGTCGACGGAATTGAGCGTGTTGGTACTGCTCGTAGATTGGAATTCGGAAGAGGCAAAGGAGGCATTATTTCTTCAACCAGACTTCACTTCCATTATCAGCGAGCCAGGTGAGCGTGTCAGCGGAAGCGCGCGGTTGAAAATTCCCACAACTTTTCTTCTGGAAATGAGATTGCGGGAGAAGATGGGATGTCTTCTATGCCGTTCAGAGCACGTAAACGGCGTTAGGCGCTCCAGTTCTAGTTCTCGAAGTCTCGCTTCAGCTTGGAATCCATAGGAAAGATTGCCGATGGTCTGAGGGAGTATCGTTGTGGGGTTCCTGAGTCTGGCAGGCGAATTTATTGGTGGATATTGGTGGGAGGAACTACGAGTAGTCGATATATCGGAGTTTAGAGAGAGAGAGTGAGAAATTCAGCGAGAAACAAGCTGAGTTGGTGGCGGTTGTGAGTCAAGAGCAACAAGTTAATAGGCGCTAGATCAAGCGCCGGTTGACTCACACCGGCTGGCTGGCTTATCAGTGCGCCTACGTTCAACTTATCTCGGAATTTTGAGGTCTTTCAAAGTCGCGTGATCGTGTTTTGTTGACTGCAATCGACGGAAATCGACGCGTTGAAACCGAACCACCATCACCTGATTCCTACATATGTGCGTATCCGTAATACGCGCTCTCTTTAACAAACCGCAATATGCCCTGCCACGCACGAGCACGATATGCCGCCGCAACTCACTCGCAAGCAAGCTCTGCCAAATCCTTAGTACTCCCATTTCAGCAATCTCAGAGATAGGCTGCAATTTGCAAGGAAGTCGCACAACCTGCCTGCATGTTGTGTTGTCCGATCTGCGAGGTGCAGCCAACGTTTCTATGAGAGCTTGTAGATCTAGTCCTGCCTTGGTGCTACAAGCTCTTGAGATTGCGTTCTTGGGTGGAACACGTTGTGCAAGCAAGCCCGTTGCGATCGTTTGTTGATCGTCGCTGTCATGTGAGCGCGTAGCGGCATCGTCAACGTCAACGTCATGACGCCTCTCTCGCTGTCACCACCATCTGCGTGACACCCAAGCGGTCGAGGAATTTATTGGTGATACGGTTTTGACTCCTCGACCCAAATGCTCCGACCACTCTTCACTCAACTTCCATCAAACCCAACGTGCCAGCTCACGCGCCCAAACTCTCCAGTTTCCAACCCGATGACTATCATCCTTGGATTGTCTCCTCCGCCGTTACCTCCACCAGAATAGCGCTATCACGGGTCTTTTAAACTGATCCACGTCGTCTCCAGCGTCACAAGGCCTGGAAGCATGGAGTACAGTACGTGTCAAAGTTTCTTGACATCAACATTTCTAACCTATCTCTGGCACCAGACACACGTCCAACGAGCTCGCAAGATTTCGGAGTTCACTTATATCTTGGCCAAAACCTCTATTGATACCACGTCCTCCGTATCAGGCATGAACACGTTGGATAATATAATGGCGCAGACTGAGGATAGGTCAGCGTACGAGCATTCAGCTTTGGGTTCTAGTGAGTTTGAGCTTCCATACGCTAATAAATCTAACTAACGCCTATCTTTCCTATCTTTCCCAAGCCTCAACCTTAACTAGAAAACGATTCTCCCACCGGTACACGCAAAGTACGCCCACCACATTGTCTGTGTATTCACTCCCACTTCCGAGTCCCTCTCTGACTCTGAGCTCGCGATCTACGGATTCCGAGAGCACGTTGACTACGCCCAGTTGCGAAGCCCCAAAGTCCATCGTGGCAGTGGCGCCTCGGGTCCAGCGAGTGCATTAAACGGGATTGGGATGTCTTGCGCCTCATCATCGTCATCACTACAGCACCACGGCTATGGTGACGAGTATCCGCACGCAAAAGCGACGTCATTACCCGCGCAACCTGCATATCTAACCTATTCTCCAGTCGATTCGACCCTATCTCCACCACTTCCTTCCCAAGCCATGACTACGACAAATCCTACAGATAGGAGCGCGAAACCTACCATTCCTACACACCCATCTCACACGAAGCTTCGGCTGGCGTCGAGGTACATGCGCTGTCTCTTATCATCTACTGGGCCGATTCCTTCCCTCCTAGCTCCAGTATCAGTGACCACACCGAATCCCAATTCAAATCAAAATACCCATCCCTCCTGCAAGAGATCATATGGTCGAAAGTCAATGCCGGGGCTCAGAATGAGGGTCCGGAGTTGGGCCCATCTATACTGTCTACTTCAGGTTCGCTTGTTCTCGCTACTTTTCAAATGTTTCCATCTGACCGTTTCGTCATGCAGACAGCTCGGAAGAGGAGGATTCTGATGCCGGTACGCAAACGCATACGCATACAGAGAGTGAAGGTTCGGATGATCTTGAACCCTCATCCTCCGTCAATGGATCGTGATTGCTTGTCTATCTCTCCCTCCCCGTCTCCTTTGACTTCGTCCTCCGAGTACCGCTTCGTTGGTGTTCTTTCTACCACCACGGTTCCCACAGCAACTCGGATTTCAACGGGTCTGGATGACCGTTGTACACTGTCCTCTCCACTGATGGCCGCACCAGTCTCATCCCCCACCCCCGACTCGCCGACAGCAGATATTCCATTACCGCACGCTTTACTTGTACCTCCCGCGGTCGACTCTCCTTCCTCAACGTCACGGCTGGTATCCGACTCTCCGTCTCACTCCCTAACGATAACTGCGTCTCCTCCGACAGCGCATCTTTTCGACCTGGCCGATACACTTCGCCCAGGCCTTCAGCCACAAATGCCTCATAAATTTCTAGTCCCGTCTCTTTTATCTGAATGGTATCCCCCGAGATCTGAGTTTTGGCCTCAGTCTATGGAAATGAAGCGTTGAAATCTCGACGATATACTGTTCCCTTATCCCCCAAAGCATTGGTCTTGGGGCCACGGATGACGAATATCACCTCGAACGCGTATGGTGCCGGCAGCGATAATATTACTTGTTATCCCTCTTCATCCCCAGACAACCACGACGATGGATACGGTGGAATTAGCAGAAGGCCCAGTGCAAAGGGGATGTACGTAGATGGAGTTTCCGCTGTGCACGGCCATTCCGACAGTTGCAATGGGTCGGAGTGTCTTCAACAAGGCGCTCTCGCTCCCCCCGATTTCCCATTCACACTCAAATTCCCTAGACAATGCACTTGAGTCGCGGGAGGAGCCGCTTTAGGGGAGTGATACAGGGCAGCGGAATGAAGAGGAGAGAGCGTATAGCAGCTGGAGCTGGGCTCGGATCGAGTGTAACTGCAGATGGGGAAGGTGCTCCGTGATTCAATGGAGGAGAATGGGAAGGTGAAAGGGAAAGCGGGAGCGGGAGGGACGTAGCGATCTGAAGGAGCGTTAGCATTAGATTAGATTAGATCGATGAGCGGGAGAGAGAGCGTAATGTAATGAGACTAGAGCTAAAACAACAATACTAGTACAGATGATACACAGTTTTTTGTTCGGATTCGGCTTCGGTCAAGTTGATTTTTCGGTATTGTGGTGCGTCTATATGTTAGTTGATGCCTAATTTTGAAGGAAATGAGTTCGCCTGCAAGGCATAAAGTCATGTGGTTGTCTCACTCTTTCAACCTCGCTGTCATGGTGGAAATCAGACGGTCATTGCGAAATGCAATGAATGTCTTAGCAAACCGGTGAGTTTTTCTGATTTTGAAAAGCCTAGTCTTATACATCTATATGCATTCATTTCATAGCTTTCCAGACATAAAACGCATCAAAACGCGTGCTGAAGAGGTCGACTACTGGCAACCCAAACACATTCAGCTGGAGGCCCTTGGGGTGCTACGGAACTTTTCTGAGGTTGAGGATCTTCAAAACACAGATCCAGACCTGGAAGCATTGCAGAGTCGGTTGCAGGAGTCTCAGCCAGATAGTCAAATCCAAGTAAACTTTGATTCTTTGAATGAAATCAACTTCACCATACCCTTGGACAACCACCAGTATCAAGGGGACATGTCAGACCTCATGGACCAAACAGATGGTGAAGAGTTGGACATCTCTGGAAGAACGGACAGTGAGGATAACATAATGGATGGTGAAGAGTCGGACATCTTGGAAAAAACGGACAGTGAGGATAATGGAGTTCCACTGGCAAGGTGAGGTGCGGACGTGCTAATTTTATTTGCATATACTAATAACCAGCAGAAAAAGAAAATTTCTCAGAAAACAGCAATTGCATAAAGCAAAGGCACCGCGAGCTAAGCAGTTGCACACTGCTCCTTGCTTTCCTCCGCAGCTACCAGAGGTTGTCTATGAGTTGGTTGAGTGAGTGATTACAGGCTTATTGTCTCCTGCAACTGTCTAACGAATGCACAGGCATGCCAAAGCCCATTTCAATGCCTGCACATGTGAATTCACACCTTACCTACCGGAGGATCTCCATGGAGAACCACGCAGAAAGGAACGCAAACATCAACTTCGTCGCTGGCAACTCTTTCGGAAGCACTCAGCACATGCCAATGTCCACTTTGCCTACTCAAATTTCCATGTTGAGAAAGATGGGCGTCTTTCTAAACCAGCTTGGATGGGAAAGAAAGCCTCCGCAGACACTCGGGAATTCATCACGCAAGCCATTTCATCACCAGGCTCAAAGATTGCAAAAGAAATGCTTTCTGGAATCACCTTGATCCCATATGTTGCATCAGTTTCACCTTACTTATATGCATTACCTTGTGACTAAGCAGCTTCAAAGTCATCGGGCAGCCGCCATTTGTGATGCCGCTGGTCGAATGTTTTTCTACCGCTCCCCACTCACCTCTCTCATGCTAGGTGGTTTCCTGGCAGAGGTCAATGAAGAAGCAAAGCGATTTGTAAACTCCATCCAGCATCCCTTCAGTGAGGACGATATGCTGAAGAATTCACGAGGACGCCACTGGTTCTCCATTGCAGGACATGATAGGAATAACAAAGAGGTAAGCAAGCTTGATGCACTATCATTTCCCCCCTCCTTTCACCATCTGTTTAGGTCCCTCAAGCCAGCAAATTTCAACAGAAGAACGATAAGGCCATTACCAAATTCTTTCAATCAGGGTCAATTTTCCATCGCCTAACGAAAGTCTTCTCTTACTTGTCCTGTAGTTCAGATTTCTTACCCCAGATTACAGTCAATTTGGTTGTTGTATCCTGGAGGCGGAATTTCCAGCCATTGCAGAACGGTACAAGGAATCCATTAAATATATGAGGGAAAATTACAATATTGAAGCAAAGTTTGGTCTTTTCTTTAATTTCTGTCTCAACTCCCCTCGCAAAGGTGTGAAGCGAGTTTTCTGTACACCTCATGTTGATTGGAAGAACGTTGCCTTTGGTGTATGTATGATCTTTATATATGGTAAGTTGTTCCAAACCTTGTAATAAACCTGCTAAATATTTGCTCCCAGGTCATTTCAATCATCGCGAAAAGTGCTGGTTGGTACTCTGGGAGGCAGGCATTGCTGTTGAACTTCCTCCTGGGGTCTTTATTCTCTACCCTTCATCTCTCTTCCTGCATTTTAACATTGATTTCTTAAGCTTCTGCACTCTTTATGGAAAAGTTTTGCTCAATAAATTTCTAGACCTTCCAATCATGACTACTGCCAATGGCGAGTATCCCACAAAGGATAACTCTACTCCTCTCTACTTCTGTGGTCATGACTCACATGGGGAAGACAATGCATGGAAAAGGGCAGACGGGCGCGGCTCTATGGTATGGTTTAACCAAGCCTCCATGATACAGACATCAGAGCTAGGTGTTTCAACCTTGAAGCTGGCTAGACAACTTGGGATGAAAACTGAATGTGATGCCAAGGCATGGATGGAGAAGAATGTTTTTACAAAGCACAGTATATGGGCTAGTTTGGTTTGATTTGTGAAGTTGTAGCCCTCTCAGAACTCTACTGTTTCTACATATGGTTTAGGTTGGAATTTGCCTAAGAAAGCCTGCTTATTATCAAGTTTGTATGGCACCAAAAAGTTTAAGCAGCCTTTAAGCTACTGTGAACTGGTGCCATGTTGTAAGATTGAATGCAAAAATATAGTCCTATGGTAGGCACTGCAGCCATAGAAGTATTGAGTAAAGAAGTATGCAACAATGTGGCTGCACACAAATACTGTATCATAACTATAGCTTACAGACTCTTTGTGCATATATCTGTATGGATTTTTGATGTACTTAGAATGAGGCTGCCTATGAGATACCATAGAAAAGATGCCAAGTGAACAAGACATGCATTGAGAATGAGCACAGTATACACTAACAAAGTGTATCATGCCCAGTTCAGTTCTTGGTAAAATGACTTAATGCTAGAGATTATCATATATTAAAACCACAAAGAAAGCTGCATACAGATGATACAAGGATATGTATACTTATAGGTCAGATAGATACTTACCAAAGAGAGCACAGGAGTCAACAATGAAGTCATGGTCCTCTTCTCCCTCTATCAAGAGATTTTATGATTGCCATCACTGGAGTTTTGATATGTTTGTATATCTTTGGATAATCTGCTTTTTCTAATTTCCGAAATGCAAGATGACAGATAATGTGCTGAGACTCAATGATGTGAGAACTGGAAGAAAGAGCCTGGAGAACAAGGTCAACTTTGAGCAGAGAGCATGGTGGCCTCAAATAAGGGTTCCATTTTTGTTGAGCAGCAGAAAGTTGAGCATGAATGGTCACTGTGAAAAAGGTCCGGATCTTTCCCTGCAACGGAACCTGCCAGATAGACTCTATACAGCCTGTAGCAGTTGTACCATTGGCATGAGGTATATAGTAGTATATATGGCTCCCTGCTTCTCTAGAGTTCTTACAATGGAAAATTTTGCCATCTATGGGGAAATAATTGAGGCGCAAGAAGGCTGATGGGAGAATGATGGAGTGCTGAGGGGGAGCAGGAAGTGTATATGCAGAGGTGTAACTATGACTTGACTTTCTGAGATAGGCCAGAATATTGGTGTAAAGCTTCATCTCTGTTTTTTCATCAATAGGTTCAGCTTGTGCAAGGAATGCTGCAGCTTCAGCTTCACTCATGGGTCTTGGTGGATGTCTAGTGCCATAGATGTCCTCAAGCCCCAAGATATCAGCAAACTGTTTGGTATAATCTTCCATGTCAAGGGCATGAAACTTGGCATTCAGCTTTGACTTTCTTGAGTATTGTTGAATCATTGTCAGCTCCATATCCACTGCATGGATGATAAGGCCAAGTGAAAGATCAATCATAAATTGCTTACCAAAGTGATTATTGGTCTGGATCCTCTGAAGCTCTCCATTCAGCCTTTCCCCAGGATATTCACTAAGTGTTCCCATTGGTCCCCAGAATTTCATTTGGTCTGGATAATGGTGAGCATAGTGATGATTGGGTCTAGAATTAGCATGAGGCCAGATTGCTTTGAGAGAGGCTCTGTAGGCTGTATAATATTCTTTGTAAAGATCTGCTTCCTCGTTGGAGGTTGAATAAGCTGTTACTAGGTTCACAGAAGCCACCAGGTAACAAAAATTCTCTAAAAGTGCCTCATGAAGCTCATTAGGCTCATCAGGATCAAACCAAAACTCAGGTATAATCAAGGGCAAAAACACAGAGAAAGTATTATGAAGCTGATGAGCTTTAAGCTTTCCATGTCTTGCTTCTCCCAAGTTCTGTGGTGGTTTTTCAACCCATGAAGGATGCATTACCTCTAAAATGCACTTTCTGATTGCAGCTACTTCTGCCAGATTGAGCTTATAAGTTCCACCTGGAACTTCAATATACCTGTAGTCTGGATCATTCTCATCATCATCATCACCATCATCTAACTGTATATCCCACTGTTCCACTGCTCTGGCAAAAGATTCTCTGACACCCAGATATGGGGGGCCAACCTCATCATCCTCTTCATTACTAAGATTCTCCTCAGAGTCCCAATCTTCTGCAGGAATATTACCATCTTCAGAGGTCATTGGATCATCAAAATCTTCAGAAGTTATTGTGTCTCCAGTAAGAGAGCCTGCATTACTCATTATCATGTCTTCATCACTTTCACTTTGAAGACTCCCCACTTCAGAGTTTGCTTCTTCAGTATCTGCCATAGAAAATGCTTCTGCTTCCTCTTGTTCTGCTATCTTCTTAATGTCCTCCTCTTTCTGGCCCAATCCATATAATGCTCTAAGCTGAAAAGCCAGGTTTCCCTCAATAGGACAGTGCATAGGACCAATGATGGTGCAGAGAACTGCATCCCAGTGGGGAAAATCATGGAGTGGTGTCCAAAGCACTCCATTAGACTTCCAAAGCTTATTCCTCTGCCCCACCAAAGGTGCTTCCTTCCATCTCAGTGCCTGCTCATGTACTTCTTCCCCAGTTCTAGAGGGCCAAGTAGAGGGATCAAGGTCTTCCAGGTGATCAGGATTCTTGCACAGGCAGTATGTGCAGAACCATGTACCTGCATGAGAGCTAAACCCTGTTAACAGCTTACTGCCCTCCATATCAGCTATTGTAAGATATATGCGTGCAGCAACTTCTATACCAGCTGGATGATTATTGGTGAAGATGGTCTGGGCATTCTCATATTTCCACAGATAATCTTTGAGAATGCCTAGAAGATGTGATATTGTCCAGGTACCAGGTTTGTGTGGTGCAGGCATCAATCCAAGAATCAGAACATTTTCAGCTCTGAAGCGAATCTCCAAAGGAAGATTCATGCAGTAGAGAACAATGGCACCACATGACAGAGTTTTACCTGATTGAATCCTTAGCAGTAATTTGGTAAAAAAGTCAGATTCACATTACCTGCTGCCTTGTTGCCAAGTGGATTGAACCAATCCACATAAAGTGCAAATACAAGGTGATAAGGACCATTGAGAAATTCCTCCATATACTCCTGCCATGCAGGACTATCATAAACATCCCGCATTTTTCCCCCTGGGTGCCACTTTCCCTTTTTGGCAAAGGTTTCATGAAAATAATGATCAAGCTCAGGCCTTGAGACTAGATATCTCAGCCAGGAGTCAAAGGACTGAGTAGTATAGAAGCATCGAGGCACTTTCTTGGGTCTGCTCTTTCCATGCTTGTTCTTTCTGTATACATACTTGAACAAAGGAGCATTGCAGTAGTGATGTGATTTCTCAGACTTCCTGTAGTTGCACTTGGACAACCGGGTATTGACTGGATATTGCTTGAAGCATTTGGGACAGCAAAAGATCCGGATCAACTCTGGGTTTAGATTGAGCTTGGAATACACTGTCCTCATATCTAGAGGGATATCAGTAAGTGGGGAAGGTGCATCTACCTGTGCACCTAAGCCTTTCAGTGTGAGGTAGATAAGTTGGAGAGATGTAAAGAGAATGAAGCGAAGAGCTTGCAGCAGAGTATTTCCTGTGTTCCGGCTGAGTCCTTTGCACAGAACCAGCCATGCTACAAGCAAGTAACACAGATTATAAACTGGAATGATCACTGAAATTCTGTTGTTACCCAGTTTGGTGAGAAAAGTACAAGCAATTGCGCACCAGTGTTCAAGCTGGGGACTACAATCTTGGGAGCATCTGTATGCTGTTTTGGAAATCTATACTGGCTGTTTGGATTTACTGGTCTTGCTTTTTTCTTGGCAGAGGAAATTTGAGTCGCTGCTTTGGTTTGAGCCTGTCTGATAAGGTGGTCACTGAGATGTTGGCGTTTAGCCCGCCTTGAAATCAGTCTCCCAATCGCTTTTTTGCCATTGGAAGCTAAATATGTTAGTTTGCTGCACTTATTGCAGGTACAAACCACTCGATCAACCATTAGATGAGAGAGAGATGGTAGGAGATAACAGTGCAGCGCCAGCCTGGGAATCATCACCAAGGGACTTGATTTAGCGCTCACTTTCACTGCCACTGTGATAATAATTGGCGCCCAGTTCTTTTGCTTCCTTTCCACCACTCAAAGAACGCTGAGAGCTACTTTCCAGCTGAATAGACTCCACAACTTGCACCTCTCTTTGTTCAGAGTCAATGAGTAGTCTATATTTATTGCAGGTGGGTACTGTAGACATTAGGCACCCAAAGATTAGCAAATCTTCGGAATCAGCACCTCTGCCAGCGCAGTGATTTGCTACTTCCACAAGGTTGTCCATGGACTGGACACATTAGACTGGCGCAAGCACTCTTATGACTCCTGATATCATTATTTATTCATCTCTCATCATCTGGAACTGGCTTTCTGTCATATAGTAAAGACCCCACCACATGGTACCACTTAGTGCTGTAGTGTTGCCTAGTAAAGTAAGATAATGATCAGACCCTTATTGACAGAATTGCACATCAAATCTGGCTGGAAGTGAGTTTGTCATTTGCCTTGGTTTATTGCAGATTTTTGTTGACATTGAACATTGTTATATTTTGGCATCCTGTTCCCGCCTGGAAAAATGAAACCTCCTAAGTCCCTCTGGCAGGGCATATATAAGTGTTGCGGAGTTGGTTCTGTGCTCCCGCATCTTTTCCTTAACTCTTGTGTATGATAATAAGTCCTTGAATTCATCCTCCAAGTCTCCAATCCCTTTCAAGTTCATAATAAGTACTGTGGCATTTTACTCATTGTTATATTACTTACTATTAGTATTACTTACTTACCAGTAGCAATAAAATTTGATTGTTTTGCCTCATTTTATTGTCCAAATTCTACCTGAAGACTTTACTCTTTTGGCAGACCCCCAATGGTCTAGATATTATCACCTCAGTGTCAGTTTCATTCAAGTTTTCAACTTAGTTTGGATGTCTCCAATGTTTGCAGACATTTAATTATAAGCCTCATCACCATTTGTTTACACCAGTTATACTATGCAGTTCTAGTTTCACTACAAGTACTACAAACAAATACCATGATTTGAATCATGGTTATTTTGGTTGCATTTGGTCTCTCAAGTGAGGGAAAAAATTCAAATGATCAAAATATATTTGGTTTCAAATTGAACAGTGACATGTCCTGACAGGCTACATTTCTGTCAAATCCATAGCACTGTCAAATCCATGGCAATCCATGGTGATCCATAGCATACCATAGTTCTCCACAAACGGTACCTTGCTATGGGTTCTATGAGTGCTATGAGTGCTGTGGAGAACTCCACAGTTCTCTACTGGCAGCACACCCACATTTTGCTGATGTATTGAAAAATCATGTTTTGTAGTACAAATAGGTGAAGCTAAAAAACTGTAAACATATGGAGATGAGCCAATTATCTGTGCCAGTTGGTGAAGAATGACAGTATCTCTTGCTGAGTAGAAGGGGACTTTTCAGCCCAGCTTTGCCTTTAGTGATGTGTTATATACTTCAATGGCATAAGAATGCAGTCATGTGGTCAGAACTGGACTCCAAAAAGTATTTTCCAGATACAGGTTACAAGCTATTAACTACTTCAAAGGTCATCATCAGCCTCCATTTCAACTTCCCCATTGGTTTCTGGGGCACTTTGATAGTCCATTTCCGAATCTATGTCAGTAGGAATGTGACCAGCACCTCTAGCTGTGCCTTGAGACCCATTGGTCTCTTCATCATCTGTTTCCATCTCTTCTCCCTCTCCAGCTGAGCTTTGCGACTCATTGGTCTCACTTTGAGACTCATTAGTCCCTTCATTGTTGGCATCCGTCTCTTCCCCCCTTTCATTTACACTATCAGCATCTGATTCATCCGATTCATTTTCTTGCTCCTCGAAATTGCCATCATCATCATAGAAATCTTCAAAGCCTGGTTCATCCATTGCTTCATCCTCATCCTCTTCACTGTTTTCATCATCAGCATCATCAGAGCTATCAGAGTCAGGCAGTACACCATTCTTCATTGCATCAATTTGCTCCTTGGTAGGGAACTGGTACAGTGCACGGACATCATTGCCATATCTTTCCATGAACTGCTCCTCTGACATCTCCAAGCTCTGCCAGTCCTCTGCCTGATTCATAACAGGCTCAAGTGGCAAAGCAATGCGGGCTTTGACATATTTTGCTCGGATAAAAGCAGGAAGTCGGTTAAACTGCTCAGGATCATGCCAATCTAGAGCAACTCTGGGACTGGGAAGGCCATTCAGCTGTGTATTCTTGTGTGCTGGGTGAGGTGCACGAGGATACCTCTTGTATGCATTGTATCTTTTGGTGAGTGAGATAAATTCATCCACTTCACCATCAAGGGCATGAATGAACTTGGTAGCTTTTGAACTGCGACGAGGCATAGAAAGGACATGGAAGGTCTGACCATCTGGAGCATCTTCTTCATCAGAATGGCATGCAGGCTCTGCAATGAGATACTGAATGCGAAGATTCCATCCACGCCTGACCTGCTGTTGCAATCGACTCTTTGACTTCTACAATATTTCTATTAGAAGCCAATCAAGTTCAAGTGAAAATGGCTTACAATCTCACGCCGCTTGTACACCTTATTTTTGGCAATGGCTCTTGAAACACTGCCCAGCTCTTTAGCTTCCCTTTTAACCAAATTTCTCCAGAAGGAGAAAAGATAATTATCAAGCAATTTCCCAAGAAGATGTATGTTATCCAAGTGCTTGAATGTAACCTCAAGATGTCTATCTGGCCCTGAGCAAATAAAAATAAAAACATATTGTCAAGCCACACCTGTAACCACCATTGAGGACAGTTGCCTCAAAACATTTCATGAAAGCCTGCTTGTGTAGTTGATTGTAGAATGAATCTGGTACACCAAGGACATCCGGACGCCATTCTGCCAGCCCTGACTCTTTGACCATACCAAGTATCACACGTATGCTGTGGTCTGGTATTAGAGCAATTTTACCAGCATAAGTACCTCCTCTGATCTCCTTGCACTGGTACCTGAGCTGTTGAAGACTTTTTCTCACTTCTCTATCTTTGGTGTTTACTTTATTCATGTTTCGATCTATCTCGCGATAGAGGTCACGACTTTTTTTGAACCTAAGCAGAGAAATTTAGGCAAGAACACATCCAAGAAACACTTTCTTACTTTTTCTCAACAGCTTCAATTTCTTCAGGAGTGGGTGAGATTGGGAGAGCATCTGCTTTATACAGACCAGTCATAACATGGATGTGTACCTCCACTGCCATCTCAAGTAAATGTCAGACAGTTAAGTCTATTACTCAAAGTGGTGCATATACCTTGAAATTGACCAAAGTAGGGTCTTCCTTGGTTAAAAGCTGGGCCTTTCTGATATGAAATGGGTCACTGCCTCTACTGTGAGCCTTTTTGCCCTTTGCTTTTGAGGACACTGGTGGAGTGGACTCTCTACGTGCCCTCTTACGAGTATGTCGATGCTCAGTTGTAGTGTCATCTGAGTCTGGGTCACTGCCGCTGCCACTAGATACATCTGGCCTTCGCCGTTTTCCGGTATGCTTCTGCCGATGGTGTCGGCGTTTCTTATTGGGAGGGGGCATCTAATTCTTGAGTAAGTGTATGCCTGTCAGAAATTTGCCCTCTGAATTTATAGATACAGCAGACCCTTACTATTGACTACTATCCCATGCCCATTTCGCAAGAATCAATAAATATTTGTGCAAAACTGGCCTTGTTAGCAGGCATAGCAGATGCCGGCACTTAGTAACTAGTGGGCAACAAGGTTAAGGTGGTGGCGTGCATTGTAACTTACGGTTTCTAGACTGCTTCGACAACTAGCACCACTCAGCCAATGCTTAGGCAGGCAAATCACACAACATCACGGTCACGATAGCTTACAGTGACCGTCGAAATTGATGTCCACCTATTGAATTGAACTGAATTGAAACCAAATTGCAGGGTGGACATCAATTTTGACCATCACTGTACTTACCAAAATTAGTGTGCGGCTACTGTAACTGCTCGGTGACTATTCAAAACTCCCACCCCTCAAAACTCCCACCCCTTGCCCGCAACAGTACCGTCAATGCTCAGTCGATGGTCACAGCCACAAAAATTCCCACACCTTGCGTGCAATAAGCGTAGTACCTTGTCTTCTGCCTTGAGCATTTCATATATATACTCAACTATCTTGTGCCTCAAAGGTAAGTTGTCAATCACCCTTTTACAAAGGAACAGATGTCCAACATGTCTATCTCCATCTCTATGCATTCACAGACCCGCAGATTAACCAGAAGTTCCTCACACCCATATGAACTTCAGAACCAGACTGAACTGATCTTCGACTACAATGATGTGGATAATAACAAAACCTTCAAGAGCTTCAAGCTGCTGGTTGGTTCGTGGACACTTAGTCACCTTTCTCAACTGGGGAGTTCATCCTGTGGCACAGGTAAGACATGCTTAACTTTCAACATCTGGTCCGGTCTGATACATGCAATTCTCTTTTGTAGCATGGGCTTGACTAACTCAAAAGGGGAGGTGATCAATACAAACCCATTGAGTTGGTCTTCTATCCCAGGATTTAAAGCTCCGTTGTGCCCCCATGCGGAAAACCCATTTGTGTCAAAGGACGACAGTCAAATGATCATAAAGTTCACCCAATACAGAAAGACCATCAGGTATTTCTTCCAAGCCTCACACGAAGGCTGCAGATACAAAAGTAAGTCTTATACAGGATTTGTTGCTTGATCAAATTTTCTTTACACCAAGATTAGTGCCAATCCGTCTTCCCCAGGCCAATGTTACATCCTCTACCAATAGTACTGTTGGAGAATCAGGTCAGGTTTTGCCTAGTACTGTTCCTCCTTCTCTAACGTTAGGGCAACCATCAGCCAATCTTGCTACTGCTGAGCCCAAAAAACTGGAGTCGCTCTTTGATAAAGCTACCTTCAAGATCAGGACCCAGCCAGGTAAAGCAAGCTTGCATTCATCAGATCATCTCCATGTTGAGTTGAGTTGCGCAGATTTAGCAATTCTCCATACCCATAGATGGGCCTATCAGGCGGGTGTTTATCGAGGTTTGATGTTCCTTATTGTTCTTGTATCAAAACTCTCAGTCGCATTTTTTTTAGAGTCTCCGCAAATTCACATGGCGTATGATCTGAAGGAGCTACCAGAAATCATGTGGCCCTACAACGCACTCAAACCACAAAGCCTTTACGAAGTAATCATGAAGAATCTTACCTTTATTGACTATCAGATTGGAGCACTCATAATAAAGCTGAACAGCGTGGATGGTATAACTATTCTCTCCTTCATGGAGATCATGTCTGCAGCTCAAAAATGCTCTGGATGCTGTTGTGTTTTTTCGCCTGAGGGGTACCATGCTCACCTGGGCTATAACGAAGTATCTGGCTTTACTTCACACTGTTGCAACTCGCCCTTGCTCCCAGTTGGTAAATGCTCATGCAATAGTACTGGTTATGCAATGAGTCTAACAATGTCTTTCTTATATAGTTCCTGCGTATGCAGCCTCTGTGCCCAAGTATCGCGGAATTGGAGGCGACCACCAAAATCTCAGATTCGACTCTGGATTATGCACGGAGGTTGGTAGAGCATATCTTGCCTGGAATTCTCGTTTAGGAGTTCCAGAAGATGTCTGGACATTGATCTCTACCGCAGTAGTCTGCTGTCCATCTTGCCTGCTTGTCCGGACATTTGTTGGTCACCGCAGACACTGTGAACAAAACCTCTGCAATGAGATATCTGCATTGGACGGGAGGCTTGTAGTTTGATTGGAAAGCTCAGTGCTAAACAGCTGCAAGAGCATGGTCGTGCTCTTCTTCCTCCAGCTATCCAAGCAGAGGCCAACCTTGTTGGCAATCATGACTTGGATCCCGATGAAGAACTTGGCGAGCTTGTATATCCTTCTGACAATTAATTTTGATATTGTGTACTAAATACATAACTCAAATATCACTGAATCGAATGATGCTTTTGATCAAGCTCTCCTTCTCTTTGGTGTTGTTCTTTGCCCTCGCCGAGTTTCAAGTTCTTGACCGATGTGCTGTATTGGTGTTGGCTTTGCTGTGGCTCGTGCCAAAAGATAGCGCAATTGCTGAAGACGGAGAAAAAAGAATAAGTATTAAGTATCTCCGAGTTGGAGATATCCCCATCAAATAGAGTTTCAAGACGGGACAAAAAACCCATAGAGCCTTCGCAAGTCGAACACTCTGTCACCATTTTTTCGTTTCTACTATAAATGCTGATTGTAGTATGTCCAGACCTTTGGCCCGTTCAAAGAGGAGGAGATGCAGTCGTGGTTCAAGGCGTCCTATTTCAGACCATCGGGAGAGAAAGTCAAGGTCAGGCAAGTGGGCGGAGAGTGGAAGGATTGGGACGAGGTACTCTCGTAGCACAAGAACATTGTATCATTATTCCTGTATTTCTAGTCCGATAATTCTTGCTTACAAGTACAACATGAAAATAGTAGCATATCCCTTGACCCCTAATGACTGATGTACTGAAACACAAAAGAAACCTCTGGAAGACCAACTTCGGAGCGCAACAAATTGTCGTGATTGTTCTTCAACTCTTTCGTTTGTGAAATGATTCCACCTGTACAGAATGGTTAGACTCCTCGTATTCAAGAAGAGTGACCGATGAGGAACATACGTGCTAGCGTCTCCATAAAGCAGAGCAGGAGACTTCATAGTTTGTCTTCCATTCTTACAGCGTTTGCATTTGAACGTCTCGTGTGTTTCGCACAGCGTATCCTTGTTGAACAAAAACAACTGCCTCAATGCATCGAGCGTGAAATGGTGTTCCGTATCCTCCTTCTCGTCAACAACGGCTAAAGAAAGTGCCTGCTTGTTTGCCTGACGCTGAAAGATCTTCTCTTCTATAGTCCCAGTAGAGATGAAACGGTACACGAAGCCTGCGGGGGGAAGGTGAATTTTCCGATGACACAGTATGTAGGAGTCCTACTTACATTCCTTCTTTTGTCCGTCACGCCACACTCAAGCTAGAGCTTGCTGATCAGCAGCTGGGTTCCAGTCTGCCGCGACATCAGGATCACAAAGAGAGAGTTTGGAACTTCAGCACTTACCTGGATCGAAAAGGATGAGGCGATTCGCGCCAATAAGGTTGATACCGCATCCTCCAGCTTTACTACTGAGCAAGATAAACTCCTTCCCCTCGGGGTTGTTAAACTGATCAACGACTTTCTGTTGCTTGGTAATGGTCATCTTGCCGTCGAGCCTAAAGTAGCCGTATCTAAAGAGAGAAAGACTGGTTAGGCAAGAAAGGGCCACAAAAAAAAGACGTACTTTTTGGTTCTGCACAATTTCTCAAACAAGTCTAGTGTCTGCGTATAATTGCTAATCAAGACAATCTTGTCCTTCGTTTGCGTTCGAAGCTGGTGTAGGAACCTGACATTCGGAAATTAGTCATGGAGGATACAAGTGCTGAATGAAGACCAAGAAACAACCTTTCGAGGACTAGGAACTTACCGCCCCAGTCACAGCGAACGGTCTGATTATTCCTTCCTCGAGAAGTAGCATTTTGTCCTGCTCCGCAAAAGCCCTCCGGAATCAAGTGTTCAGAGCCCATGAGATCATCAGGCAGATTCAAAAGTTCAGGGTGATTGCAAAGCTTTTTCAGAATGTTGATCGCTTTCAGTGGTTGAGAGTTGACGCCTCGAAGAAGGGCTTTGATTTCTGGGGATGAGATGAAAAGACGATAGAGCAATAGTTGGAACTCTGACAAGCCGCAGAACACAACTTGTTGGTATTTAACAGGCACTTGAGTTGGCGCGTGAGATTTGAGTTATTAAATTGTGACAAAAACACATACAATATTTGGAAAGCAGATCATTCGTTTGGCGAATGATGAATTTGGTGACTAGACCACCTAATTCCTTCAGTTTCTTTTCGCTCTCAGTTCACGTGGTCGCTCGCAGAGGCGTCTCTGCCACGGATGATATGGTTTTCAAAGTTCTTCTTCAAGTCATTATTGGAACCCAGATAGTTGGGATTTGCGAAATTCAGAAGCGAAAAGTATTCGGACAAGTCGTTCTGGAAGACGGGTGGGTTAGAGTTTGAATGACTTCGCAATGTAGACGACGAACCTGAATTGGTGTGCCGGTAGGGATAATGCGTCGTTTCACGTCCAAACCGTTGAGTGCTTGGAAAGTTTGAGAATCTACAAGCAGAGTCAAAACATGAACGAAGAATTGACCGCGTCGATGCTCACCAGAATTCTTCAATCTGTTCGTCACAGAGCAACAGCCCGATCTTGCAGTTTGTGAGATACGCTGTTAGCGCCCGTAATGTTTCGTAAGAGACGATCATCACTAACATCCAATGTAAGATGACAAAATATAAACGCGATAGGGAAGCTTACCAGGCTGCGTAACATTTCTTCCACATGCAGCTACCCACCACTTTGACCAGGAGTTCCGCCTTGCCGCCTTTACCATCTACAGCCAAAGCGTTGATAGCGTCGTTCCCAAGCCATTTAACTATAAATCGTCAATATGGTCCAAACGAGTCAAGGCAGAAGCTTACGCACCAAGCTCGTTGGCCCAGTTTTTAACCAGACTCGAGGGACAGGCAATGATACGTTTCTCGATGGAAGGCTTTCCCGAATGTGGAGATTGTTTGATTAGAGTCCAGAGTAGAGCGATGCACTGGAGAGTCTTTCCGAGACCCATCTCGTCCGCCATGATGCAGCCATACTGGTTGTTGACCATCATATTAATGGTTCAATAACATCTGTCAGATCATCCAAGGAGGTACATATAGGTACTTGCTCAGTCCAGTCAGGGAAGAAGAACACGTATTCCACAGTACTTGTAGGCGGAGGGGTAGGAGCCCAGAGTGAAAGCCTCGGTCTCCGGGGAGGAGGGGAAGACACTCCAGTTGCGCCAAACATAGAGCGAGGCTGAGTGAAGTCGGGTTTACGCTCTTTGGTAGCAGTAATAATAGAGTTGTAAATTTGGGAGATGGAGTGCTTCATGACGCGGATAATGAGATCGGCAATCTCTGGTTGAGCATCGACCAACCATGGGAATCTGGAAAGGATAGCTATGGCCGGCTTCAAAGCACCAACTGCGAGAAGAGCGATGAGAATCCCCGCTTTCTGGTTTGGGGGGTCCTTCGGCTCAGAAGCTGGAGCAGCCTTCAGCTTGGACGACGTAGGAGCAGAAGATGTCGATTCCAGGGGGGCTGCCATGGCCAACTGGCTCATTTTGGCTGATGATATTCGCGACTGGACGTTCTTCAGATACATTGCGCGAACGCTCTCCATATCAGAGTCGTCTGGAGATAGCTATGAAAAAGTCTTTGAGTACAATAGTAACAAAATGTTGACGAAAGCGCGTACATGAGGATAGAGATCTTCCAGTGCAACAAGACCTTTGCGTATGAGGAGAGCCGCTGTGAGATACAAAGATTTCGGAGTTTCAGGGACGTCGGTAGACTGGTAATAGTTGAGTTTGAATCCCAAAATCTGGGCAAGAACACGAGAGCCTGGGGCCATATCGGCGTTGGACCATTGAGAACTCGGATCGGCCAAGTTTAACACTTCATCCAACGTCTTTCCCCTGAATTGGTCTGGCTTTGGGTCGGTGGACATGGTCGATTCACATTGTATGAGAGGGTAGACGGCCGCACCCAAGGTGAAAAGGACAGCAGGGCGAAGAAAAAGGTGTAGTGAGAGGTGAGATTGACGGACATCACATCGAGCATAATGTCCAGGGCTTTATTGGGATCCAAGTCGAAGAAGCCAATGAGACTGATGATTTTTTCCCATACAGGGCGAGCCCGCTGTTGTATCGCTTCGAACAATTCTGGCGGCCGGGCGGTCGATGGTATGTGCCCAGGTCCCAATGCACTTGTTAGTTCGACAGTGAGTTTACTGTACCCTTCTGATTGCTTCCGAAGAAGGTTAAATTTGTTTTGTTTGTAGCTTGAGGAGAAGACATCAGCACATGTTGAAAAAAACGGCAGAAACGCACAATAAGCCTGTGTGCGACTCTAATTTCTCTTTTATCAAGATTGATTTTGACCATAAGTCCAGTGCCGTCCAATATAGCAGTATCCAATCGTTCCCAACAGATATTGGCATTGAGAACACCAAAGTCCTATTCACAGAGTTAGAAAACTTTGAACATGCAGCAAATTCGACACGTACCAAAAGCTTCTGGACTATGGACACAATAGTAGCTTTATCCGCCTTGGCATTCTGGTTCACCTTGTTTGCCTTGCCAAGGATGGCTTGGTGCTGCTCTGAGCCCTGTTCACCACAAGCAGCTATGGTCATCCTCGCATCGGCAAGAACTTCATCTAGCCCAGCATCCACAGCCCAAACCAAGTCCACCAGATGCTCACCAAAGATTGCAGCATTCAAATTGGTGCTTGAAGACGATGTTGAAGGGAGAGTGTCGAGAACTGAGCATACGAATGCGACAAAAGCATCGGCGGTAAGATTGGCCGAGATCACCGCTTTGTTCAAAAGATTTTTCGCAAACCTGGCAAAGAAACTAAAAGCGTTGAAATGGCATCCACAGTATACCAGGAACCGCGTACTGATTTGGTGGTGTGTTTAGGCATGGCAAAACGAGTGGAGAAAGAAGAGAAGAGAGCTTACAAGGTGTCAAGGCCGTAAAATGTTCAGATACTATAGTACGACATCCAGAGAATGTAGTTTCCGGTGAACATCCTCGCTGTCTGCTCTTCAGCTGCTCAGGGATCGGGTGGCGGAGGATGGGGAGGAACGGGTGAAGTTACGGCCATAGGGGGTAATGACTATAGACACAAACATTACAAATTCAGCTAAAATCAAAATGAAAGAGAATAAAAGTACCTGATCTCAACATCCATCCCGTCAGAGTGCAACGTGTCCTTGTAGGAAGAATTGGTGGCAACTTTGAGCTCCTCGGGCTAGCTACCTGCCTTGGCTTCGTTGAAGAATTCGGAAAGGGAGTAGTGAGATCATAAGCCAATGTCGCGGTTGTAGTCAGCAGCTCAAATCACGGACCGTGGTGCGTTTAGCGCTCGCTAGGCCCGGTGACTATTTTGGTATAATATTTCCCATCGCTATCAATGTATATACAGTGGCTGCCAAAATTGATGTCACCCCCCCAATTGAGTTGCCCATTCAGTAGCCCATTCAGTAGGTCACGTGGGGTGACATCAATTTTGGCAGCCACTGTAGTACAGATGACCTCATGGGTAATTTGACTCAAGTGCCTTTCAACGTGAACTTCAATGTGAACTTCGTAATGAATAGGAAGCACCTAGTTTCGAGGTGCCCTGCAGGATGCCCCCGGTGTCTAGTGATAGTTTTACTCCTGTCCTAATCTGTAACGTGCAGACTGGACCGTAACGAGTCCCTCGACCATACTGGTGACGTGCCAAATGGATCTGAGGATAAGTGAGTAACATAATGTTGTTACCTTCATGTACGTTAACATATTACCATAGCTTTGATCCTGACGGGGACACACTTATGGACGATACGTTGATTGCTGAACATTGCATGCAACGCACGCGAAAATTACCAGCATGATACGTTCACTGTACGCAGGATGAGGGGGGGAATAGCAACCTCATAGATGTCCTTAGCGCACAGATCAACGACCTCGACATTGAATGCGATGAAGCAGACTTTCCGCTACTGGCAAGGAGCTTCATACAAGCAGAAGTTGCCTATGCTGGTGCCATGCTCATGGATCCGATTGATGATCCAGAAGAAAAGGATCCCCAGTCCATCTTGGAAGCTCAATCTTCCGTATACTGGACCCATTGGCTCGCAGAAATCTACGAGGAACTCGAGTCGCTGAAAGAGAAAGGGGTCTATGAGGAAGTAGACGAACTACCCCCTGGAAGAAAGGCAGTGGGCTCTAAATGGGTCCTTCACATCAAACGAGACCAGGATGGCCTCATATCTCGTTTCAAGGCTCATCTTGTAGCTAAGGGATTCATGCAGATTCCTGGCCAAGACTTTGTTTACACCTTCGCACCAGTAGCTCGTTGGGAGTCAATGCATACAATACTGACACTGGTAACGGAACATGGAATGAAACTACGACAAATCGACATCAAAACCGCTTTTCTTAACAGACCTCTTGAGGAGGAGATATACATGCGCAGGCCATCCATAGTCGGTACAGGCTACTGGAGACTGAAGAAAGGTCTATATGGCTTGAAGCAGTCTGGCAGGCAGTGGTATCTGGAGCTAAACTCGAAGCTCGAAACGATTGGGTTCAAACGGTTGGAGTCAGACTGGAGCATATATATACGCATAAACGGGAATGATTGCTCATACGTTACAACAAGCGTGGATGACATGCTCATTGCGTCGACCACAGACAAAGAATCTGATTTGGTTGTGAACCTAATTGGTTCCTTGTTCGAAATCACTGATAACGGTCAACCAATGTTCCACCTTGGGTGTGCTATTGAACGAGATCTCGAAAATCGAACGATCAAGGTCAGCCAAATGACCTACATCCAGTCCATCCTCCGAGAATTCAACTTCGAAAACTGTAACGCTGTATACACACCAATGGACCCAAAGATGAGACTAGTCCCCCAGACAACACCCCTTTCATCTGAAGAAGCCGAGAAAGTTGGAAAATTCCTGTACGGCGCTGTTGTAGGCAAATGCATGTACTTATGCACTTGCTCAAGGCCAGACATCGCCTACACCGTTCGAGAACTAGCCCGTTTTATGGCAAACTATGGTCCTTCGCATATTGCAGCCGCTAAACACCTTTTACGCTACCTCAAAGGAACTCAAACACTCAGTATTACATTGGGCTCATCGAACGTCGTATATCCGATTATACGAGCCCTTTCAGACTCAGACTGGGGAATGGGAGACACGAGAAAATCCATCTCTGGATTCCTAGTCATGGTTGGGGACTCACCACTGTCATGGAGCTCGAAACAGCAGGCCGTGGTCGCATTGTCATCATGCGAGGCCGAATACTTGGCATCCACTCATTGCGCGAGGGAAGTCCTATGGTTCCGGAACCTCTTCGCTGAACTCGGTTTTCCCCAATACGACCCTACAACAATCTTTTGTGACAACCAGGGCACGGTCGCCTGTACTCACGACCCTCACGCTCATTCGAAGATGAAACATATTTCAATTCGAGAACACTTCATTCGCGACTGCATTGTTAAACGGCAAATTGACGTTATCCATGTCTCGGGTAAGGAAAACATTGCAGACTTACTGACTAAACCCCTGCATAGAACGCTGCATACACAATGGATTTCTATGCTCAGGCTCGACGCCGGTCAAGGGGGGGTGTCATAGTTAACCGGCCTCGGCCATACTTATTTACTTCCGTCGGACTTACATACCGACCTGGGACGGAGCAACCCCTATCATCTCTGTTGCTCCGTACCAGATATACACACACATCCTATAGAATCCATATAACCTTGACACAGACAATATGAAAAGTGCTATGAAGTATAGCTTGGTCACTTCTCGCTTCAAGATGACAGAATTCAAAAAAATGAATGGGTACCAGAGTCCAGAGTCAAGTTACTAGAGTCACAAAAGACTATATTATCTACCAGTGCCACAAGCAAAGATTCTATATTGCTAATAATTATAGAACGAATAGTCCATACAACTCCATTTTAATCCAATGTGATGCAGTACACTACAGTATACTTATACGTACTGTATATTCCCATGCAAAGTCCAACAAGTATCCAAATTATTAGACACAAATTAATGACTGGGGGTTACCCGAAAAGGATATGCTCGTCCCAAAAAGGAGTGTGCTGGTTTCCTTCCGACGTCCATAACAACATTTGTGCAATAGGCCAAACCTCATGGTTTGGCAATAGAAAAAGAAGGTTGAGAGCGAAAGAGTGTTAAGTAAAGGAATGTTTCTAGATGAGCGCGGACGAATAAGATTTGTTTATTCAAGTGGTATTGCCTCCGCCTCCACCGAGCTGATCAACGGTCAAAGCGTCGTAGATTGGGCAAAGTTGGTCCCAATCATCTGTTCAAGTTGTCAGTCTCGACAAATACGTATGTTAGAACGAGTTCATACCAGGTGTAGGGTTAACGGAAGCGGCGTCGGCAGCATCTTCAGCGAACACAATGGCAAGCCCACTGGGGATATAATGTCACAATATAGCTTTGAGCCAGGCTGAAGAAACTTACGCTTCCAAATGCCAGTCAATGTGGCAATGCAAAAACCCTACAAAATCCGAGTCAGATCCGAAAATGGTCGAAATGGATGTTGCACTCACAAGGACCGGCATTATCAGTCTGGAAACGAATGGTGACATTGTCTGTTGCTGCACCAGTACCGGTAGCGACAACATCCCGGCGCACAGGGTTGACATAATTATAGTCAGAAGATCCTTGGGGTCGGATAACGTCGAAAGTATGCTAGAAAAATTTCAGAAAAATATGAGGGGGTTTGAGAATATGAAGCGTACACCATGAAGATGGAATGGATGCTAAATTATAGTTAGAAAGCAGTACATCTGTAAAGCGTCAAAGGTACCAACCGGACCTCCAATACCAGCCACTGTTGAAGCATCGAAACTCAGTTGGATGCTTGAGTTCAAAGGTAAGGCGTAGACAGATCCAGCAGGGAGGAGTTCAGCTGTAAGTTTAGGTAAGGACGAGTTGAAGGACTAGAGCTAGAAAGAGATATACCTGCTGTAGTTGCTCCACTGATGATTTGAAGCAAGACTGGAACGGTGGGCGGTACAAAGGACACTCCGTTGATCTCGAAATCCGGGGCGTCGAATGACAGGGCCAAGTTGATGGCGAGGTCAACAGCATCCAAGGATGCGTTTCCGGGCTAAGGAAAAATCGTCAGTTAAACGGTAAGTATTGAGCTTCAAAAAACTTACTGCTCCGGGGCTGTCAAGAGGCTAAGATAATTGCAATCAATAAACGTGAGAGTAAAAACCGGTAAATCTGGACTCACACTAAGACTAGTTTCAGCGAGAAGGTTGTCCGCAGTGTCGGTAGTCGTCGGATTAGCGTCAGCAGCACCAGAGTAGCGGAGGATAGCACTGTTGATATTTCCTGTGAAGCCACTGGTACCACGATTGGGATTAGCCCGGACCCCTATCACATAACTCAGCAGGTTTCAAAGGAAGCAAAGTTGATGAGTATACGCACAGTAATTATCAACAGTCTGGTTTGCAGAGAGCACCAAAGAGTATCGTTGAGCCGCATAGATCTGGATAGAGTCTGCGACAACAGGATTGTGGTTGACACCATCGACTTCAATAACCTAGTCTCATGTTAGCTTTAGTGGAATTCCAAGAAAAACAAGCTGCTGACAGTGAATGTGTGTCCGTCAATGGAGAAGACATAGTTGGGGTCACACGAAATCGATACCAAACGGAAGCGGTATCTAGAGTGCGGGATTCAGTTTCAAAACAAGCAGCCCATTGATTCAAAGCTCACGTAGACCCTTGGACGACGCTGATTACTGCCAAAGATCCCTGTGTTGTGTCGGCGTAGTTTATTCCCAAACCATTGATGAGCGTCGCATCCGGCGTCCTGAAAAATAAGAATATGATCAGAAAAATATAAAAGCAATTCGATCATCGCTCACGGAGCAGCTCCAGCAACGGGTGCAGGGACATCTACCAATCCATGTTAGAGGTGGAACCGTTCTACTAAGAAGGTGCTTACGGTACAAATCCGCAAGTGTAATGACAGTGGTATCTGGAGAACACTCGTTAATTTTATCCCTTCAAAGTCCAAGGGTAAAGCTCACCATCATCGACGTCGTAGAGATCCAAGTAGGGGTCGTCTACAAATATTTTACGTTAGATATAAGTATGCAGAAAGAAAGAAAAACATACCTGGGTCGTAGACAACAAGCGGACCACGCAAACCGTCACAATACTGAGTGGCTGGAAGGAAGTTGGAGTCAGTCATAACGAAGTAGTTGAAAAGCGCGTACACAGATGAGAATGGTACCAGAATGTTCCAGCTTGACTTGAGACATTGAAGTCGTATAAGAATGAATTGTTGGCGGCGATTGGGCATTGATTAATGAATGAGCTTGAGCCATTGTCAGTACAGGAAGTAGGAAATACTGCGGGATACATACGGTCTACAGAAGGGACCAATAAGTAACTATGGAGCTCGATACAAATCGACACTTACCCGTCTGCCCAGTTGGTCGTCGCTTGGAAAAGACCGTGCCAGTGCTAACGCCAAGAAAGCGTCAAGAAATCGAACAATGCTGACTAGAAGGAATGTACGAACGATGGAAGTGCTTAGCAACATAGTAGAGTTGGTAAGTCCGTTGATCACATTGATCTGGAAGTTGTCGCCCTACGAATGTACTATGTCAGTGTATGCATTATGCCTCCGATGCAGCACAGCGAACGAACCATGTTGCCCGTAATGAGTGGGCCCGGAAAGACACCTTCCGCAAGGACAAAAGAACGGTTGTAACCATCGGGTTGAAGGAACCCATTAATAATGTTCAAGTCTGTAACAGGTCCAATAGCGGCCAAGGTCCCACTAATCGGCGCGAGAAGCAAGAGAGCGGCGGAAATCATTCTAAAAGTGAGTGTAAAACCAAGACGGTGTTGGTCTGAAATTTATCGAGGAGGTGAACTTCTTAAATACCGCCTGGCAGCCCGTACAAGCGGGGAAAAGCCCTTTCCATGAGCACGAACCTGTCGGAAGCGAGGTTTACGACGTGAGAGGTCAAACAAAGATGTTTTATTATTACACATGTATCAAATTAAAAGATATTCAATGTTCATTCACTTTGCATTTTCTGCTGATGTGCTTGAGAAATGTATCGATTCGCTGATTGGGTAAAGCTGGCAAAGTGATATATTGGCGTTGATATCCCAATTTCTTCCTCATTAGGGTGATGCTGCGGCGATGATGGCCGTTGAAAAAGAAAGAAGGATGGGTTTCGAGCAAAATCCGACTAAGTTAGTCCGGTCCGAGTTTCGGAGCAATCAGCGATGCGGCTGTGCAGAATTTTGAGCGCTTGCGACCAACGCCCGTGCGTACGCGTCTCCTATGTATTTAATCCTGGTACTGCGGTAATCTTATTAGACAGCTGGTACTGCGGGCTCTACTCAACGTAACTACGACTATCGGCTCCAGACTTTCGTGGAAACATCGAAGTAAGTAAGTATTGGGTTCCGTACGCCTTCCCGAATTTCTAGGACCTGCTCGTGTAATCGCTCTCATTCATAACTTCATTGGACCATACTCAGCCAATGTCACTCAATACCGGCATCACATATCCGACAGTTTTAGACTTTACATCGCAACGATGATGGCTTCAAATTGACGTAGGACTCGAGCTGGTTTCGTTTGCCATGTACCGCCAGACTTACCTTGATTTTCAGGGTCTCTTTCGATGACGAGCCGTGTAAATTCCGGTCGAGTTCAACGCCCGGTTAGTCTGTCGCTTTCATTTATGAATTCCGACAAAGGACAACTCCTCCAGACAGCGTTGGAAGGATAAGCGGGGCTGTTATCTGATCCCTCATACAAGCCCCGGGAACACCCCAAAGCGTTGCATTAGACGCTAGCGTACTCACCAACAACTCAACTCGACGCTGTGCCGAATGCTGTCTCATACGAGTAACGAGATTGTCTGGCGAGCTTCGGATGTAGCGCAATGGACGCATGTCATTCCAGTGGGCAATGTAGCCGAGATAACGATCTTGCTGTCCAAATATAATGCGCAAATGGGTGTTCTGGCGGTTGGGGCAAATGCATGGTTTTAAGAGTCCAGCTGGATTTTCTTTTGTTGAATAAATCTGGGATGAATATAAGTAACGGAATACTGTATCAAAATTTGATCTGTACATTGGAGTAAATTCTCACTTGCAGTGATTCTATGAGCTTGACTATTACTGCGATAAAATAAATAGTCACTCCGACAGTCTTATTTAAGTTATTACTATTAGATGAGATAAGCGCTGGCTGACTTGCGAGTGGCTCAGGTTGTCAACGCGTTTTTTTCTTTCCTTACTCCCACTAAGCGACGCGAACTTCTAACCCTTCGATTTTTATTAGAACTCTGTTACTCTCTCAAGTACGGTGAGTCTCCTAGATCTAAAAACCATTCACATTTGAGTCGTTGACAAGCCTCCAAATTCAGCCTTTGGCAAATGTCTAGTACTGATCAACTTCCTATTGGTCCCAAATGGATGCGTAAGCTCCAGGTAATTATCTAAAACAGCCACTAAAATACCGAGGAACTTATTTCTACGACGATCGCACTAGGCTTCTCCTGTCGCTCAAAATTCGACATCAGAACTTCAGCTCCGTTCAAAGTTGAATTTCATAGACCTTCTACGCGTTTCAAATAGGCTAGAGTCTTCTAAATCCAAGGATGATTCCGATACCACTCATAGCCGCGAAAAGAAGGACGCGGAAGATCATGATGAAGGAGAGGAGGAAGATATGGATTTAGAGACGTCGGAAGACGAGGAGGTCGAAAAATCATCAGCTCAAGCACTTCCTGACGTCCAGCTAGATGTTACCAAAGTTGAGGATACAGGTTCCAAAAAGCGCCAGTCGAGGAGCCACCAGAAAAGACGCAAACGGCGACGTATCAAACGCTTGCAGGATCATGAGGAATTTGGACATTTGATACCTGATAGAATGGCTACCGAGAAAGCTCGCCGTATTGTAGAACATGCAGTCCCGATCAGGTCCGCGCTGGAGGATGTGGAAAATTTGGAGTCTGCAGTTTCTGTGGTTGATCCATATGTGGGGAAGGTTGAGACTTTGAAGGGAGCGAAAACCAAATATACTCTGACCAAGCTTCGGAACATGGGCTTCAAGGTGGTCGAATGGGATGGAGTGTAGGTTTGCTCTTTCTGTAATCACTTGTGGCCTGACATTTCCATTTCATTCTTGTAGACGCACAGTACCGATTACAGAAAACAGCGGGCTCATCATCGCCGTTCTCGCTGGTAGACCTGGTGACGCAAGTTACACCGAAGCCATTAATGTCTTGTATGGATCGGTCACGGAAGCGAGGAAGGATACCAACTTTACTACCGCAGAGAAGACACATCCTCGAGGCAACTTCGCTAGCTTAAGCACTGGGATCGATTTCCCTACTGCTCAGTTTCGACCAATCAACCTGCAATCACACCACCAGGGAATACTGGACAAGCTTATGAGTAGACCTGAAGTTCAACGGATTGCATCATTTCAAAGTGGTGAGTGTTTAGTCGACAGTTGATCTAGATATTTCTTCTTATCTCAGTTCACAGCAGCGTTTGCACGATGGGCACCGCAAAACTACAAATATCATCTTGACCAGTTGAAGAAGCTTCGACAAAAGTTACCGGATATTAAAGAACCTTTCAAAAAGTCGGTCTGGACTACGGCCACATTCAATTTTGGACCCAAGACCTGGACGTACAAACATCGCCACTCGTCTCATTCAGCTTCTGGCCTCGACGCTATCACTGCAGCAGGGAATTTTGACTCGAAGAAGAGTGGACATCTTATTCTTTGGGAATTGAAGATGGTCGTAGAGTTTCCTTCAGGTTCGACAGTCCTGATTCCAGGTGCAACTGTAACACATTCACATGTCCCTGTCGAGAAGGACGAAACGCGAGTGTCTTTCATGCAGCACACGCCCGGGGAAATATTCAAATGGTTGGATAACGGTGGAAGGACAGATCAGGAGCTCCAGAGGGAGGATCCTTTCGAGTATGTACGGATGTATGAGTTGAGGGAGGGAAGGTGGGAAGAGGGGTTAGAGAGATTCTCTACGTTAGAGCAACTCATACAACAAAATTGGAATGTTTGATGCTCGTATTGAACTCGTATTTCGAATCACCAATGTGTCCCTATACTTATCAGGGTAATTACTTGTGAACCTTGAACGAATGAAGTCTGGATTTCGAGTTCTGAGTCATGAAGATAAGGGCTTCGTGTAAAAATCGCGGACCACTATAAGATTTTTTCATTGCGCGCCATCGACCAGAGCTGAAACCCGAAAAGTAAGTCAAGTTTGGGGCAACTGCCTCCATGTCCATACGGTACTGCACATAAAGCTTTACTCGAATATCTGCCCTTTTCCGGGATACACGACAGCACTTCAATGGCACTACCAATATGTATATGTATGAGATAGTTACGCTCTTGGATTGAGACGCAGCCTCTGCAATTGCCCGACTTGATCATAACCGGCCCGGGAGACGGCATCCTTATGGAGATGCGAGGTGGTCATTTGTAGAATTTAGGTGCGATGCGGGGTTTCGTACAGTCGTACAGTGAAAGAAGAACGATTTGAAAAGCGGATTATTTCGTTTTGAAGGTATGTAATAGCTGTTGTTGTCAACCTTCACAAGGTGATCAAGGGCGTGGTAGAGGATCCATTTTCGTTTTTTGACCAAAGATTGAGTCGCATGAATATAGAGAAGCTGAAGCGGATGGTACCAGAGGAGCTAATTTGTTGTCCAAGGATAGGACACGGCCCACATCCGATTCAAGAGCTAGCTTGGAAGAGGGGAGGAGGCGTATGTTTGATTAAAAAATGTCCGCGTCATGGTAACTAGTACTGGTACAATTCAGTGCGAGTGGTTCAGAGATCCACCCTCCTTGAAGGGCACTCGCCTCAGAGACACTAGAACAGGCATCCTCAAGGGCAAGGATACGTTGCCATTTGATCATCATCTCTTCAACTTTGGGAGACTTGAACTGGACATTGTGGTGGTCGGAATGGAGTCCTGCACCTTTGAGATTCGCTTGATGATGAAGAGTTTGACCGATAAACCATCGATATCCAGCGTAACATAACGTTGAAAGACAGACTTGATGGTTCGAATATCGATATGCTGAATTGACCGTACTTCCTTATTGATATATGTTTCCGGATCGACATTAAAGCTATAATAGTCACGAGGACATGGTGCATAATGGAGACTAGCTTCGTGGAATAAGAGTGTCCTCTCTTCATCCGACAATTCAGGGAATGTCAAGTCGAGGCTGGGTAGAGACATTGGTCAACCACGCTACTGCTTATACTAGATATGACGTACTAGGTTTTCAGCTCGGCCTCCTCCCATACCTGCAATATCCAGCGGGGAGCACACCTCTCCGTTTCCACCAGTTCCCGTAACGTACTGGATCCGGCGATACAGCATGTATCGAGAAGACGTAGCCATTAACCATGGCTTACGGAGGTTCCCTTCGCCCAGTATCGATGAGGGTACCATGGACGGTCAGAAGGAAGGAGAGGAGCTTGTGAATTGTTCAATATATCTAAATCGTCGGTCGATATTTTGACTTGCACCATGAAACTGCCTGACACCTTGTCTTATCGAAATAATAGACAGTAAGGTTGACAGCAGTGACGAAGACCGGTTGTCGAGACGCCAATCAGGCTACTAAGAAGAAAAGGATGCCTGATGATTTACCTGAATATCGAGAATCAGAATGAGTAAAACGACTCGGAGTACAAGGAATGACAAATGGAGTAGCTTACCCGCACCAGGTTGGCCCAGTCAGTAAAACCCCAGGGACAAACTCGTCCTCATGCGCCTGCTTCAAGCGAATGAAGGTTTCCACTAACTCTCGACGAAGAAACAGCGTGAAATTGCTATGTTCTAGGATTTGGAGGTCCAGATAGATCTTCCGAGGAAAATGCAGATATCGCGGGGCTTTTGAGATATCACTGATAAAATCGCCCAGGACTTCTCTACCTTTCTTTCCCCACCACTGTTTGTGGAACTCCTGCCACTTCGTGAAGAAATATCTCAGTCTGTGCGGGTGAACGAAGAGGAGAATTCTGAAGGGAGCAGATGAGCGAGATCTTTTTCGGCCCCTGTAACGAGACCGCATCGATTCCAACTTGCGCTTTATTCGCTTTCTCTCAGCTTCGTTCATCGACCTACAGAACACTAGCGACGTGTGTGTTCAAGCGCAGATTTTCCGCAAATTTGACGGCAGACTGTCAGGCGTGGCGTGAAGAACAAGGTTTTTGCGTCAAATCGGATAACGATAACGCGGACTGGAACCCCTATCGCTGCTCTTCTCATTTCACTCAGTACTCCGATTAGCCAAAAGACTTGCGTGTATCATCCATCCCCAACAAATATGCTAACTATCTTGAATTTATAGCAACATAGTCGCAAATCAACGAAGAATACTAAATTCCACTATAACTGCGACTCGGAACCGCTCATTCGGTTACCCCACACACACTGGTACTGCTCAATAGCCATCCTATCTTCCTCCAAAGCCTTCTCCAGACAATGCAACGGATTCAGCAGCTCATCCTTGGGTGACGCACTCGGTATGGGTAACGACTCGGATATAAGCTGTAAAATGGCTTCCGCAGAAGCTAGAGGCAAACCCCCAACGCTAACGCGAATGTGGTTCAAAAAGTACACCCAATCGACTTGGGAGATGCGGAGGTGGTATTCGAGAGCTTTGTAGCCGTTCCTCTGGCGCCGCTTGACAAAAGAGGCGTCGATGTTCATAAAGTGTTCACTGGTGTGCGCGTTAAATAAGTAAAACAAGTCGAAATAAAATCACGTACACATGGTCCACGGTAATAGTCCCAAAGTCGTCCAAAGTCTGATGCGCGTACAAGAGACAGAGCATAAACCACCAATAAAAAGAATTTATAGTGTTGATCCTATTTCTCAGCCGTTCTATGTATTCGAGAGCCAAAAACACCGCAGACGTCAGTGGTTTATACTCTTTTAACATCTCCCCAATTCGCTGCCGAAATTCGAGTTCTTCTTCGTCGTCTTCGACTGATCAGAAAAACATGTTAGAATAATCGATATAAAGAGCCACATGGAAGAGCTGACATTTGACAATGAGAAACGTAGGTAGGATAGACAAGGCAAGGAGATCCGTCAATGCGAAATCCTGCATCGGGGTACGAGTGACGGGGTCGGGGACATTCGATGCTTCCATTGTATACTCGAGGTATTCGGGGTCGTCATCTGAATTCTGAGAATATACCGAGTCCGGGGAGGCAGGTTCTGTTGCAGTCCCAGAGACTGGAGAACAAGAACAGGAACAAGAAAAGCTTGGTTCGGCCTGGATTTTGGAATCACGATGACGATTCCGAACGTTGGAATGTCTGGTAGCTTCCGATTCCGAACCAAGCGACTGGTACACCGTTTGAACCGATTTATCTACTTGTATAACGCGGATATCCTCAGTTTGTGTCTGTCCGTTGACTTTTGGTACGGGTTCTGGCTCGTGCGGTGAGTAGAGGGTACCGTCCGACGAGCAGTCGACGTCTGGTTCCTCAGGAGAGGTCTGTGCATCGGAATCTATTACTGCAAAACAGACTTCCTCGGCCATGCTAAGGAATGTCGCTGAAGAAAAGCACTGGTGGAAAAGACTTCCGTGAGTTTTCAAAATAGCAGAGGTTCCAACGTTCGATCGCATCGCGATTCCCTGAGGAGGATTAAACGTCCAGAAAGACGTCTTCATAGTTTGGGCCCCGCAAAGTCGGCGCGCGATGAACTGAAACATAGCGGGGGATGTATGTGAGGATATCGTACCAGCCTTCTCTCACCCTTATTTGAAGCATTTTCTGACGGACAAAGCGTTTCTGGTCAAGCTGCAAATCGCTATGATTGGAATGATCAGCGTTGACCTTGCTTTGACCGACAAGGACAAGATAATTCTTGATGGTCAAAGCGCACACTAGACACCGAGGACCAAGCAACGACTGAGCTTTGACATTGAATTGAAAGATAAACGCACTGGCGAAACCCCACAATTCGCAGATGAGTGGTTGTGCGTGTGATCAGTCCCGGTGTCGCGATGCGTTGGTTTAGAAATTAAACCAGCGAAAATATACAATTGCAACGTGAGTCAAATGGTCTCGGAACCGGAGGAATGAAAGGTCAAAAAAGTGAATAAAGTAGAGGCCAAAATGGTACATAGGTACATGGAACATTCGAGTGGATGGAGCGATGGACGAGAAGACAGGGAGAGAGATATGACAACGTGATTATGAAGAGCATGGAACGCAACCTCCGACCTCTGTTGAAAGAAAAAGAAAGAGTTAATCGACTGAACGGCAATAGTGAGGGGTTTGGTGACATACGCTCAACCATAACATCGATAGTATCTGAGAGACAAAAGACCGATATTTTAGATTTAAAAACCATTCAGAAATGGAGAGAACGTACCGTTATCCTCCATGTCTAGCGATGCAGGGGTGTCTGTGTCTGATATCCGCGCACCATCGTACAGGAATCTGAGCAATAATTCAGTACCAAAGCCATCTAAAGTAAGATATAATTGGAACAAAGGCCAGAAATGGCCAACTACGCGTACGAACTAGAGAAAACAACAAGGCAAAAGTAGAAGCCACTCACCGAATGCTATTGACATCTTTCCCAACTTTGTTCGCATAAGCACCCTGAAGTTTGCTCAACTTGGTGCTACGTTTGATCTTGAAGAAGACCTCGTCTCCTGTCGCGCTCACCACCTGGGAAAAAAGGGGGAAAGCGGGAAAATGTCTGTTGAGTCTCTCGCAAGCAAGATTGCCAAAAAGGCCGTACCTTGACATTGATCGGCGCGTTGGCATCCTCAGCTTTAATATCGTCCTGAGACGGGGGATTTGCTGCTCTTCTTCGGACATCTTTTCGAGTGTAGCAGGTGCTGGAGTGAAAGAGATGAAGCTTTTGGTGAAAAGGCTTGTGCTTATGTAAGAATGTAAGCCAAGCGCTGTGGCCCTCGATCGAAGCCTTGAAGGTTCTGAGCTCTAGTAGAGCGAGAATTTATACATATAAATACATATAAGACAATAAAGATAACAGTGTAGCTGATTAACCATATAAAAGTAAGGTAAAATATGTACAGTACAACTTTTTTTGATGCATGGCCTGTAGTAGAATATGGAGAAAAGCGAATGATAAAAATAAAAGAAAGAAAGAGGCAAGGAATCCAATTCCGTATCCAAAATATCACCGTTGTACCTTTGATTTCCTCCCACCATCCGACTGGTGCTTTTTTGTAGAAAACTTACTAAGAAGCGTCCTCGCCTGCTGATACTCAACATCCTCGTCGCTCGAGTCGGCCCAGATATCTTGTGGTGCTGCTGTATGGCTCGACCCCAGTCCCCAATAATCACCGTTCGCATGTCCATTAGCCTTCTGACTACGATTTTCCTCTCCCTCTTCCTCTTCAGTCTCTTCATATTCAATCGCAGGCGGAGTTGCAGAGAACGTCGGTTGAAGTGATACACGCACGCTCTTTCGTCTCTTGGGCGGAGTAGTAGGTGCAGGAGCGTCAGTAACATTCTGCGTCTCCATAGGTGTCTCGGTAGAACCAGAATGAGAAACATCGGATGATCCTCCACTATCATCGTCATGGCCATGTCCAAATGTTGATATCCGGTGAAGATGATCGATTCCATTATGTCCTGTCTCAGTCTCTTCACCACTATCCAGTTCGACTCCGTCATCAAATCTTTCATGCCCAGTCTCATACGACGAAATCGACGCGGCATCCGAATCCGAATCCGAGTCTGAATCCGGAGCCTTTCGAAACTGAGTACCATCCTGAGCAGCATCAACAGCCTTTCCCTTCCCTTTAACATGTATATCTCCATTGGGTACCCTTGTCATCGTCGCTAACGGAGATGCAGCTCTCACAGACGACAGTTGTTGCTGCAGACTCGTTCCAGCTCCACCCAACCCACTCATCCCCACCGGTACCGGATGCGAAACCTGCGAACCTGAGGACACCGACATCGGTGACGGTGTCCTACTGGGATTCTTCAGCGCACTTCTTAGTGGCAGCAACGCTGCTCCAGGCCGGGTTGCCATGCTAGAGCTAGGGATAGCGTTAACCACCACCGGAATGGCCGCCAACATGGGAGCGGAAACCGCAGAGCTCATCCGTCCATGGTCTGCATCTCTGTCGCCCGAATCGCGCCTTATCATAGCAGCGGAGGCGCTCCCGGAACGAGGTCTTGAAGCAGTACGACTGTGACTGTGACTGCCATGCTGTTGCTGCAGATCCAAATCCCTATCCATCTGCTCCTTCAAGTCCTGCAAATCGATCCCTCTCGGCGCTTTCACGACTTCGAATGACGGAAGGGTTTGGCCTAGCTTGGAGGTGGTTCCAGCACCGGTCTGAGAGCCAGCCTGTAACATCCCAACAGGTTTTATCGTCCCTCCGATACTCTTTGCTGCCCCCGTTCCTTTCGATTGATGCGCTGAAGAACCAGCTCCACTCCAGGCTTCCCTATTGGCTTTGGCGACATCTTCCACGATAGACATTAGACTGACACTTCCTTCCGTCACTCCAGCGCCGGCGGTGACTGGAGGAGAGCTAGCGCGCCGTTGAACTTTCGTCGCCGTCGTCGTGGATCCATTAGTGTGGTGATGGTTGTTAATGTTCGATGCGACCGTAGCAGCGGAGGAAGGCGAAGGCGAAGATGGTGGATGGGAAAAGCCCGTACCCATACCATATCAATGCTTCCCGAACGAGATTTATGCGTATGGGAATGTGTTTGGGTAGTATGACTGCGATGGAGCGAGGTTGAAGACGAAGACGCAGAGGCAGGGCCTGTTCCTGTTCCTGTGTGCGTTGATAGGCTTATGGTACGTCCTGGAGTTGAAGACAAAGCCGAAGCACCACGCCTAGCACTAGTACCCGTTGCACTCTTGATGGACGAGCCCCTTGATGCCGAAGTCGTCGTCGACAAAGGTAGTGGAGGTACTACCAGCGTAGTGTTCGATGTGGAAGCAGAAGCTGGCAACGAACTCCGTTTATCAGACTTTCTCCTCTTCACGCCGTGACCGGATTTCTGCACACCATTCTCTCCTTCACCTTCTTCTTCGCCATCAGTATGAACCACCTTATCCTGTAACCCAACCCACTCCTCCGCTCTCGACTGTCTATTTCGACTATTAACACTCAGATCCCCATAATCCAAACTCGCACTCCTCCGTCGTCTCTTTATCTCCCCATCAGCAAGATCATTCGTGAGTGTTTTCCCTCGGGGTCCTACCCCAGGTCCGGATCCAGGTTGCGACTTTTTCAACCTCTTCCCGGCTCCTCCTTCCTGGGTGGCCGAACGGTAGATATCGCTCATCGTCCTTCCTCGCACTGGAGACCCGACCGACCCGGTCACGTTCACGGTCATACTGCGTAGGGGTGCAGCAGGTGAAGACATCACGCTCCCATTCCCTTCCCCATCCTCATCGTCGCTGAATATATTCCTCGCAACTTTCTTCTTGTTCCTTCCCAAGAGACCTTTCCGAGGCTTTCGTCCACCTCTAGGTATCTCTGATTCGTCGATACTGCTGGTATCGTCGGTGACAACAGCACTTTCTCCACGATCGCGTCACGATCCGAGTGAACAGTCCCCTTATACTACCAAAGAACCCGCTTCCTGACCTGAAGAGGGAGTCGGACTCGAAGTGCTCATGGTCATACTTCGTCCTTTGACCTTGCCATTGGTCTTTGATAGGGAGGAAGTCGACTGAGCGTTGGTGTTTTTCTTGGGGGCAAATCGTGGATTCTCAATGACTCGAGCATCAGCAGGAAGTCCCTCTTCTACTCTTCCTCATCCTCTGGTTCATTGTCGCTGTTATCTTCGGCATCGAGCATGCCTGCTCGAAAGCCCAAGTCTTCCTCGGTAATCCGATGCGGAAGGACATGTCTTCGATTCCCAGTGATGGTTGCATCGGCTTCAGAATTAGGGACAAGCGGAGGACCTGCGAGTTCATCTATAGAATGCGCTGGTGGAATCTTTATTGAGCCCGATGTCACCGTGTGCTAATGAATGTGTTTGTGTCGTTGATGCCGGGGATAAACGCGAGGCAACCTCGAGGTCGGAGTATATGTGGGATACTGGTGACATTGGAAGAGGACTGCTCACAATAACGCCTATTTGAGACGCAGATTGTGATGGAGCTATGGAAGATAGGTCCGATGAGGGACGGTCAAAGTCTGCTGTAGGCGGTTTGGCGTGAACGGGAACGGGTGCATGTAGATCTGGTAGAGGTTTGTTGGTTACTGGCGGGGGAGAAAGAGCACGGTCCGCTTTAATGTATGGATTAGTATACAAGCTATTATACTTGTATTGAACAAAAACTTACTGGGGTCTATTCCCAATACAACTTCAACCTCCTTTCCGACTTGCGTCCATACCCAGCCACACTGAGCAAGTGCACGAAACCGAACTCGTAAGCCATCTCGTATAGCTGAAGACCGTTTAACATCCAATTCCGACTCCTTCTTGGCCAGATGAGCTTCACAAGCTTGTAGCTCGGATTGTGCCAATTGCAACTTTTTATTCGCCGAAACTGGGCCTGGAGTTAGACTTGAAAAGAAGGAAGTCGAACCATACGTCGTCGAAAGTTCTTCAGATGATTTCAAGGAAAGTGTAGAAGACGAGGCCGCTGGCGGAGAGGAAGGAAAGGCGAATGAATCCCGGTTACTGTTGGACGGTTTTGTATTGGCTTTTGAGGCTTTTAAAAGACGGGTTACACTGGAGTAGATTAGTATAATCATTTTGAAGCAGATTCTAACATACAGAATCTCCCTATCTCTCATGATATTCCCAACTTCATCCTCCAGATCCTTTAACTCCTTCAAATATCTCGCCCATTCCTCTACAGCCGCTGCATAACCTCTCAGCGCATTGTCTGCATTTGACAGTGAGCCAGCGACAGAAAGGATAACTTGCGAAGCTGGAGGAGGAGAAGAAGCTGCATAGGCGGATAGCGAGTTGAACGAAGCATGCGAAATGTCCAACAGGGATTGTAAATGTTTCGTATAATCCTTTTCGTGAGAGATAAGATTGGAAAGAAGGCGGGAGTCCGCCGACCTGTGAACCATTAACAGACCAAGTCGGATGGAGGTTGTGGTTGGAGTCTGAGACTTTTTAATAGCCGGCGTCTTTCCTTTTAAGTCGATCATTGATGACGCTTTGACGTCGATCATTCCAGTCAAGATTTCAAGCATTCATCTCAGAGTCCCTGCAACAGTCTATGACCTTGGACATTCATCTTCGGCTCCAGGCAGTAAGCGGTATTTTTTCAGCATCTACTCATTGCTACTGACTCTTCAACGAGATTAGTAGGGCCGGGTTGAACGTAGCGACGCGTTAACCTTACGGAAACATTCCTTTCTACTCGTATTTCTGACAGGAAGATCAATTTAACGCATAATCTCCGTGTTGCCCCACTGGCTCACCCTGCGCGTGTCACGGTGTCAAGTCCTATCTACATGTACGATAAAAACTCTCAATCTCACCTCTCACCTCACACGGAAATGAAATACGTTATGAAAAAACTGATAGTTTCGAAGCTGATAGTACCCGGTTCTCATATGCAGCAATACTTACAGGATTTCACCAGCCACGAATTCAGATTAACAAATGATCGCAGTGAAAATACTTAGTGGTACCGGCCTACCTCCATTGAAAAGCAGACGGTAAAATGCCAATGACGGACCTAAACAGAAGTGAATTCGGGTGACTAGCGGATCTTCAACTTCGAACTCGAAGGAATCAAAGCTGCCACATTTGGTCATTTTCTAGTCACCGGCATCGGAAATGAGGTGTCGTCCCTTGAGGGTTGAGCATAGTGCACGCGAATATTTACTTTATCTTTTTGGGGGGCTCTGCTGATATTACCTTGAATCCTGGACATGACGTTGTCAGTGCTATGGAATACTGCGGACACAGTCTCTCAAGAAGTTGCAGTTGTTCTACAGTACGCACTAGGTCTTGCAGGTGCTTTTATTAAAGCAAGAGACTCGGACTCTGACGTGCTTGATGATTATATAGTCTTGATATACTTTAAGTCTGCAACCTGCTTGACGTGCGACCCAGCACAAGATAACACGCAATTGCAGCTGAAAGACCTAAGAAGGAAAGCAGTTTTCCCCGTCATAGCCCAGATTATTTTGATTTCCGCACCAAAGGGACCATGTCCAAATCGTATCTAGTAGCTTAGGTCTAGGCCGCGTGAATGATATTGTCTCGGGCTGGTCAAATCCTCAAGCTTGAATCAACTCCTTCAACTTGCTGGTCGGGCTCCATCCTTTGCTGGTTTAAAGGATCACCACACTCGAACATCCAGCAGATTCCAGCTCATTTCTAAGTAACGTTCATCTACCTATCCCGGTCGCTTTTGCAACGCTAAGCTTGGTCTCCGTTGTTGCAGTGAATGTGAGTAACTTCTCACCTCTAGACTATTATTCTCTTAAAGCTTCCCATAAACAGCTCGAGGCTCGCATTACCGAGCTATCTACCAAGCCGCCTGCTTCTCATGAATCTCCCATCGAGTTTCCAGTATCCGAAATCAGCATCGAATAGGTGAAAGACTACCCAGTGTCAATGGAAGATCTGCATTTTAGCGCGGAAGCATCCCCGCTACGATGCAAAGCACACATCTCTTAGCCACTCGCATTACCAATTTCGTGAACCTTCGTCTTGTTGATAGTGGCCCGATGAAATCAGGGGCCGAGTTCAAAGCGCTAGTCAAGGTCACCTCCAAAGACGGGAAGAAATTAATTGTCAGACATGCAGAAAGCAGGCGTCGTGGCGTCGTGGCGGTTTTGGCTTACTGTGCGTGGGGAAACGGAGATTGCACGAAAGGATGTACGGCGGTATTGCAGATAGTCGCAAAGCAAAGTGTTATTCCTCCTGCAGTGATGGAAATTGGAATAAAGGATAAGGTCTTGATTAATTGGGGTCAGGAAGCTAGGGTGGAGACGTATCAGAATCCCATATACCATCAATAAAAAGCATGTCGAGTTGGATCATTATAAGAATTTTTTCTACGCCCCATCGTCCAGCGCCGAAAGCTGCTAATCGTAGGGTAAGTTAAATTTAAGGCAGGGTCAACTACTCCAGTTTCAGCTCCTAAGCCAAGGATCCTCAAGCAGTTGCTTCGCAGAGTGTCTTTCTTCCGGCACCCACCGCAACATCTTCCTAATGAACTTTAGGAACAATATTTTGTTTTCGCCCTCGAGGTTTTCTTCCGAGCTCTCTAAAGAAATATTTGGAATTGGAGCTGAACCTTTCCAATTACCTGCATCATCGAAGCACTCTAATGAATTCTTGGTGTATGCTGACGGAGTCCTAGAGCGACGAAGATAGTCGAGAGGCGGAGGACCTAAAATTGCAACCATTTCTGCAAGATGGTACAGGCTCAAACTCTCGCCGTTACCGTCCTGCGCGTTGAACAAGTGTTTGTTTTCAAAGATGTCCCAGATCTACTTATAGTCATTAGTACCGCAATAGTGCACTTTTAGTTTGCGCTTGCTCACCATTACCCCAACATTCCATATGTCAACACTATATGTCCACGGAATGCCAAGAATGACCTCGGGCGCCCGGTATACGTATGGTTGGATGTCGCCAGTGTATGTGTCTTGGCCAAACCGCGCTTCTACCGAAATCGCAGAGCACAGGTCGGCCACTCGATTTAGGTGCTCGAAGCCCTCGAGACTCATAGATCACCCGGTCTCCATATACTTTGCGGGGGCTTGGGTCACTCATCTCAGACTCTTCAAAGTATCTGAGAATGGACTCGTCTTCAATGCGAAGATGAACATTCATGGCCTGCAGGTCTGAAACAAGGATTCAGCGTATCTAGCTCTAGTATCCAAACGAAGACCTTACCGGCGTGTATCATCTTTGCATCGGTATGCAAAAAATCAAGCGCAAGAAATAAGTGAATGAGGAAAAGCTTCAACAACTCTTCAGTTAGCTTATGCCCAGGACATAATCTCCGGAGAGTTTCCATGCTCATGCCCAAAGGCTCGTGGACGAAACAATGGTGCTCGCCTTGAGAACCCTGGAGCTTGAAAGTATCGAGGAGCTCCCTGATAAGGAGGGCGCCCTCTTTTCTCATCATGATTGTAGAAAGATGATCATAGGCAGCCATTTCTCGCCGAATTGAGGCAGTCTCCCGCTCGCACACTTTCAGTGTGACATACTTATGCCCGCTTGAAAATCATATGAGATGGTGCAACATGAAAGGTGTCGCACTCACTTGAGATCCCGGCAGAGCCATGCAGTTGACCGTGAGCCATATCCAAGTTTCCCAATTACTTGATACCGCGACTTGAAGACTTCACCGATGCGAACCGGGTAAAAGAGGCCAGGTTCATACCATTCCCAATTCTCCTCTTCAAGCTTCTCGAAGCCGTCAATGAGTTTAAAACCACTGGCCGGGAAGTTTCTCGGTCAGAGAAGGTCGTCTTGAAAAGAGCTGTCTTGACCAACGAAGCATGGCGGACAGGAAAGTATGTAGAGAGGCGTAAGGCACGAGTGTTTGATAGCGAGTTGTCATTATGTCATTATGTTATGTACTTCAACACAGGGTTCTTCTCTCCTTTAGGTTTTGTCGAGTCTCGACTCTCCTCACAATAAACCTTTCATGACGCTTACCAATTCCTTGGTTTGCCCCGCGTCTAGTGTGAGCGTCGCGAGCTGGGCGGCCTTGCTATCACAACGGCGTGAACACTAGATGCGGCGCGTCAAGGTGTTGTGCGGAACCCGGCGCCAGTTTACCTATAAGCACCAAGGCGCCAAATTTCTTGTCCGAGAAGGAAGTCAAATTTCTAGCCGAATCGAATTGCGAACGTAGTTTGGCTCGACGGAAGAGTGTACAGAAAGCACGCTACTGTACAGTAGTGTTTTCTTGTACATTCCCTAGCACTTCTCTGCATATCCTATTGTCTTGCGTAAATCAAGAGTATGTATACATTTTATGACGATATTTAGAGTCAATCTAGAGTAGGTATGGAAGTACTTGAACACGGTATCTAGTGCCAGCAAACTAGGGTTTTGCTGCATACGCATAGTCTCTAGAATTGGTTGTCGCAGCTGCAGCAAAGTACAGAGCAGAGTAAATGAGAATAGACGCTAAACGACGACTGCGACAACTTCAAGAGATGTTGAGGCTGTAGTATACATATATTTCGCGTATGTTGTCAAACGTCCGTCTGGAAAGAAATCAGAAACGAAATCATGATCAGTGTAAAGTTACGCACCCTGGCCTGTTCTGTCTTTCTGTCGTATTTTCTGTTCACTGTGCGTGTCCTGAGACCGAAGATGCCTGTGCCGCATCGAGATAAGACTCAGACCCGCCGGTGTTCAGCTCTTGGACTTTACCGTGTAATAAATCTTCCTTCCTTCCTGGCTTGTGTTCTTCTCGCTTGCAGTGATTCAGATCCGAGACCTGGGACTCTGAACCTTTGTCTCATTGATAATGACTCGCTGAAATCAAGAGCCCGCGCCTCGAGTTTAAAGCTCCGGCCAGCCAAGGTCCATCCAAAAGATTGTCAGACACGCGAAATTGAAAAAGCGGGCGTCGTGGCGTTTTTGCTTACTGTGCTTTGGGGTTACCTGGAGGAGTGCCAGGGACTACACGGAAGAATGATGTCCGGCGGTATTGCAGATAAGTCGCAAAGCAATGTGTTATTTCTCCTGCGGTGATGCAAATTGGACTCGGAATAAAGGTCTTGATTAACTGGAATCAGGATCCAAAGGCAGTGGAAGACAACGATTGGGATCTGGAAAAAATATTATTCTTGATAACCTGAAGCTTTTCGAGCAAATTCTTTGTCTGTTCAATCTTGGTCTTGAGACAATCTTGAGAGATAGGTAGGTAGGTATACCGGCGCGGTCCCATTGAGAAACAGCCTGGATGCGCGCTGCGGGCACTTAATGCTCACAGTTTTCGACCTTTCTCCTCAACTAATAATACTATTGAACGACGCAATGCTTAAACCCTTGGCACTTTATTAAATTATGCTCGCTCTCAAACACGGCGTATTTCTGGATTCGAAAACGGCCATATATTTGACTCTGACAAGCCTCCAGAATGTCTACCTGCCCAACTTTTGGATGCGAAAGTTCAAGCTAATTTACCGAAATGAGTATCCAGACTGATATATCGAGGAAAATATCTCAGGCAGCTTCTTCCTGATGTCTTTTCCCAGCTTGCAAGTTGCTCTAGAGCTGAAGACAAACGACTTGGAAAATGAACTTCGCGGCTGACAACTCGCAAGTTCGAAAGTATCAGTGTTGCTCCACGTCGTGTCTGATTATCCGAGTCTTTGGACTCCCAACGTTGCCATTTAGATCCGGACTCTATTGTCTCGTTGGAATGGGTGTACTATTCAGTCTAAAATTGGGGAATTTTTCCAGCGTTCCTTCCTTGCACTCGTGCCGGACTAACTTCAATTTAGTATCTTTTAGTTCAACGGTAAGTCGCCTTGTCTCCTCCCGCATCTCTTTATGACCGTCTGCAATACAAATACTGGTCTTCTTAAGATAAACATTTGAAGTAAGAAAGGGAGGCTGACGGGATATCTTTGGTGATGAGTGATGAGAGAGTCCACCTGTATTCTAAGGCAGTAAGTGCACGTTACCCGGCTCAAGAGAAGGTTTAAAGCTGAAGTACTAATAGCTCCTTCCTTACCCCACCATGGCAGGCGGTATAGTCGTTGCAGCAGAACAGACTGGATTAACCCATCTTCTCGACCCAACCAAGAAATGGTACAACAACAGACGGTGAGTCGAATCAGCTCGTCGCTACTCGCAGCTAATTGAGTGCATTATTATAGCTTGATAACTCTCAATGCATGGATTGTCCTTCTGTAAGTCACTTGTATCTCTTGCGAAACTATTCAACTAAATATCTTATAGTCTGATTACATCTTGCACCAATGGCTTTGACGGAAGTATGATGAACTCTCTCCAGTCGCTGTAAGAATTACCTCCGCTCCGACATTGTCATTTCTTGGAGATAACTGAAATTTTATAGACCGCAGTGGAAGGATTACTTTAATCATCCATCGCCGAGTGAATTAGGCTTGTTAAATGCGATCCAAGTTCTGTTTTCCATTGATATGGACCCAGCAATTGTGTCTGATGGAACACGCTCTTGTAGAATATTGGATCCCTCGCTGCATATCCTTTCGCGCCTTATATGTCTGACGGTATCGGACGTCGCCGCACAGTTCTTTTCGGTGCTTTTATTATGACTTTAGGTGATTCTTAACTCCGAGCCTATCCCGAGGTAGCAGCCTTCCTACTTATTACTATCCCGCTCCCCTTTAGCTGCAGTAATTCAAGCAGCTTCCCAGTAAGTTTAGTCTCTTAGAACACCTGCAAAAGACTCCGAATATAAATATTGTACTTACAAATGTACATGTATAGATCTGTGGGCATGTTTATTGGCGCTCGGTAGGTTCATTATTCTTGTAATTCGGCCAGCTCTTACTTGCCTTCCAGATTTTTAATCGGGTTTGGCCTGACGTTCGCTGGTGAGCTGTTTTATCAACAAATGTCATTGGAATCTGTCTCATGGTGTCAAAGCTAATGCTGCTCCAATGCTCGTGTCTGAGCTTTCATACCCTCCTTATCGAGCTCCTCTGACAGCTACTTATAATTCCCTTTGGAACTTGGGCGCCATCGTGTGCGTATACCTTGTCCCCAAGTTTTTGCACTCGAGTTGAAGGTCAAACCTATATTAGGGCTGCCTGGACAACCTTCGGGACATACCGCATCGTGGGCAGCACCTGGTAATGACTAGTCTCTTCTGAACAGACTCGAAACATTCTAATGATCGACTTTAGGTCGTGGCGGATACCATCTGCGATGCAAGGGTTGCCTTCCTTAGTGCAAATATGTCTGGTTTGGTTTGCTCCTGAGTCACCGCGATGGCTCGTCTCCAAAGGACGTGAAGAGCAGGCCTTGCAAACTCTGGCGTATTATCACGCTGATGGAAATATGTACAGTGTTTCCGTATTCTCTCTGAAACCTTATCTAACACATTCAATGTAGAAACGATCCACTCGTTCAATACGAGTTCAATGAGATCAAAGCAGCACTTGATTTCGACAGGCATGGTTTGTCCCCTTTGTGCTTCTCCCGAAAATATGTAATCTCTCACATTTCCTCGATCTAATGTCCTAGTTGCTGCCAATGTGGGCTGGAAATCACTTTTTAGCACTCCCGGAAATCGCAAACGCATGAGGATTATCATTGCCATTGCCTTCTTCTCACAGTGGAGCGGAAACGGAATTGCCTCTTACTATCTGAACGCTGTGAGTTCTCATGATATATTCGCAAGTATTCAGATTAATTTATATGCTCACGATCACCTTCTTCTTCCTCATCAACTTCCTCCACCGCCTAAACTCCAGATCTTGACCGACATCGATGTTACAAATCCGACAATTCAGCTCCTCATCAACGGCATACTCACAATTTGGAGTCTCTTTTGGGCCCTTGTAGGATCGGCCTTGATTGACAGGCTCGGCCGCAGAGTGCTCTTCTTGAGCTCTGCAATTGGTGTACTTCTAGCTTGGATAGCCCAAACAATTTCATTTGCGGAGTTTTGGCAACATGGAACTCCCGCTGCGGCCCATTCCCTTATAGGTATGCTCATAAAATTCCGTATGGGTTCCCTGGAGCTAACACACTCCCTCTGTAGCATTCTTATTCTTGTTTAGTAAGATCGTCTTATCTTTTCCTTAAAATCGTGCTAAATGAATATAACTCAGGTGCTGCTTATGGGTAAACTTTTTTTTGTTCTTTAAATTGAAATTTTCGTTAACTAATACCTTTGAATCAGTCTTGCTTTTTCGCCGTTGATCGTTGTGTACACAGTAGAGATTTTGCCCTATCATCTCCGAGCAAAGGGATTTACAGTCTTCAACTTTGTAATATCTCTCGCCCTGATATTCAATCAATATACAAACCCCATTGCGCTGGGTAAGCTTGAACAATTTGCACTGTTTCAACACTCAGTCATTGACTTGCTGCTACAGGGCATCTTGTTTGGAAGTACTATGTACGTATTATTCCATTGGGATCTCCTAACATTTTCTCATACGGACTCTTTGATTTCCACTAGATTGTCTACTGCTGTTGGATCGCCTTCGAGGTTGTCTTCTTATACCTTTGTAAGCTTTTGCCTCTGTGGAATGGTCATTTATCTTATTTGATTACGAACAGATGTCGTCGAAACCAAGAACCTCACTTTGGAGGAAACGGCCGCCCTATTCGACGGCAAAGAAGCTATCGACGAGATTGCTGGGAATGGGCTCGTTGCAGCGAATGTGAAAGTAGACGGAACGTTGGAGAAAAATGGCACATTGGACAAGGATATGGTCGAGAAGTAAACAGAAACCGAAAGGGCGTGGAGATTTCGCTATTCTTTCTTTTCCTTGAGTTGAATTCATATATGGTGGATACAAGCGAATAACAATACCTACTACATCAATGCTACAATTTGGAACTACTTGCTGTTTGGTTGTTGATACAATACAGTCCGTGCATGACAAGTTCGGACCTCTCGTTCCGTCATAGAACTCTGCGCCTCTTCTTTCTATCAGCTAAATCCCCTGCTACAGCGTCCGCATTGACTGAATGGTTTTTCGCGATATGGTTTTGCAGGGCTGTGTGGTCCTGGAATCCCTTCTCGCAGGAATCACAGTACACCCGGTTATACGGGTGATGTGATCGATGGAAATGGCGAAAGAACCAACCCGAAGTGAACTCCCGCCCACATCCATCCCAATGACAAACTCTGCGTTGAAGATCGCTGTCTTCTCCGTGAGCCGTCCTTAGATGGTGCTCCGCGCAGTCTGTCGAGGTGATGACAAATCCACATGGTGATGCTTGTGGATCCCGAGGGTCTTTCCACTGGCACTCGACCTGCGTCGGTACTTGCGACTTTTTCGTGTTGATCCAATCGCTTCGACTTCTATTCTGGCCATGGAAGCTAAAACGTAGGGAACAATCTTTAGTAAGAGAAGAGAATAAGGTAAAGAACGCCACTTGCGAGGTGGATGCTGACTTGGATGGAGCCGGAGGAGGAAAGGGATATAATCCCATAGGAATATTGCCCCCAAGCTGATTTTGATAGTGGGAGATGGTAGCTACATTTGCTTTAGGACTGGCGGTGGCCCTTCCAGCTCGACGGTCCGGGTAACATACGGAAAAGTTTTCCGGCGTTGCGATTGGAGGAAGGAAAATGTCATTAGGGTCAATCGTACGACTGAAAGTTGGGGTACTCATTAGTGAAGATCTTCTCATTCGGAACTGGACATACCTGTCGTACGACGCAGCAACCGGGTTGGATGATACATCAGCCTCTTCCGACAGCCTCTTTCGCTTCTCCGATCGGCGATTGAATGGTTTCAGGTCATCGAGAGCACCGTCGATGGCGCTGAGGAATGTGGAAGACGTTGGCAAGATATCCTCCACAGGGGTGAGCAGTGGTCGGTCGATTGGTGTGGTAGTTGCACCAGTGCTGAGACCCGGAGTACTAACAGTTTCGAGATGAAGAGGAGGGAGAGTGGTCGTGCGGTGGGAGTATGGTAGTACATCAGGAGCCTGAGGGCTGTCAGCGTTATCATTACTGAGGTTGAACAACGCAGGCTCTGGTTCCTCGTCGAAGTTGTCGAAGTGTGGATAGGAAGCGTCCTCTCTAGTTAACGGTTCGGGTTCGAATTTAACAGGATCGAGATACTGGTCGTTCGCTTGCTGAGGCTGTTGGGAGGATTCAACACCCTGAGTGGCACCAACACCAAACCCTTCAATAGAGCCACTGAATTCAGATTCCAGCTGGGGGAGGACATTGTCGAGGTCATTGAATGGATAGCCTTCGTTGTTTGTAGATGCTCTAAAGTAAGATGAAATCGAGTTAGCTGGAGAACGTCTGCGCAATGATAATCTACAGTGTTTCGCGAAACAGGGAAGATAGCCTAAGCAGAAGAAGAAGAAGAAGACGAGAAAGGAAGAGATGGGAAGAGGAGAAGTAGAAGGAGAGAATAAAGAACAAGGACTGGTGGGACTCACTCGATCGGAAAGGTTTCGTGAAGAAACGCCAAGAGTAGTTTCATCTGCTCTTCATCGAGGTAAGACATCACGATATCAAAGCAGAAATAAAAGTAAAACAAGAGAAGAGTGCAACCAACGATCGCACAAGTATTGTGGTTGACTGATAAAAGCAACTTTCGCGGCCGGCCAACCGTTAAAAACACCAGCGCTTATTGCGGATGATGCGCCATCGACGCGACAGGATTACATCACATGGACCGCGTTTTCACCTTTCTGCTTGAGATTGAATTTTGGTATAGAACAATAAGCCTGCCATTAGAAGGAAGTACCTCGAACCATAATTTTGTGACCGAATGTGATTATACCCGGTTCTACTTGACGACTTGGGTCCGATCATTCACTCAAAAACAAGTGAGAAAGGTAGGGAACATCCTGGAAGGTAGTGCTAATCCCAGAGCATGTGTGAGCACGATCCGAGTCATATAATCAAGGAAATAAACGTGCTCGCACGTACTGAGAAACTTTTCGATGGGTATAGTGCTACGGATTCTCCTCGAAAAGAAAAGGGGAACTGAACTTCAACTCATACCTATGAACACGATGCGAGTGGCTATTAAACCGAGCAGTGCAGGCGGAATAAATGTAATTCGAGAACTTAATCTAGCTAGGAAGCATCCCGAGGCGAGAATCTTGTTTTCGGGGTGTATTCAGAGTGAATACCGCATGACGAGGTTGGTCTCAGGTGGATTCGATGCATTTTTTGTCAGTCTCGAGGTTCAAGGCTGCTTTGCAGGATTGTTACTGTCAACTTTGGAGTTATTCGCGGGAGTCTTTCAAGTATTTTTCCTTGCGCTTATTTGAATATCTCCCCCGATAGAACTTGATAGAACTTTCCGCAAGCTCTGAAAGTAGGTCCTATTCGAGGAATGCGGTTATCTTGTAATGTTATAATACTGTTGTTGGAGATTCCTGGTTCATCGACGCCTCCGGCGGAAGCCACTGAACCATGTGAATAAAGACATCTTCGTGAACGTATAAAAAGCTTACAATGAAACCTGCAGTTCAATTTCAAACTTCCGCTCGATACATCCAAAACATCATAAGTTTTTGAGACTTTCCAGAAGGTTTCTGCGGTTTTCGTTGATGCTAATGAGAGGTCGACTAATCGTTTTGAAAGGGTGATGGAAGAAATGAGAAGAGAGGTCCTCAAACAGGATGTGAGTCCGAAAGCGCACCGGTCAAAGCGCTGGATGTAGCGTGGGTCTTTACTTCCTTTTCTGCTCTTTCGCTGGGATTTGCCCTTACAGCCTGCCTCCATCTGTGCAATAAAACTGTCTGGCCAAAGGTTCATCAATGACCATTCTTAATCCGCTCAGTTATATTCTTCAGATTTTCTTCCATACAAATCCAATGTCAAATCTGGACGCAAAAGCCCGACAGAAACAACCAGTATAGGATTGGCCAGATATCTAGAGAGCTATTTACTAAACGAATACCGTTGACTTTATGCGATCATTATGTGTTTCTAATCTCAGGCTGGGCATTGAGTACTGAGTATCCACGCACAAAGCAAGTTTAAGCAACTACTCTATATCGTCCGCATCTTACTGGATCGTTGCTTTTGCGGTATGGATGTTGCTGATGCCTTGGTCTGCGAAACTCTCTCGTATCCCTTATGGATTGCACTAACAGCAAGATCTATCTGGGACACGCCTTTCTACCCATCGGACATCAGGAATTCTGTTTAGGACGTAACTGGCCAGGGTGAGCTTGATTATATCTTAAATCTTGGAATAGCATCTAATTCTTTCGAGCAGTCTGTTATGCTCTCATCGAACCACATATATCTTCTGCACAACTGTGTAAAAAGCGAACGTTCCCGTTGCCCGAGAAATTAACATACTCTAGCTCATATTGCTCAAGTGAGTGGATGTAAACACCGCGCCTCATCCCGGATGTGTAACTATTAGAGGGACAGCTGCTGTCGTGGACTTGATCTGGATGGAGATCATCAACGATGAACCGTTCGCCAGTTTATGTCAGCGTTTTTTCGAATCTTCTATTAATTCACTAGGAGGATCCAGCAGGCTGAATTCATGGTAGTCTATACATAGACGCTCAGCTCAGACAATAGGCGTTCTCAGTGGGTTTGTACGAATATTACTGCATCACGAAGTTTTGACAACTGTGGCCGGACCAAACTATGGAATGCTCATTGTCTTCCCAGTATAGCGCGATCACGTTCATTGGAACTGTGACCCGTATCGTGATCATAGCACGCTTGATTACTCTTTGGACTCGCGCCTTCTTCAGCGCTATCTCACTCGAAATCATGTCTGCTCCCCGAAACCGAGCGATGTCTCTTTCGTTTCTTCTCAATCCGATGTCATCAAATCATGAGTGAGTTGTCTCACTCTTTTCGATCTTGTTCACTCTTCTAACTCGTGTAAACCCAGGAGCGAAGAATCGGAAGAACAACACAAAAGCTCAGCTTCAGAAACTTTGGTTGATGATCTCGCGTCACCCTCTTCACCCACGAACGATGCCACCTTCGAGGTACCGACAGAGCTCATTGGTCCTCAGCCGCCTCTCCACCCCCAAACAAAATCCGAGAATCAAATCCTGGCAGAGTTCATTGGGTCTTATATCTTTTCACTTTTGGACGCGCCCGACTTCCAGCTTACAGGTAAATTTGAATCTTGCTAGAAAACTCTTTATTCACACCTTTTCTCCCATTTTTAGATGAAGTTCAAACCGAATACCAAGATCTGATATATACCACTATCTACAGGACCACTTATTCCCAGCAAGCCGTACTGAGTGCTGTCCTATTTCTTCATAGGATATTCCCTGAAGGTATTCCATACTCTGGACCTGGTGGTCCCAATTGCATAGAAATGCTGTTTCGATTATTTCTGTTGGCTTTGCGCCTCGGAGCTGCGTGGTTTGAAGATGGCACGATTAAGATGCAATTTTGGTATGCCTTCCCCATTGGCATTCTACCATCTCGCTCACTCGGTTACAGGGCTCTCAGTATGGATGTTGCGCCAAAGGACGTCCGTAAAATGGAACTTGAAGCTCTGGACCTTCTTCATTTCTCCCTGTACATCTCTCCAGAACACTGGAACGCCTTTATCAAGTTCATATACTTGAAAAGGTCCGTCTTACATCAAGAACGACCATATCGCAAACTTCCTTGCGATGGTCGAACGACTCTATGATCCCAATTTTCCACCATCGGAATCTATGTCCTGGAAACTCGACGAACCCCGCGAATTCATAACGACGCAAGATGTAGACGATCGAGCGTTATCTGAACATGCTGTTCAAAGACCGTCGGGGAAGACTAGTGTTCTTTGCTACGCATGATCGGTGGCTCCCAGATCATCGACCCGAATGGCAGGTGTTCAGAGATTCGGATCGTCAGGCTTATGGGGCAGGGACGAGAAATTTTACCTCCACTACCTCCTTCTCCATCCACTTCCGAGCCTCTTCTTCCGCATCCGCCACGTTTACCCTCCTTCCCTCTCTCCCCTATTGTGAAAGTCGAGGAAGTCGAACCGATCTTGGTTTGGCCGTCGTCACCTGCACAGCACCACTCGAATGTAGAGGCTGAGGCCGAACTTCCATATTCTTCACCCGAGATCGAAGCACTCCAGCCTCAGACTCAGGTTGAAGCAACATCAGAGGCTTCGACCGCAGTCCGGTTCAATATCCGGAGAAGCGGGACCGAATGTGATTTCGCCACTGTGACTGCTAATTCCTCTCCCAAAGCATGTAGCGGACAACATTCCCTCGCCACTAAGCTATCCACACCATCCAACCCGCAAATGGTATCGCTCTCTCAACGGCTCGCCGCGAACGAGCCTGCTTTGCACTAACCTCTCTGGAACGTCGCAGAATATCATTCATCCTTACTCAATCTCCCTCTGCTGCTGGTGTGATTCGAAAACCAACGCATCGTCTGCTAATTTTTCAAACGATCTGTCCGCAGCTGGAAGTCTGCTGAAGTGTCACTACGTGACGGCGAATCAGGATCAGCCGTCTAGAGAGAAGCTGGTGGAAGATGTCTCAAGGACCGCATCAGCCGCTGGTCCTTCCAGTGATGACCGCGCAGTTACTGGTTTCTTCGCATCTGGAGCCGGGGATTGCTCCGCTGGCTCAAACCAGAACCAGTCAAAGGCGATCGAAGAGTTATTCAAAAATATTTCCATTGATAATGCGCAACAGCAGGGGAGACTGGAACGCCAACAAGAAGCACGGGAGGAAGTACGAGATACGGAGTTGTCTGAGGTCGATGGAGAGCAGAGTGTCCTATCGCATTCTTCGCCTGTGGATGCTTCAGAGTCTGCTCTTTCCTCACAAGGCCGATATTCCGCCCTTCTTTCCCTATCTCCTCTTTCTTCCTCGGCTTCTTCAAGGGCACCCTCCGTTGAAGTCGATAGTGAACTGGGCGCTGAACTGGAAGTGGAAACAGAGTACGATGAACTCGAGCCCGAACTCGACGACCTCGACTACGACGATGGCCACACTTCCGACTCCGATTACCAGGATGATTCGAACGCGGATTCAGAATCAGAGTCGGAGGGATTCTTTTTCCCCTTTTCCTATCCTTCCTCGCGTCGTTCTTCATTGGCTTCTTCAAGGGCACCCTCCATTGAAGTCGATGTTGAATCGAGCCCTGAACTGGAACTCGAGACAGGGCACTACGATGACGATGAACTCAAGCCAGAACACGACGATGACCACGATTCGGACTTTGATTCCCAAGATGATGCGAGCGCGGATTCAGAATCCGAGTCAGAGGAACACTTTTGCCCATCCTCTCCGCCTCGTTGCTCCATCTCCGATTTCTACGACGTTGAGACAGGTAAATGGGTTACTGGTAGTGCGAACTTTGATGATTTTGAGTCCGAGTCTGATACGGAGTTGTCGAGTTATGCGATAGAGGCCTCACAGGGTTCGTTAGAAGACCTACTAGCCTCTGCACCAACCTATGATATTGAAGACGAGTCCCATTACCCTCCGTATGGGGCTCCAAGATGGCAGTTTCCTCAAAACAATTCTGATCCTCCACGAGATATCGAGTCTGTTTATGTTACATTTTTTGCCTTTGCGGCACCCGTTATTCCTTAGTTATTCAACATACTTATTTACTTTTTTGTCACTACAATGTTCTATGACAATTTCCAACATAGGTTATGGCCTGGAAATAACCTTTTCTAAAGGCGCAACACAAAAAAATATACAAGACGAGCGATGATTCGACCCGGGATCGAACCGGAGACCTTCTGTGCAAACGGACCGACGTCACATACATGTAAGACAGATGCGATAACCACTACGCCATCGAACCATTGGCTGTAGCATTGTAAGCCCCATTGTTTGCATCTCATTTATGGTCTACAAGCCAACTCATGACCTTCATTTACCATGGAGATGTAGACATCAGACCTATCTCTGCGTCACGAAAGCACCACCATGGATCCAAGATGAGCGTCGTGCATACCGTACTAGAACGTAGAGATAAAAAATCGTGAGCATGAACATTACTCACAGTGGAGGTGAATAATATATCAAGGAAGCTTGTACTGGACACAATCCACAGCAAGGAACAGGAGACAGTAAGAGATGCAAGAAGAAGCTGGTCCATGTCCGAGTACAATTTATCGAACAATCTCCATTGGATGTCGGGGTCAAGCTTCAAGGATCCCAGTTGATGTCAATTTGTCGGATTCCCTGTAATTGGGACAACTACAAGGGTACAGCAGCAAGGAGGATAAACATGCCTATACCACCAGAAGATTGTAGTGCAATAAAAATCTTGGCCCTGAGAAGGTCGACTGTGGATAGTACAGTATATTGATACTATTGGTGTCCAAAATAGCAATTGAGGTTAATCGGAACGGTGCTGAAAGAATGTATGCCATAGATCATCAATTATAAGATTGGATTAGCTCTGAGTGAATGGAATGAGGGTAGGGAACGTACGTAGTGAGGAAGGAAATTCCCTTCCTTCGTATTATAAGGAAGAGGAAGGACGTGATTGTTGCTCAATTCGAAAATTTGACGAACGTATCTCTCGGAAACTTGTTCGTCAAAGACCTACTCCATGCGTCGGCTCGTCGTGGTGGCGAGAACGAGCCTTTGAGTTAGGCGTCAAAATTCTTGACCATCTCCAGTCATGCATTTGACCGCGATTGGCATGGATAATGCATTCTTGCCACCGTTCTAGTATCTGTATGACATACTTATGGCTCTGGTCGGATGAGGCTACATAAATATCTAATATACCGTCTTGAAAGCTCTGCGGCAAACTTCACGTTCAAGGTCAAGTATAGAGCATAGCGGGCACACTAATGCAGAGCCACTTTCAGCCATACAACCAATTCCTCCCTTCATAAAACCAACATGCGAGACTTTTGTGTCAAGCACAAACTGTGACCATGACTGGCCTCCATCGGAGCAAGTTCGCGCTGAGATGCTTCTCAGTCCTAGGTGTACTCCTAGTAAGTGCTCCAACGACATCTCGTTTTTCATGCTGGCTAATCGATGTGTAGATCATAGGGCAGTTCTTCTTCTTCAAAGCCCAGTATTCTTGGTCTTCTTCAAGGAAAACGTTAGGCTCGTTCAGCGAAGATACTGTTTCTATAAATGAGCCGCCGAATGCTGATGCACAAGAAGGTGAGCTCTCACTTCCGTACTGATTTCTGAACTGACAAGGGAATCAGCACATGAGTCGCAGTCACAACCGTCTCTATCTCTTCCTCTACCTCAGCCCCCGCATCCCTCGTCTTTGGTCCATTCCCCGCCGCACCGCAAAGCAAACGCCACTTTCGTCATCCTCGCACGCAACAGTGACCTCGATGGTGCCGTACGGAGTGTGCGCTCCATAGAAGATCGCTTCAACGCTAAACTATTCCCCCCTGGAGAAGGATACCCTTATGTGTTTTTAAGCGAAGTAGAGTTTACGGATGAATTTAAAAAGTACGCTTGCAGTTGTTCTCTCCACCTATCATTCATCAATCCTGACGCCTATCATTCCCAATTCGCTTTATCATACTTAGGCGGATCACTGTCTTGACATCCTCCCCCGTAACCTTTGGACTCATACCCCAGGATCATTGGTTCCAACCGTCCTGGATCGATGAAGACCTTGCGCGTTCGGGGCGGGAACAACTGATCCAGGAAGGCATTATCTATGGGGAAAGTGTGAGCTATAGGTATGCTGTTTTACGGTTCTCTTCACTTCGCGTCGAGATCCTAACGCGCCATAAGGAATATGTGCCGGTTCATAAAAGTTTTGCCCTTTGAGTTCCATTTGATTCTGATTCTTTCTTCATAGGTTCAATAGTGGTGTAAAAGTTTTGCCTTTGAGTTCCATTTGATTCTGATTCTTTCTTCATGATACTGTAGTTTTTCTTCCGCCATCCATTGTTGCAGGAGTATAGGTGGTATTGGCGAATAGAGTGAGCTTTTTCTTGAATTTGAAGCCGTCGCTGATGGATTCGTTATCCAGACCAGATGTCCATTTCCACTGCGATATCGACTTTGACCCGTTCTTGTATCTTGAAAACAATAACAAGACGTACGGGTTTACTATCGCGCTGTACGAATATGAAAGTACTGTAAAAAGTCTTTGGGGTGCGGTTCAAGGTATATCTGAATCTGCTGCCTTTAGCTGTCGACTAATCACATCCGTCCATCTACTGTAGAGTTTACTACCCTCCACCCAGAATACGTCGCAAAAGACAATGCGATGCATTTCTTGAGCAGCGATGCTGGAAAGTCGTATAACATGTGTCATTGTAAGTGTCCATCCCCGTTCTCTCCCTCACAGATATAATTCCAACCATATATAGTCTGGTCAAATTTCGAAATTGCAGATTTGGATTTTTGGCGTGGTGCTGCATATACCGCGTTTTTTGAACATTTGGATCGGAAGGGAGGGTTTTATTATGAGGTATGTGTGTACAACTAACTACTTCCTTTGAGTCACTAACGACCGGGTTGAATTATTCAATCAACCTCACTCCCACTAGCGCTGGGGCGATGCACCCGTTCACTCTCTTGCCGCGGCCCTCTTCCTTAACAAATCCCAAATTCACTTTTTCGATGAGATTGGATACGAACATTGGCCGTATGTGCATTGTCCTCAACCTGACGAGGTGTGGAAGAAGGGTAAGTGTTCGTGTGGGAGGAGTGGAGGTGAATCTTTTGGTGAGTAGGACTGGACTATTGAGTCACGAGGTTTGACCTTGAGCTGTGATTATTTTTTTTTTTCGAAAACATTTGCGGTTCTCTTCTCGTTCGACTCAAAAAACATTATTCTGACTATCTTCTTCATGATCATACAGATTATACAGACTATTCATGCTTGAGCACTTGGGAGCAGGGGTTCAAGTAAAAGCTGGTTAGCCTCCCCACCTATTTGGAGGATATTTGCATTTGCATTTGCGACTTGTAAGGCAGTCAAGGGCGGGATTGCTCGTTGTATTCCGACGGAATTCGAGTCCCCTCTGTTCTTGGGGTGTATCCAGGCGACGATGCAAATACCTCATCTGCATCAGTTTATTTTATTTTATTTTATTTCTCGTATCACTATCCAGCTAAGCAATCAGCGCTCAGCTCTCTTCTCTAGAGTCCCGCGGCCTCTTTCGCCGAGGTCAAGAAGGAAACTCGCATCGTCGCCGCTTTGTCGGCGTATGCTTCATCGATCTATTGCTGCGTAAGTCAAATGAACCTTTCAACCTCCTGTGTGACTCCTGCATTGCAGGGGTAAGATCACGGTGAGGATGAAAGACGTCTGTCTTCCTGCAGCTGCCAGATTGGATTAGATCTTGCACCGTGTATGCTGCATGCAGCACAATGCCCCCGGAACTCATTCGAGATGAATGCACAGTGCTCATTCATGACGCTACACTCGGTTGTGGAGGGAAGAAATGACCGTCTTTGGACCTTTTAACTGAATTGTCGGACATGTTTTTCCGTCATAAGGAAAACTCGAAGCCATTAACATAGCCTTTTATAGCCGTTTTTTCTGGCAGTGGGTGGTTCGAGAACGCCATTAGAGGACTTTGAGAAGCTCGAGGACGTCACTAGAACGGATTGTCAGCCTCCCTGCTCGCGCACTCCACACAATACAAACTTGGAGGAAGAGTGCCGCAGTTGTACATTTACATAATTCCTGATGGACAGATCGGACAGTTCCGAAAATAGATGTGCCTAGAGATGCTGGACCAGTTGGAAAGCGTCTTTGGTTTTTAGCTCTGAGGATGGGGGAGGAGAGGGGAGAAAAGAGATTTTTCAAGAGCTTAAACCAAGAGGAAAAGGATTTCCAGGCGAGGGCAGAATTATTCCAACGAACCAGCCATCAGTATTTTTATCTGAGTTACGATCATCCGGTTCTAAAAATAGTAAGCGACCCTGTGAAAGGCTTTTTAGCAAACGTCACGGGCAGTTGAAACCATCATCCAGTTCTTTCTTCCCAACCCTCATCTCACCGCCTTTTGGCTTTTCTTTTCGCCACCTCTGCGAAAGTTCTTCTATAACTCAACTCGACACTCGTTTTTACAGAAAACCCTTATTCCATTCGAAAATGCTTGCAATTGCTACTACGCTACTTTTGGCTGCTTCTGCCTTTGCGCAGTCAACGACCACCTTCGTAAGTAGTTCGCAAATGTCCTCTCAGACTGCTCATTTATTTTATTCTTCTAGCCTGATGGTGTCGTCGCTACTGGTACTATGGGCACGACTAACCCTCCCGAAGCAACGATGGGAACTTCCATCAACCAGACTTCCGACGCTCGTCTGCTCACCATCAACTCTATTGATGACTGGTGTATATTCGCTCCCCCTGAGGTTGCCAACATCTCCGACTCTGAGACTTTCGAGGTTGCTTGGTGTACTCAGGCAAGGAACAACGCTCGTGTGATTCCTGATGGTACCATCACTGGTGTCAGTCTCTTGAAGACGGGTTAGTATTGAGATGCTTTGTTTTTTTCTGTAGCTGACTTTTTGCGCACATAAATAGACTCGTACGTCCAGATCATGGGTTACGGTAACTTGACCCGCCTCAACATCCCCAACGGAGACTTTGGAGGTGAACTCGACCCTCACGGTGCTACTGGTGCTGGTAACCCCGTCGGTGGAAACGTTACGACTAACATGACCGTCGATGGCCAGACGATTAACGTTGCTGAGTGGATGGTAAGCTCACACAGCCCAGCCCGAGTATATTCCGTTTTCTCACACTCTTACTTTTAGCTCTACGTCGACTACAACCAATTCTGTTTCCGTGCTTGCACCTGGGCCAACGAGACCTACTCTGCCGCCGCCATGTGCTGGCACGAACTTGACGAGATGGGTTGTGAGTTTGTCATGCCCGGAAACTACGAGTTCAACAACACTTTCGAGACCTGTGAGGCTGATGTTGCCTACCCCCCTGGTAAGTATCCTCCACAGACGTTATTAAAAATGAAGCTAACCAGTGAGGCTTTAGGATGGTACGTTGAGGGCGTTTCTGATGGAACCACATCCTTCTCGTCCTTCGCTCAGTACTGGACTGGTGTTGTTAACGGTGCTACCTTCACTGTTGGCGACCTCGTTACTCCTTCGACTGTCCAGTCTATTCCTTCGTCGTCCAACTGTGTCACTACTTCAACCATTTCCAATGGTATTGACCTTGCTTCGCTTGGTATTACTGGTGTTTCAGGGACCGCAACGGGCTCCGCTTCTGGTGCTACTGGTTCCTCCTCATCAGGTTCAGGCTCGTCAGGCTCAGGATCGTCGTCCTCCACCTCAGGAGGCTCATCCAGCGGCGCTGAGCGTGTCGTGCGAACTGGCATGGTTGAGTGCATCACCCTCATCTCAATGATCTCTGCTATCGCCGCCATCGGCTTGTTCCACTAATTGGATCTAGTACCCTCACCCTTATGATCCTCACCCTTATGATGTGTTCGTTGTGTTTGTCGTCATGTTTTAGCATTTCTTGGAATAATTTGAATACTTTGATTCTTTTAACGAGTTGTCTCTATATCCCTGCCCCTTATTCTCTGCTGCATTAGTATCTCCCTCATCTATCGATTGATCTATCTCTTATCCTCTTGTGCTCATACCGTACCGTTGTTTGCTCCCTTGAACTCTTTCGTGTTGCTTCCCTAGTATACATCTATATAGTAGGGTTAATGGTTTCGCACATTCTAGCCACCTCGGCGCATCCGCTCTTTTTTCCCTTTATATCATTATCATCACGCATTGATAGATATGATAGGCTGCTGCAATGGACTTGTTTCTTTACTCCTCATCTTTGTTTACGTCTCAATGAGATTGACATTCTAAAAAAGCAAATATGTGATCGAGTGATAGAGCTGAAGTCAAAGCGTATGTTATGATCTATCTATTCAGGGGCTGCTTAGCTGTTGAATAAGATCGTCGCAATAATCTTGGGTACCCGAGTAATTCTTTGGTGAAGGGCCAAGGGCATCTAAAAGAAGGTTTATATAAAGAGAGGTACACTCACAAAATCAATGGGCTTGGTCTTGGCTTGGTCGCTTACGATCCTTACAAATTCTTGGAACCTCTTGGCACTCCGAGCCTTGTTCAATGCACTCGATTTCAATGATTCTATCATACAATAGTTTAATAAGAATCTATCGTTTTGCGGGAGAGAATACTAGAAACTTGATCTCTTTTACATGCAATCTCCATCCTAACGCTCCTTTAAGAAAAAACTTTGCTTCCTCTGGATCCATTGAAGGCGCCTGAATCATCATCATCATCATCATCGTCGTCTGCGTCGTATGAGAGCAGGAGTTGGAGGGTCTTTCTTCTGAATCGAGTGTAAAGCTATCGTAGCAGAGTCTCTTGTGCTTCCTCAATGGAAAGAGGTTCGTAATCCGCAAAGACGTGTTGAAAGACTAATATGATTGTCGAGTTTATAGGCTTTACACTCTTCTTCGCTGGAAGAACAAAGTCCTTGGGCAGAAGAGTTAGAAGTAGTGGAAAGTAGAATCATTCATGTTGATTTGTCGCTGGCAGTGTGAAGCTGATTATAAGCTAAAGAGATAGCGTTGATTTCAGAATACAAGCGTTTAATCCAAGCTTAATCGTCAGTGTCACTCGTTCGCCATTCTTATTATTGTACAAGTACAATACTTATACGCTAAATTTCAGGAGATATTCTATAGTCTTCCATAGAAGATTCCACTTGCTCTTTTATTTTCTGAGCGACTTTCTCATCCCATTCCTCCGTCCATTTCTTCACTTGCTCCTCCAGGGTAGTACTCGACGCATCCTTTTAAAGCCATAAGAACTAAAATTGCTTCCCAATAACATGATTTAACTCACCAATCCACGTATTACGCATGTAGATGCTGCGATGGCACCAACAAATGCGCTTCCAGCTTTGTCCATCTCGTCATTTGAAGCCTCCCAAGAATACTGCACCTGGGATTCATCTAGCCCAACAATTGCACAAAACTTTTTCACTTGCCCCTGGGTATCTTTAACCAGCCTGTCCCCGTCAATGACAATCGGCCAATTTTTCTTCCCCTCTGGATTAATCTTATCGTAGTATGCGCGATAAAAGTCGTAGATCATTCTCTGCCATCGAAACGTCGTCATAATCACAAAGTCTGAATCGAAGACAGTCCCTTGATAAACAGCGGATGCGCGCGCGAAAGAAGGGAGGGTGAACATTGGGTGACGGATGATGATGACTGGAGAAACCGAGGTGACAATGCGGTCGGGTAGCAAGGAGGGGTTGGGGATGGGGAAACTGATGTCTACCGTCTCTTCCTCCGAATCGACCACGTCGAACTTGTTGTCTACAACGACAGGGCACCGCGATTCATGGCGAGCACAGCAATATTTGCATTGATCAGCTTCGGTTTGAGCATATGAACGGTGTGTTCTTTTATCACACAGACCTCTTCCTGCACTGCGTTTAAGTTCTGATATTCATGGAGAATTCGAAACTTACCTCCGCATTGGCCTTGGCAAGTAGTTTCTCCATATCGTCCAAACCCGCTTGGTACGTCACACTTTGTTGCTTTTTATCGTACTCTTCCTTGGTTAGCCCTGACACTGTGAGCCGAGCTGCTTTCCTCTCCTCTGGCCACTGTGAGTCAGGTCCGCTCTGAAAGGCAAACATGAACGGATATTGTTTCCCCATCACTTGAAGGTGAGTTTCCAATAGTTTCATGAACATGTTTGATCTGGTTCGAGGATGCGAATAGATGAAAATCCGGCTATGAACCTCGGAGTGAGTAGAACCAGACATGGATGGGTGCGCAGTCTGTAATAAGTGTTCCCAAGACCTTTTATATATGATTAAATATTCGGTTATCTCAAATCTGCTTTTTCAAAAAACATATAAACATATCGTCATGCGCGTTCCTCTTCGCCGATATCGATAAGTACAACAGGCGCTTGCACTCTCACCCATTCACTAGGTGAACTAAAGGACCCAAGGAGTACTTACTGCGTTGGGTCTACTAATAGCTTGATCGGTGTAAAAAAAGGTAGGTTAAAGCTAGAGCTCCTACCGATTTACTCTATTAGTCGTGATTTGCGCAAGCGCTCACAGTAAGCTAGGTACAATTAAAAACAACTCATTCGAACTCGGGTGTTTTTCACTCCACTTTAAGCGAAGTGGACGGCGAAATCACAGATACACAGGTCCTTTCTTTAGCTCAAATTTTGGCTTCCTGAGTCAAGACTGAAGGGTCCTGCTTTTGGAAAGATCAATCAGCGTCAAATGTACTCTGGGCTATTCCTCATCGACGGAGAGCCCGTCTCACTCTGGAAAATTGTCATCTAATATCATTGGTACGAGTCGTTTAGAAGTACATGAACCATGAAATGCACAGAAGGAGAATCAAAATCTCGTACACAGGGTAATTTGAAAGCGTAAAGTGGGGTAAGTACTGGTGAAGACTGTATAAAACAACTAAATACTAAACGGAGGGAATAACCGGTGCCGCAAAGGCAAAAAATGTAACATAGACAGACTCGATATCTCGTGGAGGATCAGAATTGTTTTGAGGAAACTGCCATCTTGGAGCTCCATACGGAGGGTAATGGGACTCGTCTTCAATATCATAGGTTGGTGCAGAGGCTAGTAGGTCTTCTAACGAACCCTGTGAGGCCTCTATCGCATAACTCGACAACTCCGTATCAGACTCGGACTCAAAATCATCAAAGTTCGCACTACCAGTAACCCATTTACCTGTCTCAACGTCGTAGAAATCGGAGATGGAGCAACGAGGCGGAGAGGATGGGCAAAAGTGTTCCTCTGACTCGGATTCTGAATCCGCGCTCGCATCATTTTGGGAATCCAAGTCCGAATCGTGGTCATCGTCGTGTCCTGACTCGAGTTCATCGTCATCGTAGTGCCCTGTCTCGAGTTCCAATTCAGGGCTCGATTCAACATCGAATTCAATGGAGGGTGCCCTTGAAGAAGCCAATGAAGAACGACGCGAGGAAGGATAGGAAAAGGGGAAAAAGAATCCCTCCGACTCTGATTCTGAATCCGCGTTCGAATCATCCTGGTAATCGGAGTCGGAAGTGTGGCCATCGTCGTAGTCGAGGTCGTCGTCGAGTTCGGGCTCGAGTTCATCGTACTCTGTTTCCACTTCCAGTTCAGTGCCCAATTCACTATCGACTTCAACTGAGGGTGCCCTTGAAGAAGCCGAGGAAGAAAGAGGAGATAGGGAAAGAAGGGCGGAATATCGGCCTTGTGAGGAAAGAGCAGACTCTGAAGCATCCACAGGCGAAGAATGCGATAGGACACTCTGCTCTCCATCGACCTCAGACAACTCCGTATCTCGTACTTTCTCCCGTGCTTCTTGTTGGCATTCCAGTCTCCCCTGCTGTTGCGCATTATCAATGGAAATATTTTTGAATAACTCTTCAATCGCCTTTGACTGGTTCTGGTTTGAGCCAGCGGAGCAATCCCCGGATCCAGATACGGAAGAAACCAGTAACTGCGCGGTCATCACTGGAAGGACCAGCGGCATGATGCGGTACTTGAGACATCTTCCACCAGCTCCTCTCTAGACGGCTGATCCTGATTCGCCTCCACGTAGTGAATTCCACTTCCAGATCCGAAGGAACTAGCATCGGCGTACAGATCGTTCGAAAAATTAGCAGACGATGCATTGGTTTTTCGAATCACACCAGCATCAGAGGAAGATGAGCAAGGATGAATGATATTCTGCGACGTTCCAGAGAGGTTAGTGCAAAGCAGGCTCGTCGCGGCGAGCCGTTGAGAGAGAGATACCATTTGCGGGTTGGATGGTGTGGATAGCTTAGTGGCGAGCGAATGTTGTCCGCTACATGCTTTGGGAGAGGAATTAACGGTCACAGTGGCGAAATCACATTGGTCCCGCTTCTCCGGAGATGGAACCGGACTGCGGGTCGAAGCCCTGATGTTGTCTTCAACCTGAGTCTGAGGCTGGAGTGCTTCGGTCTCGGGTGAAGAATATGGAAGTTCGGCCTCAGCCTCTACATTCGAGTGGTGCTGTGCAGGCGACGACGACCAAACCAAGATCGGTTCGACTTCCTCGACTTTCACAATAGGGGAGAGAGGGAAGGAGGGTAAACGCGGCGGATGCGGAAGAAGAGGCCTAGAAGTGGATGGAGAAGGAGGTAGTGGAGGTAAAATTTCTCGTCCCTGCCCCATAACCTGACGATCCGAATCTCTGAACACCTGCCATTCGGGTCGATGATCTGGGAGCCACCGATCATGCGTAGCAAAGAACGCTAGTCTTCCCCGACGGTCTTGAACAGCATGTTCAGATAACGCTCGATCGTCTGACATCTTGTGCGGTTATAAATTCGCGGGGTTCGTCGAGTTTCCAGGACATAGATTCCGATGGTGGAAAATTGGGATCATAAAGTCGTTCGACCATCGCAAGGAAGTTTGCGATATGGTCGTTCTTGATGTAAGACGGACCTTTCAAGTATATGAATCTTGATAAAGGCGTTCCAGTGCTCTGGAGAGATGTACAGGGAGAAATGAAGAAGGTCCAGAGCTTCAAGTTCCATTTTACGGACGTCCTTTGGCGCAATATCCATACTGAGAGCCCTGTAACCGAGTGAGCGAGATGGTAGAATACCAATGGGGAAGGCATACCAAAATTGCATTTTAATCGTGCCATCTTCAAACCAGGCCGCTCCGAGGCGCAAAGCCAACAGAAACAATCGAAACAGCATATCTATGCAATTGGGACCACCAGGTCCAGAGTATGGAATACCTTCAGGGAATATCCTATGAAGAAATAGAACAGCACTCAGTACGGCTTGCGGGGAGTAAGTGGTCCTGTAGATAGTGGTAATATATCAGAGCTTGGTATCTCGGTTTGAACTTCATCTAAAATGCGAGAAAAGGTATGAATAAAGAGTTTTCTAGCAAGATTCAAGTTTACCTGTAAGCTGGAAGTCAGGCGCGTCCAAAAGTGAAAAGATATAAGACCCAATGAACTCTGCCAGGATTTGATTCTCGGATTTTGTTCGGGAGCGGAGAGGCGGCTTGAGGACCAATGAGCTCTGTCGGTACCTCGAAGGTGGCATCGTTCGTGGGTGAAGAGGGTGAACAATGTGACGCGTAATTATCAACCGAAGTTTCTGAAGCTTGAGCTTTCGTGTCGTTCTTCCGATTCTTCGCTCCTGGATTTACCCGAGTTAGAAGAGTGAACAAGATCGAAAAGAGTGAGACAACTCACTCATGATTTGATGACATCGGATTGAGAAGAAACGAAATGAGACATCGCTCGGTTTCGAGGAGCAGACATGATTCCGAGTGAGGATATTAAGTGCGCTGAAGAAGACGGAGAACAGAGTCCAAAGAGTAATCAAGTGTGCTATAGTCACGATACAAGTCATTCCAATGAACGTGATCGCGCTCTACTGGGAAGACAATGGGTGTTCCATTGTTTGGTCCGGCCACATTTTAAGTAAGCTTCGTGTTGAGATGATAAGTCCATCCATAGGACTGCCATGAAATTTCGACCCGCTGGATCATCCTCGTAAATTATAATAGAAAAATGCGATTGTAGACAGGATTGTAACGCTGGTGAGCAAGTTCATCACTAATGTCACCATCCTCAAGTCCACGGCAGCACCTCGTCTAATACTACACATCAGGGATGAGGCAGCGGTGTTTACATCTACTCACTTGTGCAAGATGAGGTTCTAAGCTCTCTTTTTTAAGCAGCGGTGCAGTAGCTCGACGTTTGGGCTTGATCTTCAGAACAGACAGAGGGCATAACGGACTGTTCGAAACAATCAGATATCATTCTAGAATTCAAGAGATTATTAAACCCACTGCGTACGTCTTAAACAGAATTCTTGATGTTCATCCGGAAGGATTTGGGTAGAAAAGCGTGTCTCGGACGTATCTTCCTGTTGAAGCGAGGGATACGAGAGAGTTTCGTAGACCAAGGCGTCAGCAACATCCATACCGCAAAGGCAACGATCCAATAAGGTGCGGAGGATACGGTTGCTTTGCGCGTGGATACTCAACGCCCGGCCTGAGATTAGAAACACATAATGATCGCATAAAGTCCGGTGGTAATCGTCCAGTAAATAGCTCTCTAGAGCCTCTTCTCAGAAACGCCACTATCTGGTTGGGTAAACCAATTATATACTGGTTGTTTCTGCTGGGCTTATGCAAGGAAGAAAATCTGAAGAATGTAACTGAGTGAATTGTGAATGGCCATTTAGAACCTTTAATCAGTGTTATTGCACAACGACGAGGAGGATTGAAGGATGGACCCGGTGTCGGTTTCTATTTAGTTCTCGACCATATCCTTGTCCAATGTGCCGTTTACATTCGCTCCATTGAACGATACCGCGAAGGCAACGATACAGTAAGATGCGGAGGATCATATAGTTGCTTTACGCGTGGCCAAATTAAAAACACCTAACGGTTGCATAAAGACCAGCGATATCTCATCTAACTGCACCAGTAGATAGCTTTCTAGAGCCTCCTCTCACATAAGAAACGCCACTATCTCGCTGGGTATCTGTTGGGCGTCCAGATTTAGACATTGCATCTTGTAAGGAAGAAATTCTGGAGAATGTAATTGAATGAATTGCGAATGACCATTGAGGAGATTTTGAGCGCATTTGTGACCAGTTTTATTGCACAAGGACGAGCACAAGGACGAGCAGGATGAAGGCAGGATGTAAGGGAAAATCTGAGCGAAGGAGCAGAAAAGGAAGTAAAGACACACGGCTCAAATTCAATGACAGACACGCTTCTCGGGTTCACATCCTGTTTACCCGTCTGAATCTGAGGACCTCTCTTCTCATTTCTTCCATAACCCCTTTGATAGTGGACTGAATGTCCTCTCAGTCTGAAAATCCTTTATTCTTGCTCAATAAAAACTCGTAGAAACCCTGCGGAAAATTCAAAAATTCATCATTTATCAAATGTATCGAGGAAGTACAGGTTTCCTTGTGAGCTTTTGATATACGTTCACGATGAATCTGATAATGCTTTATGAAGGTCTGACTCGTACATGGTTCAGTGGCATCCACTGGAGGCGTCGATGAGCCAGCAATCTGCTGCATTGGCATTACGAGGCAGATAACCGCATTACTCAAATACGACCTAGTACTGTCAGATTTTGCGGAAAGCTTTATCAGGCGTTTTCTGAGAATATTCAGATGAGCAGCAGAAAACTACTTAGGAGACTTTCGCGAATAGCTCCGAATTGACAGTAACAATCCTACAAAACTTCGAGACGGCTGAAAGAGACGAACCTACGTGCGATCAGGCTCTCCACGCCGTATTCATTCTGGATATGCACGCAAACAGGATTCCCGCCTCTCGCCTTGGAATGTTTCAAGAGTTCTCCCGAGGCCAAGTACGTTTCGTCTGTGCTGCTCTGTTTAGTAGCTGGCACTTACCATCGTATTCATAGGTATGACTTATTTAATTCCTTGTGGGGCTTCTCGCGAGAATCCGTGAGATGATATAGCATTGAAAAATGCCTATTTGAGTGTGTCCAAGCACGTTGATTTACGACACACATGTTTTGCGATTAGTACGACAGAGTTCATGGCTACCTTCAAGGATGTTTTTCAACGAATTTCATCTGTTTTTTGTTGTTTCCCCAATCCAAGTCGTTAAGAACACCACCAGGCCACTACAACCAAGTACAACCATGGTCGGTCACAAAATTATCACTCGAGATTCCTTCTAATGGTAGGCTTGTCATTCTATTCCAAAATTCTCAAGAAAACGCGGTCCATGTGATGTAATCCTGTCGCGTCGGTGGCACATCGTCCGCAATAAGCGCTGGTGTTTTTAACGGTTGGCCGGCCGCGAAAGTTGCTTTTATCAGTCAACCACAATACTTGTGCGATCGTTGGTTGCACTCTTCTCTTGTTTTACTTTTATTTCTGCTTTGATATCGTGATGTCTTACCTCGATGAAGAGCAGATGAAACTACTCTTGGCCTTTCTTGAGGAAACCTTTCCGATCGAGTGAGTCCCACCAGTCCTGGTTCTTCATTCTCTCCTTCTTCTTCTCCTCTTCCCATCTCTTCCTTTCTCGTCTTCTTCTTCTTCTTCTGCTTAGGCTATCTTCCCTGTTTCGCGAAACACTGTAGATTATTATTGCGCAGACGTTCTCCAGCTAACTCGATTTCATCTTACTTTAGAGCATCTACAAACAACGAAGGCTATCCATTCGATGGCCTCGACAATGTACTCCCCCAGCTGGAATCTGAATTCAGTGGCTCTATTGAAGGGTTTGGTGTTGGTGCCACTCAGGGTGTTGAATCCTCCCAACAGCCTCAGCAAGCGAACGACCAGTATCTCGATCCTGTTGAATTCGAACCCGAACCGTTAACTAGAGAGGAGGCTTCCTATCCACACTTCGACAACTTCGACGAGGAACCAGAGCCTGCGTTATTCAACCTCAGTAATGATAACGCTGACAGCCCTCAGGCTCCTGATGTACTACCATACTCCCACCGCACGACCACTCTCCCTCCTCTTCATCTCGAAACTGTTAGTACTCCGGGTCTCAGCACTGGCGACAACTACCACACCAATCGACCGACCACTGCTCACCCCTGTGGAGGATATCTTGCCAACGTCTTCCACATTCCTCGGCGCCATCGACGGTACTCTCGATGACCTGAAACCATTCAAATCGCCGATTGGAGAAGCGAAAGAGGACTGTCGGAAGAGGCTGATGTATCGTCCAACCCGGTTGCCGCGTCGTACGACAGGTATGTCCAGTTCCGAATGAGAAGTTCTTCACTAATGAGTACCCCAAATTTCAGTCGTACGTTTGACCCTAACGACATTTTCCTTCCTCCAATCGCAACGCCGGAAAACTTTTCCGTATACTACCCGGACCGTCGAGCTGGAAGGGCCACCGCCAGTGCTAAGCAAATTTAGCCACCATCTCCCACTATCAAAATCAGCTTGGGGGCAATATTCCTATGGGACTATATCCCTTTCCTCCTCCAGCTCCCAACTCAGCATCCACCTCGCAAGTGGCGTTCTTTAACTTATTCTCTTCTCTTACTAAAGATTGTTCCCTACGTTTTAGCTTCCATGGCCAGAACAGAAGTCGAAGCGATTGGATCAACACGAAAAAGTCGCAAGTACCGACGCAGGTCGAGTGCCAGTGGAAAGACCCTCGGGATCCACAAGCATCACCATGTGGATTTGCCATCACCTCGACAGACTGCGCGGAACACCATCTGAGGACGGCTCACGGAGAAGACAGCGATCTTCAACGCAGAGTTTGTCATTGGGATGGATGTGGGCGGGAGTTCACTTCGGGTTGGTTCTTTCGCCATTTCCATCGATCACATCACCCGTATAACCGGATGTACTGTGATTCCTGCGAGGAGGGATTCCAAGATGGAAAACCCCTGCAGAACCACATTGCGAAATACCATTCGAATAGTTCTTCTGCTTCTTCCGCCGCTAACCAGGACTCAGCGTTCAGGGGAGCAAAGAAGCGTCGCGTTTGATTATAGGCAGCATGATTGTCGGTTTCTCAGATGAGGAGAGTCCTGTATCCAACAGACAGAGAGTCGTAGCACTAGCATGTGTACCAATATTAGCAAGTGGATCTGTAGCATTTAGCATTATTTGATTGTACATGTAGCCTCGTATGTACTTCATTGTAAGTAAGTAAAGAAATCTACGTAGTAAAAAAAAACCAGGGAAATTTCTGTTTCGCGTGGTTTCTAAGGCTATCGAGAGAACATGACGCCTCTTCTAGACATAAGAGAATCCAGTCACCGAGTCAGAAAAGTCAGCTACATCTATACAAATCTTAGTCTGTGAGGGATCGCGCATTGTTGGAACAGCGTCCGAGCATACATCGCTTCCGTGAATTTGCGGTATCCAGAACGCATTCAAGATGTACTGTGTCGATGTTTTCCATCTGCACGCTTCCATAGGGGTTTGCCTGTAGATCACGAAGTCATAAAAAGACTAACCAGAGCGTTCCCGAAATATTTCCATCAACTTAGCTCTACTTCAAAATTTTTGTACCATCACCACATCTATTCCGCAGAGCAAAGCAGAAGTCTAATACAAGCATAGTCATAGATGAATGCGCAGTATGGTGTGCGTCGTGCAACGGCGACTCTAGCACCTAAATCTTCATCATCTTCTCAATTCATCTAACGACGCTTCAAGCTATCGTCTTAAACAACCACTGAAATAAGCACAGAAGCCACCATAGTTCCAAACACTCCTAGACTGGCCATTTTGAGACCAGAGGCCCCAGAAACTGCATCGTCGAGGTTGGTGCCAAGTGAACTGCAGGTCTTCGAGTACTCTAAAAAGGGAGTGATTATTTGATATGAGCAAGGATGATACACGCAAGAGAATCGTCACACAGACCCGCTAGCAGATCTTGTCCTGTTTCGTTAGCTAGTCCAGCGTTGTTGACGACACAAACGAGGCAGCTCTGAATGTTGCCATATACGTCGTTGGAACATTCACAGCCACTGCTAGTGCAGGTCTAATAATAAGAGTCAGCTAGATGTTGTAGGATATGAAGCAACATGACACACCGTCAAAGCAGCCAAAGTGTTGTTAGTGCAGTCCGCGGTACAGGCCGAAGGGATGATACTAGTAGGAATGGCCGTTTGGTTTTTGGTGGTAGGAGACGCCGCGGTGATCGCACGTGGAACGAATTGGTGAACCGGCGAAGCAATGGCTAGAATCGAGCTTCACCGTCAGAGAAAGCACAACCAAAGTATTCGGGTGATGGTACAGACCACCTTGAGCCACAAAGAACACCAGCGAAAAGAGCGAAAAGACGAGATTAACAAAAGCGACCATCCTGATGGTAAATAGCTTGAAAGAATGTGGGCGTCGACGAAAGAGATTGAGAGAGACTCCTGATCAAATTTGACAAAGAAAGGCAAGACCTGTCAAAGGCTAAAGAAAGAAGCTCTGAGGGGAATGGGAAGGAAGACGGGTGAAGGGGATGGTGGTAGAAAACGAAAGAGTATTATTACTGATGTGCAGAGCCTTCTATAGCAACCAATGTGCCAAAAATAGCTGACAAATCCAAGTCTACCCGATTTTGCGGAGTCTCGACCTGGCCATCAATTCGTGCATGGTATTTTTGATAACGGTTGGCAAGCAAGGAGAAGCAGCTCTGAGCACTGAGAGCAGCGCTGAGCGCGTTCAATCGGTAATAAAAGAAATTCTCATTCTTCCGGAATTAAAACGTGGCGCTGTTACGTTCCTCGTACATCCAGCTTTGACCTTTGTTTTACTTCCGTTAATCCAGCCAAGATACGTAGGTAGATAATAACAGCCAGAAATTCAAAATAACGTCGCTGATTTCAATACTCATCATCAGCTTAAAGGGCAGAGGGTCCGGATTCTTGTTCGTTGCGCGCGCTGCGGTCGGTCCAAGACGAGAAACATGGGCCAGGGCCGCCAGGCTGAGATAATAACTTTAATCATGTGCTTGCTTTTAAACGACACGACGACGCAGATGGCCACCGTGGTGCAGAAAAGATCTTCGTCACGTGTGTCTGAAATTTCATTCATGTTCATAGTGGGCAGGAATTAGATGTCGTAGGATGCCCAGAGCATCCCGAGCCTATGGAAGTACTACTTACTATTAGTTAAGAGGGTAGCAGTATTAGGTTCCAGCTAGGGAGAAACCTGAGGCCTAGAGCTCGAACCCTTGGTTTCTTGGAGGATCCATTCCGCCTCCACACCTCATGAAGTCGCTGTTTAAATTCTTCCGCAGATAGCCCAGCAGGAAAAGTTACACGGCAGTAGTCCGCAACCTCCGACTTTGACCAAGGAGGAGCATCAAATTTTTCCAAGCTTTCATCAAAATGAATAAAATGTTTATCCAAGATCAGGATAGCAAAAAAAAACATACCAGGCGCCAAGAAGGTGTAAACCTTCCTCTCGTTCTTTCTCGTCATCAATCTCGAGCTTATCCATGATCACTTTCATTTCTTTCAGCTAAAAGAGAAACAGGTTATGCATTGACAGATCCAAAATACAAAAAAACCAAACCTACTTCGGCCTCTAACTGTCTGGATTTGCAATACTCAGACAGACCGAGCATAAGAAGGGTGAACAGCATGTTAGCAACTAGAGAACCGTAAGCAAAAATGTTAAGCTATCACAAATAATACAGCAAAACTCACATTGTTGCATGCTTTCCATGGTTCCTTGTCCGTCCCCTCCAGCTGAAATCTTGGGCGCGATAGAAAATGGAGTAGGGGCTTGGAATTTAGAACCTCCAATTAACGCGTCGTTTCTATCGATATCCATCTCAAACACATAGACGCCGCTGAATTTCTCAATGAGCATCCCGTAAACCTTTTTTACACCGTGCTTGCTAGACCGTGTGCCCATCGCTAGGTTGAATATTTGTCACATTGAACATTGGATATTATAGAAGGCGTACGTCTTACCTGATAGTTCTCCAAGCATTTGAGCTAAAGTTTTCTCAGAGAACGTCTTCATCTCTATAATGACGATCAGATAGTCATGAATGATTCGGAACTGCGAAAAGATTAACAGAGAACTCATTGACTTCTCGAGTAACTCACCCGATATTCTATGCTCCCGCCCAAGGTCTCATCATTCAAGTTACTAGGAATTTCCTGCTCCTCTTCCTCTTCCTCTTTGCCCTCAATCTCGGTCTCAGCGGCGTTTCGGATACGCCCTCGAAACAATGTTAGGACATGGTTTATAACCTACGGACTGAAATGAGTCTAAGGTGAAATGTGCTCATAAAAACAATCGGGGATACTCACCGGTTCGTACAAGCGCATTACTGACTCTTCGATCCCACGTTCCCTAGGAAGTCCGTAAACCTGGACTGAACAGTAATGTGCTTGAAGCGACCTTTCGTGAAAGGATAAGGGCAGTCGATACGACTTGAACTCGACCTTCGGAAACAAAGAGCTGGTGGATAATAGTCTTATGATTGGCTGATTCTGATCACTAGGTACGAGGTTTTTGTCCCGTATATCCTTCATTGTGAGTGAAGCAAAAGTCACTTTCGAAGCGCGTATAGGTTCGTCAACTTTGTCGGCCATCTGCGCCAGACTGACAAGCGCTGCCGCTGGGGCTTCTATTTTTCTCTTTTTGAACTCTTGTGCAGTGTCAGAGTCGACACCTGTACGCTCGTGTTTCGACATGATGATGATGGAGAAGAAACGATAGGGGTCCAAATGAGGTAGCGCTCAGGAAATTCATAGGCGCTAAATTCAACTCGCTGATCTCCACTTGTAGCAGCCTCTCCGAACATTTAGAAGTGTTTTTGTCTTCCCTTCTCTGAATTCAGTATCTGTTCTTTGTCTGCAAAATCTTGATGATCCGCCAATGACTCCACCACCCAACTACCAAATCATAATCAGATTTTTACTTCGACATACATACCTTCGCTTGTTACAATGACTCTGTCCAGATAGTTCAACTTGTGTGGAGCTAGATACGGAACAACCCACGAAATGAAACGTGGAAGGAGGAAGGAGAAAAACTGGTACGTGGTCAGCGTATAAAGGAAGAATACTACGCTTACTGTACAGCTCCGGACATACTCTTTGTGCTTACCTATAGGCTATGATTTTCGTTTCCATGCCGTTAACATCGCTCGAACTGAACACTACTACCCGCTACAACCCGTACCCCGAGCCGAGCCTTGACTCGCATCGCCCTTCTCTCCTATCTCCCTTACCACTTAGACCATCAAGTCATAAGTAACATATTCTCAGTGCAACCGTATGTGGATGCATAGCATAAAATGTCATTGGTCCTCAATGAATGATCTCAGCGGTATCACGGTATCCATATGATGAAGGACTCTGTCGACTCAGATGGTCACCTGTATCGGTAAGCTCTGAGCTATCGCCTCACTCTAAATTGGGAGACCACAATGAACATGGCTGAAATCCATCCTGAATCATCTCTAGAAGACGGTCAAGCACCACATTATGCAGGATGTCTGCATCGTTGAACGTTTGAATCTTGATGTCCATCTCTGTATCTGTCGATTGTATGATGACAGGTGTTTCACGACTCGAATGCGATGGTTTCTCTATTCTCGTGGGTTGCGCAACATTCATTGGCGCCATGCCGACTCGACCATATCACCTTCTTAGCATGCTATTCCGTCCTTTCGGGGTAATATGATCTGTCACCGGTAATCTTTCTTAGCTTTCTTTCTTTCTTCCATCTTCATTGCTTGTTAATTTCTCTTCGTTCTTTGTTTCATTCTTTTCCTCTTTTTCTTCTTGTTAATGCCTCCTTTTTTAATTGCCAAGTCCTGGGGACGGCGCTCGGTTTCGGATGTTGATGGTCCTTCTGCCTCTAAAGGTGTGTAATTCTCCGCTCGGAATTGTAATCTGAAAGCTGATCTTCTCTGCTTCTGTAGCTCCTCTATCTTCCAGTCCTGTTGAATCGACATCCAAGACCACCGGAGCCTAACTCTTCCAAGGGTGCGACCAGCAGTAGTGCGTAACGTTAATTGCTACGACTAGTATCATGTCAAACTCATCAATTATTCGGTATAGGTTCACGAATTGATGCCAATCCTTCTCCGACGAGCATATCTGCTAGCTCTTCGAATGTGAAATCTACCGCACCCGAATCTCCAGCGAAAGGGACAGGTTCTCCCTCAACTGAGGCTCAGCCAACTGCTTCGTCAGATGGAAAAGATGTGATCTCCGATCAAGCCTTATCCTCTAGTGATTCCAAAGGTAGCAGCTCAGTTCATTCATGCTCCAAAACCTGAGCTATATAATTCATAGACTCTCAAACGTCTTCTTTTACATCTCCTTCTTCCTCCATGGGCAACCCGATCCCAAGTGTAACATCAAGTAATGAACGCGCAGTATGTACTGTCGGATGCTTCTATCACAGGGCCTTACTAAACAGTGTATTGTTCGATGTTAGGGCCCCTCCGCTCCTGCTAACAATCAAAACGGCGGCTCCGTAGGAGATGTGCATGTGGTACGCAGCTGTTTATCATTCCAAGTTCAGCATTCTCATATTCCTTCAGACCTCTTCGTCGGCGAGTGAAGCAAAGTCTTCACAAGAAGGCTTCTTCCTCGGTATCGACCGCCGCGGTCAATGGAGGGCACAGCAATGCTATCTCTACGAACTCATTGACAGGCCATACTGCCGGTGGCCCGTCGGAGAATTAGTATCTCTGCAACTAGCGCTGGTTCTAGTAGGCCAGATGATATCTCTTCTACTCTTGCTAGCTCTAGTAGCAGCAAGTTTACTTCTACTGAAGCTCACCCGGTACGCCTGAATTCTCCAAGTATCAGTACAATATCTAACTACATACTTAGACGCCCACGGCATCTCTGGGTGAATCTTCTTCGTCTCGCGAAAATTTGGTTGCTCCGTCGTCTGTTCCGAATAAGTCTTCTAGTCCGAGCGCAAGTTCACCTGTCCAATTTACCAGCGCTGCGTTTATTCAGTCGAATGGACACGCTTCTCAGACCGAAGGGAAAGCCACCGCGACGGAAATCTCTTCTCAGGCCTCCGTTATAGCTGCACCCTCTTCTGGGCTTCCTGCTCATGGGAAAGGATCTGGTGAAACTACTGCTACCATAACCTCCTCCCACACTTCTTCGACCGGAAGTGCAAGCGCAAGTACAGGATCCGGGGGCTCTGCAGGGAAGAAAGGCTCTGGTTTGGACATCGGTGGGCTCGGATTATCATTGGGCATCCCCGGTTTGGGCGGCGTATCAGCCACCATTGGAACTAATGGCTTTGGGAGCTGGCGCTACATTGGGCGCTCAGCCTGCTTCCGCTGCATCTGCTACATCTGCTGCAAATAACGCACAGCATACAGGAAGTTCAAACGATCATGGATCTGGATCAGATTCGTCTTCACAGACTCAAGCTACTGCTACCGTAACCTCCTCCCACATCTCTTCGACCGGAAGTGCAAGCGGAAGTAAAGGAAATGGTGGCGGAGACTCTGCAGGGAACAAAGACCCTGGGTCAGACGGTGGTGGGCTCGGATTATCATTGGGCATTCCCGGTCTGGGCGCTACAATTGGTGTGGGAGGTGGACAGCCTGCTTCTGTTGCGTTCACTACAAATGAACAGCATGCAACATCTACCTCGACTGCCATAGGATCTGCTTCAACCGGACGATCAACATGGTGAGGGCTCTTCAGGAAACAAAGACCCTGGGTCAGACGGCGAGGACTTGGATTGTCATTAGGTATCCCGGTCTAGGCGCTACAATTGGTGTGGGAGGTGGTCAGCCTGCTTCCGTTGCGTTCACCACAAATGAACAGCATGCAACATCTACGTCGACTGCCATTGGATCTGCTTCAACGGACGATCAACATGGTGGGGGCTCTTCGGGAAACAAAGGCCCTGGGTCAGATGGCGGAGGACTTGGATTGTCATTAGGTATCCCGGGCCTAGGCGCTACAATTGGTGTGGGAGGTGGTCAGCCTGCTTCCGTTGCGTTCACCACAAATGAACAGCATGCAACATCTACGTCGACTGCCATAGGATCTGCTTCAACGGATGATCATCATGGTGGGGGTTCTTCAGGAAACAAAGGCTCTGGATCTGGCGGTGATTGGATGTCGATAGCATCCCTGGTCTGGGCGCTACAATCGGTGTGGGAGGTTGGTCAGCCTGCTTCCGTTGCGTTCACTACAAATGAACAGGCTGCAACATCTACTTTGACTGCCATAGGATCTGCTTCGACGGACGATCATCATGGTGGGGGCTCTTCAGGAGACAAAGGCCCTGGATCGGACGGCGGTATTGGATGTCATTGAGCGTCCCTGGTGTAGGCGACATATCAGCTACTATCGGAACTAATGGTTTGGGAGCTGGCGCTACATTGGGCGCTCAGCCTGCTTCCGCTGCGACTGCTACAAATAACGCTCAGCATACAGGAAGTTCAAAGGGACATGGATCTGGATCAGAATCGTCTTCACAGACTGAGGCTACTGCTACAATAACCTCCTCCAACACTTCTTCAACCGGAAGTGCAAGCGGAAGTAAAGGAAATGGCGGCGGAGACTCTGGAGAGAACAAAGGCCCTGGGTCAGACGGTAATGGCGGTCAGCCTGCCTCCGTTGCGATCACTACAGATGAACAGCATACATCTACGTCGACTGCCATAGAATCTTCCACAACCGATAATCATCACGACGGAGGCTCTGGATCGGGCAGTCCTCCTCAGGTCGGAGGACAATCTGATTCTGGGAACAGTGGTTCATCTGTCACATCTGCTACGGGAAAATCTGACATTGGTGCTACTGCTACTGCGAATGGAAACGGTAAAGGACAGAATGGGAATAATGGTTTCACCGCCACTGCAACTTCCTCCTTCACTGGGAAGGCGACTTCCATTGCAGGTGGTAATGGCGCCGATTCTGCCGCAGCCGCGACTCAGCCTGCTGTCACCGCAAACGGGGTCGAATCGGGTGTCGACAAATCAGCTACTTTAACTTCTTCGAAAGCGTCCTCCACTGCATCCTCAGTGCATCTCAGTCAACCCCTCACGGCTACCGGACTGTAAGGCGCATCCTTTCTTCCAACCGCATGCCAACTAACTTTCGATTTAGCGCCAGTATTGACCGTGCTGCTGCTACTGGTACTACTTCGAGTTCTGAACACCTTTCAACTTTTACCAGTTTTTCCACCTCATTTAGTGCCGAAGTTTTCACCTCGACTTCTGGGACATTTAAAACGACTTTCACGTCAAGTGTACCAGTCGGGACTAGTACGATTACTGGTACGACTCCAGTCCCGACCGATGGGTATGCAAGAGATATCTCTAAATGTATTCGTGACTGACACTTCTTTTCAAGACATTCATCCTTTTCCCGCAACGATGCAATGATTGGTGGAATTGTAGGCGGCGTTTTGTTTTTGATCCTCCTGATTGTCGGTTTCTGCTGCTTCAGGCGCAGGTATCGAAGGCAGCCCGTCATCTTTTTGGATGCTACTCCTTATTCAGGTAGAGATGATTCCCCGCGCATTGCTCCTCGTGACTTGGAAGCTCCTCCCTCCCCGCTCTTCAATCCTATGGCCATGGTCGCTCCTTCCTCTTCCTCCTCGACACCTCCTGCCGGAAGTACGATATCCAGGAAACCTGTACCATTCTTCGACCTTCTCGATGATGACACTCTGACCATCAAGAGAAAAGCAACCCCTAGCATGTTCTCAAGTAGTGCCTCAGTTCCTCGAAGCTCTCTTTCCTCAGAGGGAACTCACCATTTCTCTTCCTCCTCTGTCTCGTCCTCCATTTCTAGCCGGGATTCTATCGCCAGCACAGTGAAACCTGAGAACCCACTCCCTAATCCGTTTGCAGATCCGGAAGCGCCCATGGCTGAAAACCCTTTCGCTGATCCTGTCAGCATATCTACAACCGGCAATAACGACTCTACGCGCACTCTTCTCGCTCTGCCCCAACTCCGACCACCGAAACCGTTTACGAATGAGATTGGCCGTCTTTCTCAGGCATCCGTAGGATCTAGTCATGTAAGTAATCAATGAGTTTCTTTTTCGTTCTGATTCTTACCATTCAACTTTTAGTGGGGACAAGCAGTGTAGTTGTGACGATCTCAAGTCCGGTTTCGAGTTGGATGAACTCTTTTTGTTTGGATTATTAAATTATTGGATCTCACAGTCGACTATCCTTATTATCGCATGGACACATTACTATATTCATTGCTTGAACATGCTGTGACTCGATGTCAATTTTTCAGTGTATACTTACTTATCTGAATTCCAGCGCTAGCAAGCTTGCTTGCGAGAGTCCTACGGAGACCACATAAATAAACGAGTATCTCTACGAGACGGCGTATATATTGTTGTGTATTTGTTCGAAACTATGAATGGCCACACATTGCCACTTTTATCGCGTAGCGATGAGAGAATGAAATAAAGTACAGACGCGCTGCAAAGCGCGCGTCTTCCAGCTTGCTTCCGACTCTCATGACCATTCTCTTTCTTTCTCTTCTTCAATGGTTACTAGATAAACTACCAATGGCTCAACGTATTCTCTTGTGCGTGCTAGCTGCTGGACCAATTCCTTAGCACGTTGCTATCGTTATGGAGGGAAGCCGGAGGTATGTAAGAGGTCAAGGGAAAATGGCGCAAGAAGGGCACGAGATGGTTATGTGGCATTGAGAAGGGTGCGTTTTTGCAACCTTTTACGAAATGAAAGGAATATCTCAACGTTTCGCTCTAAGGTCTAGAAATATGTCTACGCTTGAATATTCACTGTGTATCCGTATCCGTGTACGCATTCGCTATAGATGAATTTAAACACTCTCCGGATGAATGAGATGCTCTTATGCATCTGGCAGAGAACAAGCTGCTCGAAGCATGTGTCCATGGGTAGGTACACTACCTCTGTCGGCATTCATCACTTTCCTTGAACAAATTATAAATCCTTATGCTGTACTTGTGCTGTTCCCAGTTATCTCTTGCAAGAACGCGGAGTTAAACTGAACGTAATCGGGAGAATCGAGCTATTTCCAGAATCTGTACAAGCTGCTGCTGTGCGAAGAGCTGAAGAATAGGAATAACCGGTAATTACCACTTCTATTTGGCACATCTCGGGTGAACTAATAAACATATTGCAGCTCAATCCTAAACATCTGCATGCCATATACTTCGAGAGATGAGATGACTGCAGCAGTGGAAAGTTGCATTCGAGAGGCTCTCGATGACGACGATTACTCTACATGCGCGTTCGTTTCTGTTCATTTTTCAAGACGTTTACTAACATCGATTTTCCTCAAAAATGATTCTATCGAGAAGATAACCGAAGACAGCATCAACTCGCATCTAATGTCTGTGCAGCGAGGTCTCCGTTGGATATCCTGATTCGTACAAGCGGAGTGAAACGTCTTAGCGACTTCATGCTGTGGCAAGTACTAAAGTCTCTTTATTTTCTTTCCTAGACTGCAATTCTCAGTTAAATGGTACAGTGTTGCGAATATACACAGCTGCACTTCAGCAAGACTTATTGGCCCGACTTTGGGTTGTTTAATTTTGTACCCATCGCAGCGATCGGTGTGGTTCTCTTTAGCAACGATTAGATGATGACTAAAATTGTTAGCGACCGTGACATCGCGCCGCATCGTCACCTCGCGTGACTTACACGTTCATTTTTCTAGGCCAATCCTAGGACCTAAGCCATCGCAACGATCCTTCACAACAATGCCTTCCACGCATATCCACTTGGAACGACGTAAATCACCTATTTCTCTGGAAAAAGTTGCTTGACCAAGTGCACAAGTTCTTGCTGGCCATGGACTCCTCGAAGAGCCTGATCTACATAGCATGCACCTTTCTGAATTATCGACTCTGATGTTATATTTATATTTCTTGCATGCATTCATGTTTCTTTCCCAATTCTGGTATCAGTGGCCACGATTGACCGGATAATGTGGCAAACGGGGGTATCGACCATTGTTATTCTCTTTTGGCCTAAAAAGGACCTTCCGGACAATAAGCCTATGGATCACCAAAACTACCGCTTACGGAACTATAGTATTATAAAAGACGCTTTCCGTCTCCGTCCTCCATTGCCTCTAAACATTACTCCCGGTCCTACCATAAAATGGAATCGCCAAATCGGAGACGATCTGCTTCCTTCAACTCTCTGGTCATGAAAACGGTTGTACCGGATGCCATCATATCTCCTACGATTGCCCATCGCAAAGATTATTGCAGTTCTTCTCATACCAATGCCTCATCGATGCTGAACCAGAACGTTCCCAAAACTCCGCGATCATATACCCAATTCACCTACGAACCGAGTTACTCGCAGATGCTTGTTCATAGTGGACTCCTCCAACATGTTCGGCATCGACATATTTCAGAGAATCGCGCCTTGGCTACCTGGCTCAGCTTAATGATTATCAAGGGGAAATTAGTCCTTGACGATCCAGGCATCGGTACGTGGTGTTCTGAATCTGTCTGCACAGAATCTAATCATGCATTGTCTAGTTCTTGACGAGCTTGAATTACTACATGGACTGACTTACCACCTCACAAAATCATTCCAGGTCTTGAATCCACCTACGGCGGTGGTATTGGTTGCCTTTCTATATTTCTGTCGCATCTTTCCAAAAGAAGTTCGCTACTCTGGAAACCCGGATGACGAGTGCAGCATCGCACTTGCGCGACTTTTCCTGCTGTGTCTGCGGTTGGCCGCACAGTGGTTTGAAGACCAGTGTGAGTTTTTTGATTTCCGCGGCCGTCGTTTCCAGTGGTGAGTCTGCATATTCTTCCTTCGCTTACCTGCGCTCAATGCAATATACTTCAAAGGTTCGAATACTTGGGTCTCACTAAGGTCGTGTTCCGGAACGCCGATATCCAGACACTACTTCTTCTCGACCATAACCTTTGCGTGTCTAACGTTTCATATGCACACTGGCTCTCGCATTTGCTTTCCTCCTTACCCGAGTACCTCGGTAACTACCCGGAGGAGCGCTGTGCAATTAGCCAGCTCATACACGCCATTCGTCCTACCCTTACCGCTGCATTTCTTCACGCTGACCGTCTCCAATGTCCTGGACTTCCCTTTAATAAAGAGTGGCGGCCACCGCTGTGTTTTAGCGCTGGAGAATTCGAGGAGCGGGGAACGGATTTGGTGGACTGTGTTACGTTCGGACTCGCGATTCCTCTCCCTGTTGCCCAGGTTGGAGGTCATCGATGAAACAGCCTCAGAGGCTTCCTCTACCAGTTCTGACCTCGAACATAAGGTTGTCTGTTCTGTCGAGCGTCCAAAGCAAGCTATCCTGGAGCAGTGTCAGTAGCGACTCAATCGCGTCTGCCGCTCAGGCTGTAAGCTTTCCTCCAGAATGCAACTTGTCCCCGGGGAGCGATCGGAGCAGCTTAGGTGACTTTAAAAGGCATCTATCCCTCGAACGTTCTCAGCTTCCCAAGTCACCCTTCCCTACGCGAGCTGTTAACTTTAGCTTGCAGTCTAGCTTCTAAGGCTTCTTCAAAAGGATTCCGAAACTTTGGAATTGCGACCAGTGATTCTAATTCTACAGCTATTTACACTTTGAATTATATTCCGATTTACGCCTTCGTCGTCATCAGCATTGTATTATAGAACCTCCAAACGCATGCATCTGATATCTTCTGTATGTATCATTCTTGTAATCAAGACTTCTATCGTTCCACTGCTTAAAGATTTAGACCTCAGCTATAGTCTCAGTCGTCAACTAGTATTAGACATACGTAACTGAACGACAGAACTCAACTACACCGTTGGTGAAGTGGTTATCATGCTTGCCTTCCATGCTGAGAGTAGTACTCAGTAATTTCAGCAAGCGGCTCGGGTTCGATTCCCGAACGGTGTATAGATTGTGTCAAAACATCTCCTTTTTCTACAGAGCCTACAAGAAATTTTTTCTTGGCATAAGCACTCAACTCTGAAGTGATTGCAAACTAATGGTCGCAGTAAATAAATAATGCGTCTTTTTTTGACCTTCTTCCTTTACTGCAGAACAAACTCTCTGCTACAGGTAGGTCCATATTTGGTTATGGTTACTTTATTAGGAAGTATGCTACAGAGTAGCGATGGACTCGATATACATACTAGATTACAATGGACATACCTATCTTCTCCATCATCTTAACTTCTCAGCCCCATCCGAGTGTACTCTACGTCTACGTCCGTATTTGCGTACTGAGTGCTCAATCATAAAGCACTGTCTGCTTAGCTCTTGAGTGACTGAGTGTCTAGTACGAGCTCTCTTGATATTGATTCTTGGCAGATATTCAAAGGTCACCACCCCATGCAAGGCATTCAAGTTTATTCTTTGCCTGATTTGCCCACCGTTCTGAAGATCAACTATGGGTAGGCCTACAACGTCTAGTCGAAAGTTAATAAACAGTATTCACAGATATCTTAGCAGTAAGTACATTGTTCCAAATCATTATACAATACATATCTATGAAACACCCATCTCAGCCCCAACGGTTTTCAAGCATTCCCTCGCAAGCATGCGTGCATCCAAGTGTTCCAGATGTGGATCTCCAGTCCCGTTCACTTTGGAGTCCCGGTCCTCTGAATGCTGCGACGCCAAAGACGACGCAGTCGATGTAGGTCTAACATGAACCCACGCCTCCGGTGTACGTCTAGGTACCGATGCTATCTCGCATAACAAAGTATAAAATTTGAATAGATGCCCCACCGGTGAACGCTTGACTGCATCTGAGATCAGCGCCGTGGACGACTGTGCGGTTGAGGCGTCCGAATCTTGAGAGGATGTGAGTAATCCTAAAGGTGGCTGCTCCAAACAATATTTCGCCGGGTCGTCAGATAAGGCAGCCCATAATGACCCGGGCCACAGTCGTAACTCTCGCAGTTTCCGGAGGACATACAAAAGTTCATCCTCACGGGCCCTAGACAATGAGATAAATTGGAGCAAAATACCAGCAGTCCAAATGACAAGCTCACCTCGGGAACGGCAGATTCCCCCGCAACGCCTCATCTGCGACATATCTAACCATCGTCGTCTGACATCGGTTCAATAACGCAGGCAAGCTCAACGCCGCAAGACGCTTCCGAGAATTCTCTTGGTCTGGATAGAATGAAAATCAGTTTACATCAAAGCAAAACAACGACGAAACTTGACGAACCCTTTGTCGTATCTGAACAGATCAAAAACAGCAAATCAAAGCACCAATACGAAAACCTTTCACGAGGAAGAGAGATCCCTGAATCTGTACTTCCATGTAGACGATGCCGATCCACATCGAGTCGAATATAATCAGTGGATCCTCTTCCAGAGTCGTCCTCAGGAGTATACGGCGAGTGCACGGAATCATAAAGCTGACTTCCCTGCGCCAATACCTTGGCGAGCTGTGTCAGGACCGAATCAGGAATTCTGCGTGTTCCGAGATGAGGGACGACATCGATTTCGAGGGCCGCAATTAGCGAAAGGTCAAAGTTTTCTTCTTCCTCTTGAACATCCAAGGGGAAACTTTCGGCAGTGGAACTAGTATCATGGACGAATGAGAACAAGGGGCGACGATAGACGCATCAAGCATACCAATCTGCCAGAATTCCTCCACGGAACACATCTATAACCTGTCGCCAGATACCCTCCACTCGCTCATCTGATAGTTCTACAGATGGATGGGTGAGCATAATACTGCAGATAGTGATCGACTAATCTACCTTCGTCAAACGCAATAACCTGAGGAGAACATTCCTTGACGATGCGCAAGAAGCAAGTCGTTGCCGTCTTCCATAACGGTGAATCTTTCCCATGTTTTGACGGTGCAGGACAATCGTATTTTAGCTTCACTGGTATAGAGTACGCCTGTATTCACATTGCATCAGATCTCGAAAGGGAGGGGGAGCAAGGAAAATCGACTAACAGACAAGACGGCCTCCAAAGTCCCCTCGGTGTACAACTCCTTTCTATCCTTGAATTGAAGGCAAAGCTCAACAAGCTTAGGCATAGTCTTTTTGGCAAGAGCAATGTATGTGATGCGCCTGGGTGGAGTTTGGCTCTTGGGGTCCGGTGGAACGTCGAAAGCGGCAAGGAAAGGTAGGGTAGCGAATTCTGATAAATCTCGCAGAATGAGTGATGGAGCACCAGGAGCGGACAAGTCGATCCCGCCAATGGTGGTCATTACAACAGTCTGAAAGCAAGTTTAGAAAGAATCAGTACACAAAGTGCTTAATTTAACAATACCTGAACCGGAGGTAATGCATCAATGTCGGGACGATAATCAGGTGAATTCGGATAGGTTAACACTCCTAAGAAAAGTGTCAGGACAAGGATACTCGGTATCACATCAACACACACCTTTTAAAATGATCATTAACCGAGTCAGCCTATCCAAGGACCATTCAACACCATCTAACGCACGACTCAGGCTCCGAGTACACTGTATAACATCCACAAAAGCGACCAAGCTCTCTTGGGTGAAAGGTTTCGGTAGCGATTCAGTCGACGGAGACTGCGTCTGCGAACCATTTCGGCGCAAAATCGCACTTCCAACGGAATCTATCGCATCCCAAACACGCTCCTTCATCTCAGTCACCTTGTCCTTGACATCAAAAACAGATGCCGAAGACGCCTTGACTGCCTTCTCCAAGCACCTCAAAGCCGGAGTGCTTATCAACCGATTATCGAGGATGACAGAGTCCTGAATCCGCGTGACAAAAATATCCCATGCTTTGGAAAAGGACTCGAGATGGATGAGTTTGGGGGAAAGAAAGTCGTGGAAGATTGACCCGATGGAATGGAACGCTAGGATTTTTGATTCATCCCATGCTTGTTCTCCATTCCCACTTGTTTCCTCCTCTCCCATATCCAAAGACTCTGAAAGCCCAGCCCGACGATGGATCTCTGACGACAAAGAGTCTATCAACGGAAACGCGACTTTCCATATACATTCGTCCCATGTCTGTAGACTCAGCGTGGCGCCATACAGCTGCATAGTCCGGAACAAAGTCTGTATCGCACCATCTCTAACCTCCGGTCGATCATCCGTGCAGAGACCCAAGACTTCCAGTAGCAGAAACATCCACAATGCGCTATACTCCGGCTCCTTCTCCGCATCCTTCCGCTTCGCCTGTATCGCATCTGAAACGCTCCATAACAGACTCGCGGCAGCGGTAAGAGCGATATTGGTATTGGCTTGACGACCGAATTGACCTAGGGTGCTGATACAGAGACGGAGATGTTCAGGTGAAAGTTCGGAGATGGAGTCACAGACGAGATTGAGTGATTGAAAGGCTATCTTGACTAGAGTGGTGTAGCTTTTCTCGGAAGGTACACCAAGTCCCAGACCTAATGGAAGCGGTTTCACTCGAAGGGTAGGCGAAGCCGAGGGACTAGCCATATCATCCATCGATACAGACCTTGTTGGTGCTGGAGGCCTACATACACTCTCAAGCATAGCGAAATATCGTCTCCCAACCTACAACCAACGTATGTCCCGACGCTTGAAGAATATCATGCAACGTCTCAAGACCCATCCTTCTCAGCTCCACAGTGGTACCAACAAAATTCGTCGTAACAGTATTAGCGGAGTAGGTGTAATTTGGCATGACCTGCTGCGAAAGCACCTCCAAAACGCGCTGCTGGACCTGGGCTTGCAGCTCGCCCGCCGAGCTCAGATTGCGAGGTACAGTGATGAGGATTTCATCTAGGACTCGAGCAGCCTGGATGCGTATCGGTGGAGGAGCGACAGGTAGACGGATAACGGAAAGGAGATGAGAAGTCGTTGTCGTCCATGCTATCTCTGGAGGTCGGTATATCAGTCGATGGATATTTAGAGATACTACACCGCCGAGTTTGTTGATACCAAAATCGCCCGTTCGCTGGATAACAGAACCAAATTCAGTCTCAAACCTCTTTCAAAAAAGCAAGATACACACCAACGTCCTCGGAAGATGAATCCCACTAACTCTCCTCCGACTCGGTAGTCTCTGGAGGCTGAGGAGAAAGCACCCCGCTCAACTCCTCCATACTCCCATTCTCCGCAATAACCTCCAAACTCTCACCCCCCTCCGTCTGCATCCCAATCATCTCCGCACTCAATTTACACAACGCATCAATGAAATCCTTAAACGCCGCATCTTCCAAATTCTTTGACGCGTCGAAAAGACGCTGCATCACATTTTGCATTGTGTCGGTATCGAGATCGGTGAGGAGGGGATGACGGGCGGTAGACTGCGATGAACCTGATACCGAAGCTGAGGAAGGTCCTTGACCTTGTCCTGTTGACCCAGACCCTGAAGCAGACATGGACATGGACATGGACCGCGATGGGACACTCCCACTTCCACTAGGCGAGAACGCCCCACGCTTACTCGGCGACCCAACCCCAAACCCACTCCCACCTCCTCCAAACCCAACCTCCTCCAAACCCACCCCCAACGCCCTTACTCGTCAACACATAATCCGCATTCTGCAGCACCTCCAAAATCCCAAACCAACTCTCCCCAAGGCTCCCAGCGAGGAACATCGCACTGGATATCAATACTTTGAGACACGCCAGGTTGCGTTCGGATAAGCCTGGGGGATAAATAGGTCCACTGCTCCCACTCAAACTCAAGCCGAGGTTTTCTGAAAGCGACGCCGTCGCAGAGCGAGGCGTCTGTGGGTCCGAATATGAATCAAGACTCGATACCACCCGGGTGGGTACAGAGAATTTCGCCAAACTCGTGAAAAAGGCGTCTCTCGGAGTCGTAAGACCCAACATGCCAGAAACGTTCGTCATGGCTTGATAGCTCGCCAAAACATCAACGAATAGTTCGTCTGAGAGATTCGTAGCGATGACGAAGGAGAGTGCAGCGAGGAGGGCAGGCCAGCCGCTTTCAATGATATCTCGTACGATTCGGAGATGTTTCGTCGAGGGTTCATCTGGGGGAAGCGTAGAAAAGTCTAATGCCGGCGGAGCACGTACAGGAGCTTCGCCTGCCGCACGAGGTTTTTGTATGATAATGGTGTTGTAGAGGGGCGCGGAGAAGGTTGCGAATCCTTCGCAAAGAGAGACAAGACATTGGACGGCGAGGAGGTAGATGTAGGATTCGGGGATTGGAGGTGAATCAGCTTTGTCTAGTTGGTCGATACTAACAAGCAAAAGATAAACACTCGGGAATAAATCCAAGGTCGATAAAACAAAACTCACCACTGCAGCTTCATCGTCGAGCCTTGCAAACTCAACCCCGCATTCGAACCCATCATTCCAACGACATTCGACACCGTGGCGCTAGCAGCAGTAGCCACCATCCCAGCCATCCCACCCACATCCAGTCCATACCCAGACCCACTTGCGCTGGGCGACATGCCGTAATGACTATGGCTATCATTACTACTCACGCCCACACCAGACATCTGGGATCCAACACCAAGCAGAGCGGGTTTCTCCGTCACAAGGCGTTTAAGAGCAGATACCAGGGTGCTGAAAACGTTTGAACCGGCGTTTTGGGCGTCGTATCGGTCCCACACGTTTCGCATGAGCTCGGCGTCGCTGCATAGTCTGTGTGCATGTTAAGTAGTTGACCCAACTTGATGGAATGAAACTTACCCTCGCATAATTTCCATTGCCAGCACCCTCATCCACTGAGGTCTTGATCCATGTCCGTGTCCTGAAGTTTCATTGGCAGCAGAACCACCGCCATCTACCGGGACGGTGTTGTCGTCGGTGATGATGCGGATGAGAAGCATCAGAAACACTTCAGCTTCGGTCTGTAATTCAAACGAAAACTGCTTGAGAAGGAGGAACACCACGCGAGTGCATCGGAGGGTGAGTGGGAATGCTGGACGATCTGATAATGCTTTGAGGAGTAGAGGGCAGAGGTGGTTTTGTAGGAGGAGGATTAAGGAGATGTGCTGCATAATCGTAAGTTACAAGTGCATAACAAACAATCATTTGGAGAGCTACCTTTCTAAACAATGCATGATAATTCGTCAACACGCTTTCAATCAACTCTAGCGCAAACGTTTTGTGTAGAAATTCTAGCTTGAGGAAATTCGGCTTTTCCGAGTTGGCTAAAAGACATAGGTCTTCGAATACGGAATAGGCGTCTTTAGCAGAAGGTCCGAGGCGCGTTGTAGATCCGTCTGGTAAAGTTACTTGTGCGGGAGCCGAGGCGTTCCTACTGCTTTCGGTAGGCGTCAATTGGTTGTCGGCATCTGCATCTGCGTTTCTGCGGTCTTCATCAACCATCTTGTCCATTACGACCATGACAAGCTGTCGAAGTGTCGCGGCAGCCGTACTGGAAACTACGGCAATTCGTGATTCTTGTAATTTGAAGCATAGCAGGAGAGCCTAGGGGGGATGCCTTCAGCGAACAAAGTTGAGAATACGAAGCGTCCGTTCGACTCGGAGGTGCTCACATCTCCTAATAACGCATCATGAACCTCCAAGAAATTCGTAATGAGACCCAGCAGCGTCTGTAATATTTTGAGCTGGATATCCACGCCCTGGCTCATCGCGTCACCCATTGTGCGTATAATGTCTGGAACAGTGGATTTCGGAACGGCTTTGAGTGAGATTAGACGTTGAAGGGAGCCAAGGGAGATGGCTACGACTTTTGGCGACTTTGTAGCGCAGCCCATGAATATGGGTTTGAGCAGTTCAGTTGATTGGGGTCCATCTGAAGCAAGGCTAATATTTGCTTGTTCCGGTGAAGCTCGGAGGATGGCCAGAGACTTTTCAGCGGCTTCTCGAATCTCTGGATGTTTCCTCCTAGTTTCGCTGGATAGAGACTGATGAAGAAGAAGAGATTATAAAGGGATAATCAGTGAATATTCCTAACGACTTGCCTGAAGCTCAGTGACCAAGAACGCTAGAGAGCTCATCCTGCACTCCTTCCTCCTTCAGCCTAGCCCGAATATTCCAAGTTTGGAAGGTTCAGAGATAGAACTAGCAATTCGACGTGTTTGCGCAGGAGCAAGTTGGTTAAGCGCCCACCAGAATTACAAGCGCCTAACTGGCGCTTCCAATGCCAAAAAAGCCTCCTACACCAGATAGCACAGGAAGGAAGGAAGATTTTATTACACGGTAAGGTCCAAGAACTGAACACCGGCGGGTCCGAGGCTTATCCTAATGCGGCACAGGCACCTTTGGTCTCGGGACACGCACAGTGAGCAGTCTCAGACAGCGAGCTCACAGCTGACTCGGTGGCCACTGCTGTAGATCACTGCCCCCCTGTGAATGCCAACTACAGTGACGGCGAAATCAAATCCACACCCCCAATTTGGAACTGCATATGTCACTGGCGCTAAACTTTTTTTGTACTGTTTTGTACCACTTTGTTTTGGCAGTACTATAGTATCAGAACTGTTTACTATATTCTATGCTACTCCTAGTGTCAATATGGGCTGTGTATACTCAAAAATGGATAATTTTTGCTGAGAGGTAGACTTTTTCATGCGATAGGCGCCGGTGATGTAAGCGGCTTCCAAATTGGGGGTGTGGATTTGATTTCGCCATCACTGTATAATGTTAACTACATGCTTCTTGCATCTATTACTACTTATCTTGACCTAGAGTCTCATAGGTACTGCCGAGGGATGAGTAGAGGTGTACCATCATAGATTTTCAAGATCTCAAACACCCATTTAGCCAGAGCAGCATATGATGCATGGCATGATGCCAGATACTTAGGCTACATATACCAGCTGGTCCATTGCTGTTGTGTATATGAGCTCATGTAGGTGTAGAGCTTTAAAAGTTCCCCAAAACACACTTCTTGATTCCACTAAAGGGGATTCATCAGCAAAACCTGGGTGAAGGTCATAGCAGCTATAGCTATCTATAGCAAGCCGTAGCAGCCATAGTGCTATGAAATGCTATGAGCTGCTATGAGATCACCAAGTACTTGAGCCAGCTGTCAACATTTTGACAGATGTCACTCTCTTCTGTCAATAGTATATAGCATTGACAAGTCATCATAACTTCCCCAAGCTCCCTTCACACCGCCAATACAGTCATAGAGTGCTTATTGAGACACTCACCTAAAACTCAGGCTCTGGGCTCTGGGGATAGCCAAAAACTATCTCTGAATATGTAGAATGATTGTATATATAACATGTGTCCATAAGAAGAGAGTTAAGCAAGTCTTTAGTTCAAGGTGAGCACATTTGTGAGATTTTGCGCACTGCACAAATCTGTTTTTGGCTTATAACACCTGTACATCTTGCTCTTGGGCTCCGCCTATAGCTTAGATATACTCAACTTGCAATTACGAACCTGGCAATATATACTTTGTATATACTTTGTATAGGATTTGTGCTTTTTTGGTTGTAATATGCCTGATTTCCCTCCCAGAGAAGAACATGTCACACTATGTCACACTTTGGCAGGCCCACTGAATACCAGTGAATGGCTCATTCCTCCTTTCAGGAATGGACAGAGAAAGTTCATTTGAGAGTAATTATTAAGATACTATGGCTATACGGTACTAAATTGGTATAATATGCCTCTACTGGCTGCATGTGACAGAGTGTCTCGGTGACTGGTTCCGGTCCGATTCCAACACCTGCAAACAATCCTTCTCTTGTTCATTCAAAAGAGACTCTAAAAATCTAGAATATTGCATACAAGAGTTTTCAATACCCCTCTTTCCAATGGTGTGGTCCCCGAGACCTAATTCTGTCTCCTTCTGAGCCAGTACACCTATTTTCAATTGGGTGTCTCAGTAAGTGCTCTATGACTGTAATCATGCTTCAGCCAAGCTGAAGCATAATGGGAAATAAATTATTTCAATCCCTATATGAAGTGTACTTCTTCAGAAAAATGTAGAAGTTGTATATTTCAATAGAGCATTGAATAAATTGAATTCCAACATTCTGAATTGAGAACTTTACATAGATGTGCAAAAGAGAAGCTTTCAATTGGACTCTGGAAACAATAGATTCAATGTGGACTCAAAAGCCCTACTTTCACAATAAGAGTGAAAGTAATTGTTTTGGAGAACAATTCAATTTTCCACTGAAATATTGCCTTTTGCTGTGTGGTTTGGCAGCAGCCCGGATTGGCCCAAGAATCAAAGTATTGTCTTTTGGGAACCAGCTGAAAGGTTCTTCAAAATAGCTGCTTTCACTCTTCTTGTGAAGCAAAAGTATTCAGTCTGCATCAAAACTATTGTTTTTAGAGCTCAATTGAAAAGTGCTCTTTCAGAAGTCTGTTTAAAATTCAAAATTCAGAGGATCTAAATGTAATTCCTTTGTAAGTCCATTGAAATATTTATTTTATATACTTGTATGAAAAAATTACATTTATCTTATGCACTGAAATGATTTATTTCTCACAGTACTTCAGCCTGGCTGAAGTATAATCATTGATGGTGTGCTTCCTTCCCTCCCAAATTTCTTTTTTTTCTAAGTTGTTTCTGAGTTGCTTTGGCTCAATGTTCTTGGTGAGTTTCATTCAAGCCATTCAATATCTAATTAAGCATTGCATACTATACTGTAGCTTTATCTATGCTATATACTAGTTATTGTAGCTCTGTTTTGGTAAACTATCCTACTATGTACTACTAATCTGACAATATATATGATTTATTATAATTATTTGGTCTCACAAGTGAGAGAAACAATTCCGAGGACAACAAAAAAAATGAATTGAAAGACTGACAGATGATGCAATGATGTGCTGTGAATGCAAAATCCATAGCAACCCATAGCAATCCATAGCGATCCACAGCGATCCACAGCTCTGGATAGATGGGGACCTTGCTATGGGTGCTATGGGTGCTATGAGTGCTGGATAGCGCTATCCAGTGCTGTCTAGTACACCCAGGTTTTGCTGATGTTGAAGAGGTTGTACTGGAATACATGTACCCTAGCATGAACAGCAGGTGCTGCAGTGTTTTTATTCAAGTTCATCATTGAATCACCAGCAGAGTGTACATAGGAAACAGCTTCAGCAGTAGATACATTGATATGCCAATTTTTTGGCCAAAGCTGAAACTGTACAGAATTGATAATCATAGATCCTGTATTATACTCAATGTGGTTATACTGAGAACTATAGTGAGTCCAAGCTGATAGTTGAAGTCTATTGAGAGTCTATTGTACTCTAGAGATTGCAGAGTGATGGTATGCATTAATGGTATCTCACTTAACTTTGTGAATGCATCTTGTTCCAAGTCCTATGCATTGTATGGTGTAGCAAGTCAAGCTCAGTGGATACCAAGTTGATGAGCAAGGCTATTCCGAGCCCACATATAATTATTACTAGGCTAGACAATCAAAAGACATAACCGAGGGATTGAAGTTTCCGAGGCAGCACTTGGTGCAGCCCAACGAGTTGGTTATACAAAATTTACAATGTTACTCTGCCAAGATGAAAATTCTTGACCAGATGAAAGCTTGCCTAGGCAATGTCATCGCGGAATGTCCGGTAACTCCGGCCCGGAGCTGCCGCAATGAATGGAAACACTCCCGCGATGTTATAAGTCTCTTGACCGAGATGATAAAAGCAACATGGATGACAGAATCATCTAGGCAAGCTAAAAACTCTCTGAGACCAAATATTGTACTAGCCGGATGCCCAAGGCTCCGTTAGGACTCCAAAGCTTGTGTAATTGATGGTGTGTTTTTGGGTTGCACATTGCTAGAGGGTGCTGAGGTATACCTGCCGCGGCATCACCAATGTGGCCACCTGATCAACCTCATCGCAATCACTCTTAGAGCAAGGAATGACTAGGAATAATTCCTGTCCAAGCTTCAGTGTTGTTCTGAGATCCATGTGCTACAAGGCATCTAGGCTTGAGTCCACACGGAACTAGGCATAATGTCTAGCTTGCTATTGGCGAGGCAAAGATAGAAATACTTCCAAGGGCTGTTCATGGAATGTTTTGAACACCATAGAATTTCACCTCGTCATAAATTTGGAGGACCTGCACAGTTTCCGAGGCAAAAGAAAGTGACTCGAGTTCATCTAGGGCCAAATTCCAAGCATTGCCATTCCAAGTTATGGATTTCCCCAAGATTAGGTGTGCCGAGATGATTTTTTGAGGAAGATTATCTATTATTCTACATTTATGGACATGTCTCAATCTCTTTCATATTATTTCTTTGTTTTAGTATTTTTCTGAGATGTACCAGTATATAAGGGCAGCTACATTCTATGTGGCAATCCAAGTTAGACTTGATACCTGAAACACAGTTCTATCTTAGGACCTGTAGTGATTCGTACATGCTCAGACACGTCTGCATCGTCCTCTGCAATCTTTGAAATGGGTGGCCTTCTTGTACACTGGCAGCCAAAATTGATGCTCCCCCCAAATCGGGTACTGAATGCCAACTGAATAAGATCTGGCAATTCAGTAGGTCACGGGGGGAGCATCAATTTTGGCCACCAGTGTAACCTTGATAATACTGAGGCTGTTCATTCTACTTCCCAGCTATTAAGTCGAGCATTCCTGGTTTTCATCTCGAAGAGAGGTCACATCAGTCTTAGGACTGCAGGTGGAGCCTAACGTGCACACCTCGACGAGCCCATTGTTGATTAGGAAGGTCTTGGACCCAAGTGTTGACTTGGTCTAGTTTTAGGGAGGAAGCTTTTTGGAGTGTTACCTAGCTTTACCAACAGATTCTACCCCTTGCCCGCTCTTCACTGAGTGTGTTAAAAACACCTACTCGAGTGACTTGCGTGGCGGTTGTATAAGCTTGTTAGGTAACTTGCGGGATTCCCTGAGAGTTGGAGTATCATTGCACGGCAACATAAAGGCTCCCGAGATATGCAAAGTCATTTGTTGAGTTGGCACACTTGACCCGTGCTTTGGTGTTTCACCGCGGATACGCAAAGTTGTTTGTTGAGTCAGCATACTTGACCCAGGCTTTGGTGTTTGCTTTCCCCCTCGATTAGTTCTGCACATCATTGTACGTTAGTTGACTTTTCAAAAACCTCCCTCCAAATATAAATCTTGTTCATACCGCACTGTCTGTGCCACTGTCAAGTGCTTTTCTCTTCAAATCAATTAGTAGTCGAGGGAACCTTTGACAACCTCCTTCCTCACAGTAACTTAAACCTTTTGGATTATATCTGATTGGGGTGATTGTTGTTTGGTCGGTTTTCATACCCAGTGCAAATCTAACTCATCAACATATTACTCAGGCTCTCAAAGCCATCCCCACTATGAGGAGTATGGTTGAATCGTGTGATCAAACAAAGTTTTAATACTCCTTGTAGAAGGGCTGGAACAACTCCACCGGCATCTGGTGCCAATCCCTGCCAAAAAAAAAAAATTTAAGTGCCTGGTTTTGGTGGGGATTGGCACCAGATGCCAGTGGAGTTGTTCCAGCCATCCTGGAGTGAGGACTTCTCACTTTTGAAATGCTTTGATTGGCTGTTGAAGATTTATCTGTGTGACCTCTGATATAACTCATCCTCACGGAAGTACAGCTGGCTTTGGGAGACTGCATATTACTCGTGGATTCAACCACTGTGCCAAGTTTCAGAGGGCCCGGCTTCTCTGCAGAACCAGCAGGCAAAACCCAGACCAAATCCAAAGGGATAAGCTGACTAAGCTAAGCGCTAGCAGGTGCTAGCTGCAGGACAGGAGGACAATCTTGTTGGCTCCAGACATTCCGGCATTTGCCAGGGTGCTCCCACACTCTAATCTCTGCCAAAATGTTGGCGGCACTATTTGTTGAGCAATAACTTGATGAATAGTGCACCCATCAGTAAAATGTCCAGCAGCTTGAGGCTTGAGAGGAGCTTGTAAAGCTGTGCTTGATCAAGATGCTCCTGCCGCTCAAGCTCAAGCACTTCTGCAAGTTCTTGTCAAGCCTGAGCTATAGCAGTAAGTTAAATGTATTGATGGTAACTTTTTTTTTTCAGTACAGTACAAGTATGACATGTATTTACAGTACTTCACAGGTATAGGCAACCAGAACTGCTTTGCAAAAATTAACACTGATGTCAGTGAATTCAGAATATGAGTTGCAAGAGTTGATCATTGTGGCTGGCACTGACTGGTGACATGACAGACCAGGGAGAAGGGATGAGCTGCATTCAGCAGAAAATAATTGTCAAGTGAGTTTAATCTCCAATATTTGAGCTCCGCAGCTATATAGTTTCATGTGCATCTGGCATGCATGATAATTTTCTTAAAAAAATTGATCGCTCATCAAGTCATTCAAATCTCACCACCACAACTAACCTGCATCTTTTTTTGCATCCTGAATTGGAGTGGTCTGTATGCATTCCAAGTCATCAAAGTGTTTCTTGTAAGGGTCTTATTTCTTTTCATCTCTGCTAATCCTGACCTACCATCTGGTGACAATGTGCTTGAGCTTCCAAATGTGGCACAGCAGTGGATGACTTGAGGGTATGTCGTTTCTATTCTAAACAGCAATTGTTTTATCACTTTATCATCTCACAGTCGCCAATAATAATCATGCAGATTCAGTTATCCCTTCCTCTCCTACTCAAGCCCTGGACTGTGAATGCAATGCCAACATTGAAGGAAGAGTGTTCTGAAGGAGCTTTGCTTTCTGTGTTCATGGTGGTGCGTAGTATATTCTTGAATGTAATCAATATTAACCATGAACCTTGTTAGAAGTATTACACTATTACAATTTGGTCAAGGGTGGCTCTGCTGAAGTATGCTTGACATTTGCAGTTTAGGCCAAGAACTGTTAGTGCATATGGCTGCGAGAACTGAGTCTGTAGTTGTAGATGCCTGGCTACTCCAATTGTTGATCCCCTTAGAAATGCTATGCAAGTCAGTATCTGAATTTTTTCATGTCAACAAATCATTCACTGATTACCAATGCCCATTGCTCCATAGATTCATACTTCCACTGTGCTCTATGTACCTGTTTCTACCAACTGTCATTTGTACAGCAATGTTGTATGTACTGCATAGTAACAATGATATTTTAATTCTTTCGATTCATCCTGACCAATTCATCCTTACTTGTATCTGTCTTGAGGTGTGTCTTGGGTAGCTTGAGAGGTGCTTGAGGTCAGCTTGAGGGCTTGACAGTGTCTTATCAAGCAAATGAGGGGTGTGGTTAAAGACACTGGTCTTGAGCAAGACCAGCCTGAGGGGGGCTTGAGGGGAGCTTTACAAGCTCTCAAGTTGCTGGATGTTTTACTGATGCCAATCTTCAAAATTTTGAGTGTATTGGAAAGCAGCGAGTGACGTGCAGGTCACCCCATAATCAGACATAAATTATCTTGCATTAAATTCATCATTGCTTCCAGAATTTACTTTGACTGTGTGCAAACTTCAGGCCTTTATCCAAGGCTTCTGAAGTGTTTATATATTGCTAGAATTGTTTATTTGCATGTATCAAAGGTTACCCCATGGAAAAATGTAAACATCAGCAAAACCTGGGTGGTCTTCAGAGATCTCCAGAGCACCTGTAGCTTCTGGAGCAGCTGGAGCAAGGTTACCTATTCCAGAGACCAATATAAACCTCTGGAGACCTCTGGAGACCTCCAGAGAGCCATTCAATCAAGTTTCCATGTTGTGTAACCATGCATTAATAATAGAAATTTTATATTCATCATTTTTATGTACTGTGACAATATTTAGGTGCACTGCAGCAATTATTATTATATAGTAGTAATAGGTGGCAAGTACTGGACAAGTCTTCTGTTTTTCCCCTCCCAATGTTTCCATAGTGCTCTTCTTGATTTCTGCCTCCATTGCCCAAACACTTCTGCATTTCTGGAAATCACCTCTAAAAAGCAACATTATGTGAAAGTGAAATTTATGGTGAAAGGATGGAACATTGCAACCATGGGAGAAGGGAAAAAAAATGCAAGTTTGTCTTTGTTGAAAGTTGAAAGCCCATGCATTTTATATCACTTTCTGATAGTTTACAGCATTGTTGATGACACAAGAAGTTGCTGATGGCAGCCATCATTATGTTGAGGGCACTCGAGGCCATCATTTTTGGTGCTACTCTGGCTGACACATTCTCAAATTACCATCAATCGGCAACTACAGCTTTGTTCTCTCCAGAGTCTCCAGAGTTCTCCAGAGCTCTCTGGAGACTTATTCAATTCTCTGGATGCTCCAGCAGCTCCAGCAAAAATACAGGTTTTTGCTGATGAATAAGAACTGGCTGAACAAATGGAATTCCCAGATCTTGCAGTGCATCACACTCTAACTCTTACTCTCATGACGCATGGTCATCCACTTTCGGATTTGCATGGGAGAGCAGCTGCCTGTCAGACTGTAGCCAAGTACTTCAGGATTCCAGCAAGAACCATCCAGGACTTGTTAGGGATCCGCACCGTAACCGTAAGATACGGCTTACGGTTACGGTTTTACGGGTACCCATACCTGTACCGTATACCACTGACCACTGTAGGTATACGGTTACGGCTACGGGAGTGATACCACCTGTACATGACCGTACAAATGCGGCCATATACGGGTCCTGTACGGCCCGTAAATCGACCAAATCAGACCATTTCTCGCAATTTATAAGTCCGACTGCAGCGGGAGTCCCGATATCACGGCTTGCACAGCTTGCGCTTTACTTCCATCTAGGGATCCGCACCGTATAATTTACGGTACCTTACGGTATACAGGACCACCGTACCCGTAACCGTAAGAAGATTTCAGAAGGCCCTTACAGTACGGTACAGGTGGTTATACGGTATATTTACGGCTCATACGGCCGTATGTCAATGTAAAAACAAAAATAAAGTACTCCTACGAGTGATTAGCCTCAAATCAGCTACATAGGACAAGAACATACTTTTGCTAATGTGCTCTCGCACCGAGAGCATCAGGGCAACAGTATAGAACAATACCAGGAGGTTGAGCGAGGGCTTGCTGTTATATCAGGGTGCTTAAGATTATTACCGAGTCCTGTACAATGATCTGGGGGCCGCGTTTGCGAATTTGGAATCTGTTTCTTATGCACAGCAATGCAGCTAAAGGCAAGGGGGTAAAAGTCCTTCAGTAATTGATAGTAGTTGATAGTATATACTGATTATATTGTTGTTGCAGTACATATAAGAGGCAGTAGATGGTAGATAATATAGAGGATATCCAGCGAGAACCATTGTCAACATCGTTGAACGATGTGGACAATGGAAGTAAAGCGCAAGCTGTGCAAGCTGTGATATCGGGACTCCCGCTGCAGTCGGACTTATAAATTGCCTTGTATCAAGAGTACCACAAGAAAGGGCACAAATTGCATACAAAACCAAGATGCAAGGAGTCAAAAGGATGCTCACAGTCAACTTTCACTTTGTGGTGGGCCAGGTAGAATATTCTGGGCTCTTATTTTTTTATGGGGTAACCTCAAATACATGTACAGAAAAATATCTAGCAGTAGATAAACACTTTGTAAGGCTCAATAAAGGCCCGAAATTTGCACACAGTCAAAGTACATCCAGGAAGCAATGATAAATTTAATGCAAAATAATCTAAGTCTGACTATGGGACAACCTACATTGTTCACCGCTTTCTAGCACACTCAAAATTTTGAAGATCAGTGCACTATTCATTGAGCTATTGCTTGCCAATGTTTGGTAGTGTTTTTTTGTGGAAATTCAAGCATGAGAGTACCCTGGCAAACTTTGATGCAAACAGCAAATAGTGGTGTGCTTCCGAATGAGTGCATCACCAGTTTGCAATGCTTCCCATTTTATTTCTCTCATACCACCATCTTGCTACAATCTCTTTGATCTGATGGTTCACAGCAGGAAGGCAATGAAGCAACAGCAGGAAGGCAATGAAGCCAAACATCAGGAAAACATGTATTTTGTATTTCATTCTTTGACAGCAAGGCCAAAATTCCCAACACTCCCAGATCTCCCAGTGCAGGCCAGCACCTGCCAGAGCCAGCCAGTGCTTCCCGGAATTAAAAATTGTATGATACAAGCTTTTTATTCTCAAATAAGGCAAAATTGGGGCCTCTGGGAGCTCTGGCCAGTGCATGCCAGTGCAACTACATCCTGGGGCTCTGGAGCACTGGAAGCACTGTCCAAATCAAGTGATTCCCAGGTAATTCCCAGGTCAAAGCAAATGCGGATTCACAATGTTAATTGTGTACTATTTCATGGATATCTCCTACCCAAGATAGTTCTCCAAGTAAAAAAAATTATCTAGATGCAGATATAAATTCTTCACATTGGATTTGTTACTAACATGTTGAAAATGGCTTCTTTCATTTGTCAATCTCATTGTATGTGCAAATGTGAATATTGTGTGGTTGACCATGTTGATGATAGCCTCTCCTGATGTTTATGTGATTAAAATTGTTATTGATATGGCTTTGATTTATTCACTGTACCCTATTGTTTGTGGTGGAGCTGGCTACTGGTAAACACACACACTTGATGTTTATGATTCTGTATATCTTTACTAGGTTCAGGCTTTGGCATAGCTTTATCTGCTTACTGACATGAGAAGAGGGAGCTACAGGGCCCACACTAATACTATTAGATGTCATGAAGGTGGAAGGATTGCTGATGGGCATGTACTCATAATTTGAGGCAAGACATATTAGAAGCTGGATATGGAGGAAGAACTTAAAGAGAACAGCAAGCATTAGCATTGCTTGAGCAAGTTCGGACAATTGAGTTGCATATAAAGGTCAACATCAGATAAATCTACAAGATCCAATGGTTGAATGGCTGCATGCATCCATATTGATAGGCTTACAAGTATAGGTCACCATAAAAATATGACCTGTATACTACAGTATGGTGCTGAACCCTATCATGTATCTATATGGGGAGGTGGGATACTGGTGGAGGTAAGGGGTAAGTACTTTGTCTTCCTTTCAATAAGGCAAGCATCAGCAAAATCTGGGTGATCCTACAGCAAGGTCCCCTCTGTACAGAAATGGACAGCTCTGTGGCTTCTGTGGATTGTATTGGGTTTGTGTACAGCACATCAGCAAAACCTGTATTTTCACTGGAGAAAACCCATTCATTTGGGACATCTCTGGAGCAAGGTACCCTATTCTCTGGAGATCTCTGGAGAAAATTGACAGTTTTTTTTTTTTTTTTTTTGACGGCTGTAAAGCTCCAGAGATCTCTGGAGACCTCCAGCAAAAATACAGGTTTTGCTGATGAGATCTTTCAAAAATAAAAGAAGGCTGAATATGAATTCAGAGGTAAAAACAAGAAGAAGTAAAGTAAAACTAAGTAACTGAAAAACTATGGATAAGATTTTGAACCAAGATGTGAGTGAGGGCTGTGGATTAAAGAAGGGGCATAGAAATTGGATAAAACCCTGAGGGAATAGACCATAGTAGCCCTATGTCTTAAAGTGTTTAATGTTTTTGGTTAATTTTTGATTTTTTTTGAATAGCTCCATTTCTCAAAATTGTTCTGAGACATGTGGCTAATATGGTGTAATCCTGGAAGAGGTTTTTGGACAAGGATGCAAGATATCAGAATCAAGAATGACAGGGACAAGATGAGTAACAACTTTTTTTTTGGGCAGAGCAAGGGGGTCCAAAGAATTTAGCACCCAACCGGGCCTAAGTTAGTTAGTCCAGCCACTGGGCTGGGGAAAAAAAAATTGACACCCCCCCCCCTCCCTGCACAGGCTGGAGTTTAGCTATTTGGGCCATCTTTGAAGCTACAAAGGGTTCACAAAGGCTGTAGGCTCTTCAAAATATGTACTTTAGCTTTAAGAATAAAATTTACATTTTCTTATTGCAATTTTCATATATAATGGGCCCTCGGAAAATATATCTTTGGAAGTTTCAGCTCATACATTCTCGTAAGAGTCTGTTCGGCAACGGCATCTGAATTCCAGATTCCAAACATTAGTCACATAAATTTAGCGCTTCCGTGGCGCTTAATGATTTGTATGGTCGGGACCTAGTCGGAATAATCCGGAAGCCAAAAAAGGGAGTCAGGCGCATGGCGGAATGAGGGACGTGAGAGCGGAGTACTAAATTCTGCTGATTACATATCATGGAAACTGAATAGATGCCGTTGCCGAACAGACTCTTATGAGAACGTACAACCTGAAACTTCCAAAAATATATTCTCCGAGGGCCCATTATATATGAAAATTGCAATAACCTTTTCAATGCCAACAACAATCTGAAAGCATCACTGATGGCCAGTGATAAAAATGAAAAGGTCATCTTTTCATACCAAGACTTCAGTTTTAATACTAAACTTCAATTTTAGAATCCCAAAAATATTTCAGTCAATGCAGATGGATACGTTCTCTGCCCACAATGTCAGAAAAAGTTCTAAGCCAGTACTGCAGGAATAAAAATCAATACTACAAGTGGCACAAATCTTCAATAACCTTACAACATCAGCAAAACCTGTATTTTGCATTTTGATTCCCACAGGATTACTTAAAATTCCCAGCGCTCCCAGAGCTCCCAGTGCTGTCAGAAATATAAAATCATATGTTATTTCCAAATAAGGTAATTTTGCGGCCTCTGGGAGCTTCTGGGAGCTCCCTCCTGCATTGGCCGGACCATCTGAGTGCTGGGACGCTGGAGCGCTGGGAACTCTGGACAGTTCGCTCAAGCACTGCCCATGTCATACAGGTTTTGCTGATGAATAACCTGTAAAACTGCTCATGAAAAGACCAAAAAAGCAGCTTCTTCCTTGAATAAAAAGCAGACCAGTATTTTTGCAATGTTAAAGAAACAGCCTGTCAATATACCATTGACAGCATCCACCCCTGCCCTTGTACAGGCAAAAGCATCTGCAAGCCATACCATTGAACCCCCAAAAGATACAGCTAGCCATGTTGAAGCCAGCTTCAGCTTCATGGTAGAGCAAGGATCAAATGGACAGTAAAGGCTAAGAGGCATGCTTATCTTATCATGATATACCATATATAGGCATGGGAATGATTACATAGCTAGTTAGTCCAGGGCCAGACCCAGGGGAAAAATTGATATCCGGTCATTTAATAAAAAATTTGGACCCCCTTGGGCAGAGGGCTACAAGTCTACAATCATTAATGTTTACTTAGTCAGTCACTCAATGCATAGATGATAAAACCATAAAGCAAGAGTGTCACATACATGACAGCAATGGTCAAAAATTTGACAGCAAATTGATACAAGAGAAAGATGATAAGTGTTGAGATAGATGATGGTCATGATAACAGTAAACATACAGGAGCTGGGAACAAGGTGCACAATATACAAGGATGAAGGATGAAGGATGGCGGATGGAGGATGCAGCAGAGTTGTGGGCTGGTAATTGAGATATGAGGCCAAAATACCCTGAAATATACTGAAAGTAAGTTGGACAAAATATTGAATACCTGCAAGGAGTGTTCAAAGTAGATCTTGAGTCAAAACTCCTTGAGGTTTGACATGGAGAGCATCAATTTGGACTGTACTGCTGTCCTACTTATGGTAATTGTATGGCAGTGGGATTATTCATTCACTTCCGTGATCCCATGGGCTGTCCTGCTAGTATACCAAAAAAGAGTCAAGCTCATCATTGAAAAAAATGCTGGCCATGCAAATCAAAGTGAAATGCCACCAGATCCAAGCATTGAGCAAGTACCTCTATGAGGATACGATACTTCCAATTCTGGAAGATTTGTACAGTAACAAGTAGCTGGATTGACAAATGAAATCTGGATGAACTTCCAAATTCAATGTTTTCTGAGCTTGAGTTCATGTTCAATTTTATACACAACAGCAAGGTGCTATGCTGCAATACTTGTCTCCATTGCTCTGGAAAGAATTTGGATTACATTCTCAAATCAGTCCTATGCACAACAAACTAGCCAGTGAGTTTTAGTGCCTGTTAGATGATAGTGGTATCCTTACGGTGAAATTACGTTGCGGCCAGTGTTAGTTTATAGTAAGTTCACGGTAAGCCCAGTGAACTTACGGTGACTTGCTTCCCATGTAGTCTTTTCATTATACTTTTGTTGTACATGCACATCCATCATAAAGGGTTCAAGGATTCCAGGGTTAGTATAAGAAAATTTGATAACAGAGATCAATGGTGCAAGTGTGAATAACAGTTTTGCAACACTGGTTCAGATATGGAATGAGTTGGGGGAATTCAGTACCACCAATGGCAGAATGATTTTTCTATTGGGGCATTCATTTGTCAAGGTGCACAAGGACTGGAATACCAAAGAGCACAGATTTACCACCTCCGGTTGCATCAATGATGAAGACATCCTTAAGATTCAGGATTTTGGAATGCAAATAAGCTGAAGTTTGCATAGACCATCCTTCCACTTTGGGACAGGATTTTTGACAATAGAATTAACAGTGTGGCACTGGAATGAGCTTCGAGTGTGGCTCAAACCTGCACAAGTTTGAGGGGGAGATACCAAGGGAGTCTGAGCATCCCCGTTGATACGCCAATTTTTTGGCTAAGGCTAGAACTGCATGGAACCAATAATCCTAGGTTCTGTTTGTAACAAAACACTGTCAATAAGAGAACTATAGTGAGCCCAAGCTGATAGTTAAAATCTACCAAGGACCTATTCTACCTGAGAGGTTGCAGAGTAACAGTACACGCAATGGTACCATACTTAACTTTGTGAATGCGCCTCGATCAAAGTCCTATGCATGGTATGGTGTAGCAAGGCAAGCTTGTTGGATAACAAGTTGTTGACCAAGGCAGATAAATGAGCCCACATACCAGTTATACTAGGCTAGGTCATTGAAGGATATACCCAAGGGGTCGAAGTCTTAAACAAGGCATTGCTTCCGCAATCAGCTCACCAAGGAGTCTTCATGACACTCAAAAGCAAGGTGGATGAGATGGGGAAGTACCTTAATGGGTGCCCTCAAAAGTTGATGCTCATTGGAAAGCACCCAGGCAGATCACCGTGGCAATACAACGTGGCCACATGACCCACTTGCTGTAGCTACTTCTAGAGCACAGAAGGACCAAGGAGCATTTCTATCTGAGCCTTAGCATTCTACCAAGATCCATATGCTACCATGCATTTAGACTTGAGACTGCACAGAACTAGGAATAATAACTAGTCTCCCATTGGCAAGGAAAAACATAGAAATACTTCTGAGGGCTGTTCTGCTAAAGGAACTGGTGAGCCTTGTAAAAAGGCAAATGACTCGAGTCAATTTGGACCAAAAATACCAAAAGTTGACCTAATCAAGGAAGACAAACGAACAAGGCAGAGGAATGTCGAGGCAAAACCATAGTACACATGCATATATGGACATTATTTTATCTTTTCTATTTACTTACTCTGTTTCATCCTATCTCACTCAGTTTCCCTCATTTTCCTATTTTATTATATCTTGCTCAGTATATAAGGGTAGCTATTCTATCTCAGAATAACAAGTTAGACTTGATACCTGAAATGCAGTTCTATCTTAGGACCTGTAGTGATTTGTACATGCTCAGATATGTCTGCATCATCCTCTACAACCTTTGAAATGGGTGGCCTTCTTGTAACCTTGATAATACTGAGGCAATTCATTCTACTTCCCAGCTATTAAGTCAAGTGTTCCTGGTTTTCATCTCAAAGAGAGGTCACATCAGTCTTAGGACTGCAGGTGGAGCCTAACATGCATACCTCAATGAGCCTGTTATTGATTAGGAAAGCCTTGGACCCAAGTGTTGGCTTGGTCTAGTTTTAGGGAGGAAGCTCCTCAGAGTGTTACCTAGCTTACCAACAGATTCTACCCCCTTGCCCGCTCTTCACTGAGTGTGTTAAAAACGCCTACTTGAGTGACTTGCGCGGCAGTCATATAAGCTTGTTAGGTAACTTGCAGGATTCCCTGAGAGTTAGAGTATCATTGCACAGCAACATAAAGGCTCCTGAGATATGCTAAGTTGTTTGTTGAGTTGATGTATTTGACCTGTGCTTGGGTATTTCACCTCGGATATGCAAAGTCATTTGTTGAGTTGGCGTACTTGACCCGTCCCTCAGTGTTCGTGCGGATACGCAAAGTTGTTTGTTGAGACAGCATACTTGACCCATGCTTTGGTGTTTGCTTTCACCCTCGATTAGTTCAGTGCATTGTTGTACATTAGTTGGCTTTTCAAAACCTCCCTCCAAATATAAACCTTGTTCATTCGCACTGTCTGTGCCACTGTCAAATGCTTTTCTTTTTGAATCAATTAGTAGTTGAGGGAACCTTCAACAACCTCCTTCCTTGCATTAAATTAAACCTTTTAGATTGACAGCTGTTTTAAAAAACCTAGGCCAGAAAAGACGAAGTTCAAGCTGATGGCCGACAACTGCCGAGCCACATCACCTCAGCTATCGTACGTCGAGCGCTGTCTTCTCTCATAAGATGATCAACGGTGTGGACCTACAAGGCACCTGCGTTGGCAAGAGGAGTGAACAACTGAGGGCAATACTCTAGTAATATTACAGCAACAAGCTAAGTATGCAGAGTTTCTGTATTGAGATGGCGGGAGCCCCAGTGAAACCATCATCATCTTCCCTAATGATCCAAGACTCGAGGCAGAAACAGGGTGTAAATACTCAACAAGCCCTTCCCTGCGTGTTCTATAACTTTGAATCCTGGGCGCTTCAGTAAAGCGCCCAGCTTCGGCGAGTACGGCCATCAGCTGAAGTTTGTGTTGTCGTGGCCTAGGTTTTTTAAAACAGCTGGAATCTGATTGAGGTGATTGTCGTTTGGTTGGTTTCATACCTAGCACAAATCTAACTCATCACCGTGCTATTGTCAAGACATACTCAACACTGGATGTTGCTGAGGAGATGGTGGTACAAACAAAGAACCAATCTGATTTGTAATACATATGTAACTACTTAAATACTACTGGAACAGGGGCAGACTGGATGAATAGGGATCTGCACCATACCTCATATGGTTATGCCCATACAAAATATGGCACATACGGTTGACAACAGAACCAGAACCATACTGTAAAAATATTTCAAAAACCTCTTACGGTATGGTACAGTCAGTTTATGGTATAATATGGGTATTATGGTTGTATGGTAATCAAAACAATATATTAAGCATCTCCAGTAGATTTTAAAACATCCTCAAGGGTCAAGTTGCATTTAAGTCTTAGCTGATGCTTGTAGAGCATGAGCACACAAATGGTCTCTGGCCTCAATTGGGCTTGACAAAGGGATATAGTATTGCTCTCTCCCGAGAAAAGTCACTCAACAGCTACCATGGAGCATTTGGTGGGTTGTAAGACACCACATGTCTTGCAACCATTACAAACTGCAACAGGTCAGTTTGACTAAGAAAAGGTTTCAAAAAATAACTGGAGAAGATGCACTTTTTGTTATGCACTCTCATGCAAAAGCTGTCATTGAGATGGGAAACAACTTCAGCAACTTTGAGTCTTTATTTACCCAGAATTCAGACTTTATAGTATGAGTGGAATATCTTATGTCCTATCACACCTAGGCTGTGGACTCTCTGGTTATACTTTATAGCCTGATGCAATGGTAGCTTACATTGCTGCAGAAGCCAGCAAGCACTGGAAATGATTGGGAAACTTCATTCAGAGTAAGTATGTAGGTCCCAGTTACTCCAGATGATCAGATACAGGAGTATGAGGAGGACAAGAGGAGGGGACTAGGACTCAACTGCAATAAGATACAGTGCAACAGTGCCACATTCATCAATGATGCAAGCAGCTTGGGCCAACTCCTGGTTCCAAATTTGCTCAAATATAGGCATATGAACCTGTATATGGCTGTATTCATATGGGCTCTTACAGTCAGGTTAGTACTCAGACCCATATCATATGAATACTCCCCAGAATCATGTATGGGACTGGTACGGGTACCCATAAACCGTAACTGTGAACTGTACAATACAGTTACAGTGTGGATCCCTATGGATGAATACAAGTCCGAAGGAATTGTTGAGATTCATGCACAAGCATGCATGAGGCTTGACATCCCCTCTTCACTTTAGAAGGAAAGCATCTACAACATGACTGACAGAAAAGCGGAGCGCAAAGGAAATACAAACACTTGCACCAAACAGATCATATGTGAAGGAATGTAATGAAGGGATGTAATGGAATCAGAACTGGAATGTTGAACAAAGGATTAGGATGAATCAGTGATGAACATGTTACTCTCAGTGCAGAGTCAACAGCAGTGGCACACTGTCAGAAGGCAGGATCAGATGGAATGAACATGGATTCAGGAAGGATATCTAATCATTGGAGCAGCTGTGAGTGGCAGACAACATCTTGGAAGGTGCAGTTGCATATGCAGACACAGGTTTGGAATAGGGGACTGGAATGGCATAGGATGGATATGGTTGCAATGATAAACAATGAGGAACATCTGTCTAATATGGAAGCTGTCATGATAAACAATTGTTGAAAGGATTCATTATCCCCCAATCTTTCAAGTATGGCAGTCATAATGATAAATGATGAGCTATCTGTCAAGTGCAATAAGATCTTTTAATGATGAACAATGGAATCAGCCCATTTATCAAATACAAGTGTTGAATGTTGTGAACAGATGTTGGAATATGGTCATGGAGAGTAAGGAATTTGATGAACGCATTGGCATTGGGAATGATAGAATCCAAATGGATGGATGTTGGAACTCAACCCAGTGGTTGAGGCTGAGGCCAATACAAATAGCCAATGATATGAACAGATCTGCTGAGGGTGATGCAGACAACAACTGAGAAAGGAGGTAAAGAGAGCCTAAATGGATCCCCCCTCACAGTGGGCTCCAGATGTGGCACCAGAATGAGCTTTGAGCATGGCTCAAACCTGTGCAAGTTTGAGGGTAGATACCGAGGGAGTCTGAGCATCCCTGTACTGTCATCAAGATATACTCAGCAGTGGATGTAGCTGAAGAGATGGTGGTTACAAACAGAAACCAGTATGATTTGCAATACATACATAACTACTTAAATACTACTGGAACAGGGGCAATTGGACAAACACAAGTCCGAAGGAATTGTTGAGATTCATGCACAAGCATGCATCAACAGTATTTATGCCCTTGGTGGATGTGAATGCAATGTTCAATGGCATTAGAAAGTAAGATGTGATTGAGTGCCCATACAGATTCAATGGACTGATGGTGGCAGTGACCTATATTTATGTAAGACTTTTTCTTGAGCTGCAGTGCCGGCGCCTACTAGCAGACTCTACTCATACAGATGCATCCATACAGATCATCATTTATATTCGAGTCTGCCTATGGGAGACTACTTCTGTATAGACTTCAGTATAATTTACATGGGCTTTCTACATGGTTTACATGTCATGTTGCCACCCCATACTTAGTGGTACACAGCAAGGAATTTTGATTTGCCGGTCTTTTCCAGGGAGTCGGGCACACAATGATTAGTAAGCAACACTTTCTTTATGACTACAAGCTTGCTTGGTGGAGGTCCTCACACTGCGGCCAGGCCACAAAATATCACATGAAATACTCTAATATAAATGTAACAATAAACGATTAGAAAATCAATATGAATTTCTCATGAAAAAATGATGATTTCTTGCGCAACAACTACTAAAAAATTAACAAAGAAATTTTTTGACAATGGTACACAAAGGCACTGAGCAGCGGTTTTATTTTTCAGGTGCAAAACATAAAGATTTTTGCATACCATTGTCAAAAAATTTCTTTGTTAATTTCGTAGTAGTTATCACATGAGAAATCATCATTTTTTCATGACAAATTCATATTGTTTTTCTAATTGTTTATCATTACATTTATCTTAGAGTATTTCGCATGATATTTTATGGCCTAGCCGCAGTGTCAGGGTATGATTTTAAGGATATTCAGATTTTCTCAGTTAGTTCCAGATGAGTATATGGGGAGAAAATGTATGAAGATTCAATGGAATGAAATGAAATTTATGAGTTAAACTATGCTAGACAGGAACATACTGTAAGGGTTTTGTCAACGGTTATGCATGTATATAAAATATATTGATGCGGAGCTGGTACGGAGCAAGAACAGATAAATAAGTAAGATTATCGATGAAGAGAAAAGGGTATTGTACCTGGTACGGAGCAAGAACAGATAAAGGGGTTATTGCTCCGTCCCAGGTTAGTAATGCTGCCTAATACGGAATCTAATGAGTAGACGCTCGGTCATCCACTGATGACACCCCCCCTTGACCGGCGTCGAGTCGAAGCATAGAAACCCATCGTGTGTGTAGAATTCTATGTAGCGGTTTCGTAAGTATATCTGAGAAGTTGTCCTTGTTTGAAATATAGATAACATCGATTTGTCGTTTCTGAATGCAGTCGCGTATGAAATGTTCTCGAATTGCGATATGCTTCATTTTGCTGTGTGCCAGCGGGTCGTGTGTGCATGCGATGGCGCCTTGGTTGTCACAGAATATGCTAGTCGGTGAGTGTTGGGGGGGATCCTAGTTCGGCGAATAGGTTACGGAACCATAGTACTTCCCTTGTGCAGTGTGTCGATGACAGATATTCGGCCTCACAGGAGGATAGGGCAACTACTCCTTGTTGTTTAGAGCTCCACGATAGTGGTGAGTCGCCCATCATGATGATGAAGCCTGAAATCGATTTCCTGCCTTCTCCCATGCCCCAATCTGAATCGCAAAGGGCTCGGATCATTGGATAGACCATGTTATTCGATCCCAGTACACAACCATAGGTTTGTGTCCCTTTGAGGTATCGTAAGAGATGTTTCGCCGCCGCAATGTGGGATGGGCCATAGCCAACCATGAATCCTGCTAGTTCTCGAACTGTGTAGCTAATATCGGAACGGGAACAGTTTGCGAGGTACATGCACTTTCCGACAACTGCTCCAGTATGGGAATTTGTCGACTGTCTCTTGTTCTTCAGATGTGAGTGGGGTTGTTTGGCGCGTTAGACGTACGCCAGGATCCATAGGCGTTTGGACAGACTTGCAACCCTCGAAGCCAAACTCTCGGAGGATCGACTGTGTGTAAGTGGTTTGGTCAATCTTTAGAGTCCGGCTATTCCTGTCTCTTGTGATACCGCATCCAAGATGATACTTGGGAGAGCCATTGTCAGTAATTTCGAAGAGTGAAGCTAAGGCGTCTATGACCTCATCTGATTCTCGTTTTGAGCTCGATGCAATGAGCATGTTGTCGATGCTGGTGGTGATATAAGAGCGTTCGGATCCGTTGGTTCGTGTGTATACGCTCCAATCTGATTCTGTACGTTTGAATCCGATGGTCTCGAGCCTAGAGTTCAGCTCTTTGTACCATTGTCTACCAGATTGCCTAAGCCCGTAAAGACCCTTTCGTAGTCTCCAGTAGCCTGAACCTGTTATCGTGGGTTTCCGCATGTAGATTTCTTCGTCGAGAGGACCATTTAGGTATGCGGTTTTCACGTCGATTTGTCTGAGTTCCATATCATGTTCGGCAACAATTGCTAGAATCGTTCGCATGGATTCCCACAGCGCTACAGGGGTGAAGGTGTATGTGAAGTCTTGGCCTGGAATTTGTGTGAATCCCTTCGCTACTAGTCGTGCTTTGAATCGAGCGATTAGTCCTTCTTTGTTGCGTTTAATATGGAGGACCCATTTCGATCCTACCGCTTTCCTGCCTGGAGGGAGATCGTCAACTTCTTCATAAACTCCCTTTTCCTTTAACGACTCGAGTTCTTCATAGATCGCTGCGAGCCAGTACGTCCAGTAGATGGATGATTGTGCTTCTTGTACTGTCGTGGGATCTTTCTCTTCAGAGTCGTCAATGGGTTCGGTAAGTGCAGCGTTTGCATATACAACTTCTGAGCAGATGAAACTTTGTGCTAGGGACGGAAGTCTGATTCTTCACATTCGATTTCTAGTTCCTCGTCAGTGCTGAGGATGTGTTCGAGTAGATTGGATTCCGACCCCCCTTCGTCCGAGGTGCCGACGTGGTTTACGACGTATCGAGCAGGGAGTCTGCGCATGCGGTTACTCCATCGCGGTTCAGGTTCAGCTGTAGCGTCCTCCATGATGGTGTCTTCGTCAACACTCGAAGGCTCATCAACCATTTCCGAGGGATTGTCAACCGTTATTGGATTAGTCCTAGATTTAGTCTAGGTTAGTTCTAGTTTACCTCTGATGAGTCGTTGCTCACTTTTCAGAGTCGCCCTGTAGGCTTCGAGTCCCAACTTGTGGGTTTGAAATGTCGTTCTGTCTGTTTTACGCAGATTTAGAACCAAATTAACCGACAAGGAGTTTGTACTCACAAGTCGTCTTTGCCAATTTGTGGCATTTCTAAGTTGGGGAAACGTTCGCTTCCACGCTCAGCATCTCGTTCACGGCGTTCTACCTCAAAAGGGATATCTTCCCATAGTAGTTCAGAGGGAGGTGGAGTGGGGAGAGAGATGGGGAAGCCATGGAAGATAACATCTCGTCGGACGCGTACGGCGCGGGAGTGAGGGAAGTAGATTAGATACCCCTTCGTATCTCTTGCATATCCAACGAACCGACCTTCTTCTCCTCTTTGTGTGACCTTGTTGAGACTGTCGGAATTCGTCTTCCGCGAGGTGACCAGAGAGCCAAAGGGTCGAATATGTGAGAGGTCAGCGCGTTTGTTGAGAATGGATTGGAAAGAAGTTGTGTGTTTTGGAAGGGCTGAGTGAGGGACGCGATTCTTGATATGTACGCCAGAACTGGCCGAGAAAGGCCAGAACCAGTGAGATAAGTTCCCGTCTACAAGCATGGAACGCATCATGAATTCGATGGTTTGAATGGTTCGCTCAGCGACACCATTTTGTTGAGACGCATCCGGTGCTGGTCTCTCATAGTTAATGCCGACCTTCTTGCAGTAGGCTTCGAATGCTCCAGAAACTAGTTCTGGAGCGTTGTCTACCCTCAGGATAGACACAGGGTATCCCAAATAATGTTCTGCAGCCAGGCGGAACTCGTCGAAGCTTTTGACAGCATTGGATCTGGACTTCAAGAAGAAGATCCAGATATATCTCGAGTAGTCGTCCACGAAGATTATGAAGTAGCGAAAACCGCCATAGGCAAGAGGAAGGGTGCCGCAGATATCGGAATGAATGCGAAAAAGAGGACGATCTGCTCGTGTGTGTGATCGTTTAGGAAAAGGAAGTCATTTAATATTTGCGAGAGCGCAGACACGGCAGTTCTTGACCTGTACCGTGTCGATTGGGAGGCCTGTTGTAGCGCTCTTGAGGCCTTTAACGTCTATATGGCCCATTAGACGGTGGTAAAACCCACGCGCTTAGCCGTTTCTGAGTCCGAACCAGGACCAAACAATCTCGTAACGTCTGGCACCATCCCCGCAATCTCCGCTGATTGCGGAGATGTCGAGGGATTGCTCGGATCGTGTTCCGGAGCTTGTACAGGAACTACTTCCATCTTGTACAAATCTCGTACGATGGAACCTACGGCGAATGGGACCTTCTTCTCGCTGAGGTATGTGATCTTCCCATTGCCTGTTCGAGTACTAACGCCTTTCTTGTCGAGTCTAGACCCAGATATAAGATTGCAGCGTGCTGTTGGAATGTGAAGGATGTTTGACAACGAAAATTTTCTTGTAGTCTTCCCAATGATGGTCTCCAATAAGATCGTACCTTTTCCTACAGCAACTGTGGACAATTTTGACCCAAAACCGTGGACACTAAGTGGCGATTCCAATTCCACGTAACTGTGGAAGTACTTCCTTTCTCTAAAGATATGTCTCGTAGCTCCAGTGTCATGGTTTATGGAGTCGTTGGTGGCCAGTTCGGTGTTTAGTGCTGTCGCGTTGACATTGACGACTTTGTTTAGGTTGATTCCACCTTCATCATCTTTGCTTGCTGTATCTTCTCTGACCTCTACCATGAACATGAACTCGTTTTCTACTTGTCCGAGGATCTGGTCGACCTCACTGTCTGTCGGTCGTCCGTAATCCGCTGTTGCTGTATGGCGACTCGGGTCCCCATCACCTTCCCTGATGATTTCTTCCGCCATTCGCACAGAACCTCCAGATTGGTTCATCTTCTCTCTTTCGAGAGCTTCTTTTCTCCGAGCAGCTAACCTCGCATCTGGGTGGAGGTGTAGGTTCCTAGCACCCCTGTATCCAGGTGGGTACTGCCCTGCTCTCCCTCCTCCGTAGACAAAGCACTTGGCCTTTGTATGGCTGACAGGGATCCCGCAGTAGGTATTCTCGCAGACTTTGCTCCTGTTTCCATTCTGCGGGAAAGGCTTGTGTTTACGGTCGTTACATTGGAACTGGCGTTTTGGGGCGGAAGAACCGGACGGGCCAACGTTGGCATTGTAGACACCGGCTACAGCTCTCTCTCTCCCTTTCCCCTTTCCAACTGCCACGATAGCGTTGATGGATGCCACGGATGGGGCGATTCCTCGTTCAATCTCTTCCGTCTGGAGACGTCGTATGACCTGTGAGGAAGTTAATGGTTTCCCAGCTGCCTCTGCTTCCCTCAGCTGTTTGCGCAGGTCGTCACGACAGTACCTCCACGAGTCGTCTTGGGACATCAGGGTGACAATGTGGCTCGCAAATTCTGTGTCAGCCATCATGGAAGGATCAGCATCGCGGAGCCTTCCGTACAGCTGTATCATCATTCGGAGCCAGAGGACAGGGTCATCGCCTTCACAGCTATTACCTATAATTTGCTGTTTGATACCGATGGCGGCGAGTGTGTTAGCTGGCTTGTACTCGTCCTTGAGTGCATGCCAGGCAGCATGGGCAGAGATACAATCTCGAATGACGTAGAGTTTCTGTACGGGAACTGCTTCTACGATGAAGGACAGTGCCTTCTTGTCTCCGTTAAGCCAAGATTTCGCTTTGTCCTTGGCTAATTGGACTACGACCTCGTTGCCGGGAGTTCGGATTGTTACGGTGTTTCCTTCTGGATCGATCCCTTCAACTTCACGACTTATCTGAAGGTCTGGGATCGTCGGTGGATCATACTCGGGACCACCGATAAATTTCCAGTAACCAGCAGCATCGAGTTTGAGTGTCGCTTTGGTTTTGAACTCGTTGTAGTTATTCGATCCATCCTCATTTTCCTTGATAGGAGTAAGAGTGAGTTTCTTCCAGTCTGCCTTCTCTATCTCGTCATTAATTTCGGCCATTGTAGATGTATTGGATTATCGCAAGGAATAGGTGGTCTGAGGAGGAAGCAAGGGATATGTTTTGTTGGTACTTCTGAGTTCGTTCGTAGTGCACAGTTTAGAGCTCAGGGCCCATAACCTGTCAACGGTTATGCGTGTATATAAAATATATTGATGCGGAGCTGGTACGGAGCTGGTACGGAGCAAGAACAGATAAAGGGGTTATTGCTCCGTCCCAGGTTAGTAATGCTGCCTAATACGGAATCTAATGATTAGACGCTCGGTCATCCACTGATGACAGGTTTCTCCCTTACACTCACTTCCACTGACATCCTGCTTGAAGTTGTCTCACTCACCCAATAATTAGGGATCTGCACCATAACTGTAAGTTACAGTTTACGGTATGGTTATACAGGTAGGTTATACAGGTACCCCTAACTGTATGATAAATGATATGCTCGGAAACTTTTTATGGCTGTATTATACAGCTGCTATATGGGTATCCTGTACAGCAAGAATTCAGCAAGCAGCTACATGTCGGTGGGTCCCAAAACACTCAAATTAATGGTTTTTGCATAATGGATATTGGCCGGGACTCTGTAACTTGAGATCTAACATGCCATATATAAAGAAGAGATTTTGCAAATTTTATGGCTGTTTTTATATGGCCATAACTATATACAGTATGGTGCGGATCCCTACCCATAATACATATCCATATATGACACATGTCTTGATGCCCTGCATCAGGCCCTCGAAGTTCAAGGATTAACTTTCACATCCTATACTTGAAAAAAGGGTTAGATGCCTGCTGACCAATAATTTGTAGACTTAGTAAGCAACTTAGCTGCACAGCGGCAGCACGAAGCACTGAAACTTCAGTATTCCCATATTTGGAATGGCATCGCAGGCATAAGCTCTGCACAGCGGGCCCGTGGCAGCGTGGGGTCTGGGGGAACCCCAGTGCTCCATGCAGTGGCAATCTAAGCTTCAAGTTCATACACATTTGAGTGTAAGTTCATTGACTCTGGAGCAAGGAAGACTGGATTTACTTAAGTCCTTCCACCTACACACCTGGAGACATCCAGTTAAGCAGGGCTGCTTCATGAAAATTTTGGTCAAGATGATTTAAGCAACATTTAATTCAAGAGAAATCCAAGAAAAATCAGTGTCAGAATTCTGTTGTTTTATCCATTCTTTCATTGAAAAATAACTGAATTACTTAAACTTGAGGTGTGTACTGTACCAATCAAAGCACTTCGTCAGTCACAGGTCACAGGGCCTTCAAAAACGACGAAATTTCACAGAGGCCACTGGTCACAGAGCCTTTTGATGAATTCTCAAATCCATTGGTCACAAATGATTTTTTCGCGCTTTTAGGGTCTTTTTTTTTTTTTTTTTTTTTTTCAATTTTTCATAATTTTTCCCATCACGCCTGTAGCCTTCTTGAAATCAGATGAGATTCAAAGACATAGACATTCAGGCATTGGCACTGTAATAAGTATATAAGAAATCTAATTTTCCTTCATCCCCTGCATCAGCAAAAATGGTCTGGGCCTGGGATAGCCTATAGGTTAGACTAATATGACCTGGGCAACCTGGGCAACCTGGGTGACTTAGGCCACCTAGGAATATGCCCAAATCCTAATATCACTTGAGAGTGACTTAGGCTACCTAGGAATATGCCCAAATCCTGATATCACCAGAGGGAGCCTCCTTGTAGCCTGAACACAACCTGAGCACAACCCAAGTGCAACCTGAACACAACCATTTGGATTATATTGCGGATTATGGCCATCTTCTGCACATTTCAAAACCAAGTCTTTCCACTTTGGTGTAGGTCCAGAACGGCCAATCCAGTCATTGATGGTTGTCCGACTGATAGAACTGAATGTCTGAGGGTGTCGAGTCTGAAGGAGACGTGCAATGTCGGTTGCACTCCAGTTTCCTACTTCAACTGCAGCAGCTTTGATAATGGACCAGGAGAAGGGTGAAAACCAATTAGTGTACTGAGCTGGTCTTGCTTCCGCTTTCCATGCTGGACCTTGAGTAGCTGAATTGGTTTCTCTTGACTTTTCCTTCATAGTCTGTGCAGGTCGGGATGCTTCTGCGGTGTTGAGACGTTCCCTCTTTGACAGTGAGTCCCGGAGATCTGCCTCAACCACCTGCAATGCATAAGCTAAAATTCAAAAACAGATCGTCAAGCTTACCTTTCGTTTTATGTCTCTGGGACTTCTCTCTCCCTTCAGAATCTCCTCTTCTTTCTTGTTTGCACGCGACTTTCTCTTCTGTTCAGTGGCAGCAATTCAAGCTCCAGTGGCTTTTATTCTAGTAAGCCGATTATCTTCTTGCTCGATATCATCCTGATGATCTCGTATCTCATCCCAGTCTGCATTATTCTGGGCTTCCTTTTCCTTCTTGGATAACTTCTTCCAACCAAAACTCAACAGACCCCCTCGGATCGGAGAAGTCTCCAATGCCAATTTCACAGTTGATTTCCGATGCTCTTTTTTTGGGAGAGCATCTGGTTCAGTGGGGGGAGATTTTGGAATATGGACACCACTCTCATCTCCCGTATCACTTGGGCCAGATAGTTTCTCACTGCGAGCCTGATATGTCAATGGCTCATAGTGGAATTCTTCAAGCTCATCAACATCAGGCAATGAAGGAAAACTCAGAGGTGTCATCCAATCATCAGCTAAGTCTAGAAGATCCTGGCCAAGACCATCGACTGTCTGACAATTTTGATATCAGCTAATGGCTCTTTTCGATCAAATGCAAAACCTACATTCCCTATTGGCATTTGCTCAAGTGACGACATTGGGTTTGTAGGAGATAACATCTCAATATCTGAATCTGAATCAGACAATCCAGTTTTGCTGAATATGATCTTTTCAAAGACATTGTTGACAGCCTGGATGATTCAATTCAGAAATTTCCTTTTTTGAAGTTTAGAAAACACATACATAGTGGACACATCGGCAAACAATTTGCTCAAATGCTTGCATTCTTAGGGCAGCTAAGCTATCCTTTTCATTTTTACAAAGGCAAGCATCCACGAATGCAAAATTCTCGAGTGCATTGAAAGTCAATGGTCCACAGGAGAAACCATCGGTTTGTGTCGTTGTTGGTAGGGTTTCAATTGGAAAAATCGGAGCCATAGATAAATGAATAGTTTTCCAAGTTTCATATGCTGCGTGCAGTTTCGATGGAATGATTTTATCACCCTGACCATGAGAAAGTGAGTCTCCGTAGCGGAACCGTGTCTCTGCTCCATCAACCACTAATGGAACCCAGTGATCAATTCCGTCTCCATCTTTTCCCATCTTTCCCAAATGAACGGCGGTGAGGAGAACCTTTTTCTTCAAGAAAACTTCCTCTCCAATATCCCGCAGCCATTTCCAACGCTTTTCTGTACGGTATGCATCAAGGTCTGATGCTGCCTCAACAACCTTCCCCATAAACTCGGTCAGCTGGACAAGGAACTTTTCTGCAAGTTCAAGGTTGTTGGATATGCGCTCATGAAGCACTGAGAGCAGATTGTCCTGTGTAGTACTATCTGTCCAGTTATCTCCAAGGAGTCTCCAAAGTGAGACCATAGGTAGTGTATCCGAGAAGCCTTTTTTCTTCAACACCCATGGAACCTCATTCAACCAAGTCCATGTTGAGTCCGCAAGTGAAGATCGGCTTTCACGGTGGGGATTTTGCTTCAGCTCCAGCAGCCAAGTCTCTATTGCAATCCATGGCTTTTGGTGCTGCTCACGATGACTGATCACCATGTTCCAAAGTGGAACAAGATAGAGAGGATATGTTCTAGTCTCCCCAGAGATATGCGTGTAACGAATGGAGTGTGCTCCTGATGCAAATTGGTCACGGGCAATCTTGAGAAGTTGATGAACTATTGGTACAGGAGGAATGGGAAGTTTCCAAATCTCTTGAATTGTATTGGAAGTCATAGGACTTGGTTCCGTTTTAGAGAAATATTTTTCTCGTGAAATGCTACTGGGCCTTTTGAGAGAGATAGGTGGCAGCTGAAAGTGAAGCATTTCGAGGAGACTAGTATCAGGTGGGGAAAGAACAGTGTCTTTGACATTGTTAGGAATGGTAAATACTGCTTTCACAGCCTTCCGTTCAGCACAAGATAGGTCTTTCCAGAGAAAATCACTGGTATTCATGGCAGGAGAATGCAAGCTGTACAAGTCATAAATTTTACAGTACTGGCCCCCGAACTGTGGCGAGAGAATGCAAGCTGTACAAGTCATAAACTTCACAGTGCCAACCCCTGAACGGTGGTGGTGGCCCGCCACTTGGAATCTGGAGTGACAAAATTTAAGGCAGGTCACAGGTCATATCTGCATTGGACGAAATCGAAATTTCGTCGGCTTGGTCACAGGTCACAGTGCCTGACGAAGTGCTCTGATTGGTACAGTACTTTGTGCTCTCCTGTATACTTATAGGCTAGGGTGCTTAGATTTTCTGATACCTATACCATTGGGTTACTTATACTTAATTACTTAAACATGAGATGTGAACTTTGTGCTGTCCAGCCTGTCCTGTATCATATATAGGAATCTGTACCATACTGTATATGGTTAGAGCCATATACAGCAAGGATTTTTGAGTCTTACAGTATGGTTATGGGATGGCTCAGGGCAGCTGTTAAAGCCATATATGGCACCCTAATTTGAGGGTTACAGGATGCAAGGGAGTCCAACTGATGTAAAAACCACTATTCTATAGATTTTCAACTATTTTGACACAATCTGACATGTCAAAGCCCCTCCAGCACCAAGCGATATGAATCCATACTGTATACAGCATGCTTTGGCACTTCTTATGGGATGGGTACAGCTACTGTATAACATGCATGTACCTGTATTATATAGACCAAGATGGCTACAGTGCAGATCCCTACTATCCTTATAGGTTAGGGTGCTACAAATTGGGATGAGCATCAGTTCAGGCCTGAATGCAATGCATTTTGCTCCCCTATCTCAAATTTTGTAGCAGCACCTATATGGTGCTGTTGACAAGCTGTTGAACTCAACCTCAACCTACATAATAATGCATTACAGGTTGATTTTTCAGATGTTTAGGACCTGTGTTATGATTTCTGAAGTCCTGAAGTTTAGAGATATTGAATTATGCATTACTGAACATTCAGTTGAAACAGTACAGTATTCATGTAACATAATTCTTAACAGAAAAATAGTACATGTACATAATGGTTTTACTCATAAATTCCATTTTATCCCATTTAATTTTTGAATTTGGCATGTTGTGGTGTACTGCCTACAGCTATCTTGAATTAACTGAGAGAAATCCAAATGCTATTAAAATAATACCTTGACCTGCGGTCACCTGCCCATACCATAAGCATGGGTCAAGCAATTGTGTGTGTTTCAGTTTCCAATGATCTCTTACAATTAGGAGATACAGAATGTCTAACACAGAACCGTCATAGTTGAGTCTGCATCCGTGACATAGGCACGGGTCTTAAAGCTTGTACATACATATTTTAAGGCATGTTGGATTAACTACTCCCTTAAGTCACTTTTCTTTGAATTAGTTCCAATTAAAATTTTGATACAAATTTCTCTCAACTGTCTGTTGGAATCATAGTTGGTGGATGTGAAGTAGAGACTGTAATCCAGTATTTTGCTCAGGGCAGCACCACCCATAGTATTTTTGTAAAACTACAGGATAGTAAATCTACACATGCCAGTGAAGTTTGCTCAGGACAGCACCCATAGTATTACTATAAAACTACAGTATAACAGTATAAATCTGAAGCTCAGATTGCGGTGTCGGCCGCAACGGCCACTGCGTAGAGCACTGAGGGTTCCCCAGACCCCCACGCTGCCGCGGGCCCGCTGCGCGGAGCTTATGCCGTGGAAGTACAACCGTTGATGCCGCGCGCTCCGCTAGCCTTGGCGCTTGAAGAGCTGACCAATGATTATGTAATCGTAGCGCCGCGGCAGGTCCCCGGCTCCCAGACCGGCGCTTACTAAGGAACTAAACGCATGACAATGAGAGCAGGCTACAAGCAGTCTAAATTCGAGTACCAGCAGAGACATAACCAATCATAGATAACGAGATTAAATAATTATGTGAAAGAGAATGGTACCAAACATCCTAACGGAGGAAACAGCCCAAACTTGAATTGATCAACAAATTAATGAGACCGCGGACAATAGCTTCTAAACGCTCCAGCTTTTCTCTCCAGAGATGCAAAACCTTGTCCTCCTCCAGCTGCAATCTCAAGAAGCGCAAGAAATGGCCCTCGAGGAAATACCTCCACATAAATACAAGCTCCTTGCGCTCGCGGACGGAAATGGCTCGAAACTTCCCAGGACGATGATGCTAACCTCATCGCGAGCAAGCATGTTCCAAACACTTGATAAGGACGAGATGTCGAATAAGGTGGCGTCGTCAATAATAAGGTATTTGACGGGGCTGTTAACGAGTCCGCCAGCATGCGATATCCGAGTTACAGCGACAGGAGAAGTTGGACCACATTGAGGTTTGATATCATTTGCTGCTGCAATATAATGTAGGTGATTGGAAAGGATAGCATTGCCAGCAGATACGATAAAGTGAATTGCAGAGTCCTTAGAGTCACGGTGGGTAATCGGTACCACGAGCCTGAGCTCAGTTAAAGGCAATGCAAGGAGTGCATCACGCTGTACACTCTGTTGGAAAGACCACAAAGGTTCAGAGTTCAGATAATGAACGAGATAGTCATTTAGAGATTGCATTGATAACGGTCGATAATAGGTCAATACCAGCGGCTGTAGGTCAGAAGTGGAACAGCCGTTGAAATGCGAAACGGATGACAGAAGATGTATGACTGTCCGGTCCGCTGACCCGTCAAGATAAGCCATAAATAGCATAACTGTCAGAGAAAATGACGTATTCTGCTTATAAAGATGCGAGATAAGAATACAGATTAACTAAATGGGGCGTTTTTGACTGTGGGAAGCTCGATCGCAGCAGACAAGGCCCTTTCTCTGCACTTCGTTTGAGAGTCGGGGAATTTGGCGGACTTTCAATTCTTAGCGCCCCGATAGGATTTCTGCGCTCGCATCTCGCTCGCATCGATTCAGCTCCATTTTCTTCCCAGCGCTAGGCTGGAATTGCTCGTGCCCGTTGTCACCACTATTTCCTCGCTGCTGCAATCATGACTGCCGATATTCTGAATCTCTCGCTGTATTCACTCATGACTCCTACTGAAGGAGGCGCAATCATACTTTTACTCACTATAGGCCTGGTTGTCCCCTTCTCGGCTATGTTTCTCATGGCCCGCACGCCCATGGACGACCAACATGCGAAAATTCAACGCGCGGCTCGAACTTTTTACCGAAAAGCTTGGGGACGTCCGTGGCCACGCCAGCAACGAAAGACCTTACACAAGGCTCGTATTGTTCCCACCGACTACTCAGTCGACGATGTTGACGGATACGTCTTCGCCGACGTCGCTAACATCCCCGATATAATCGAATACACTTGCTTGTATGAGGTCAATCAGATTGCGAAAACCCTTCAATCAACCTTGCAGACCAACGTTCTCCTCATTCGTGAAGAGTATCTCACTCTCCATAAAATGATAACCGACGCGAATGAGGCCGCGATTGTTGTGACGGGTCAAGAAGGAATCGGTTCGTAGGCCGCTTTTTTAATTACAAAATGAATACTGATTTCTGCTCTTAGGAAAATCCACCTTCCTCCTGTATCTTCTTCTGCATCGTCTTGAACGCAAACAACCGACAGCGGTTCAGTTCAGCCCTCAGTGGACTTTTATCTTCGATAAACATGGCGTCGACGTAAGGAGAGCCGAAGACGTGGACTACGTCCGGCTTACGAATTGTTGGGCCCTGGCGGATAGTAACGCGAACCTTATCCAGCCATGCGCTGCCTTCCAGGTCCATGCCCAGCGTCTTGTACATACATCCTCACCGAAACCTGACAGATGGAAAACTTGGATTAATCAGAACGAGGGGACCTGCATCGTTTCAGAACTGCCGACTGTAGTAGAAATAGCGGCTATTCTGTAAGTCGAGTTGGTGCTCATCTGCCAGGTATTCTTGCTCACGAAACCCGCTTCAGAGAAGAGCAGAACTTGGATCCTAGTTTTGCTCTTCCCCTGGTTGACAAATGGGGACCCTCAATTCGTACAATATCGCGCATCAGGCGGCTTCCCGATGCTGAAACAGCGTATGAAATGAAGGCCCAGACTGCAGCCCAGGCAATAGCTGCCAGTCCGCACTCAATCAACGTGCTGGATGGCAGTGATAAAACAGCGACTAGCGAAGGATCTACCATCGTCTTCTATCGCCCGAACCGCTTCGAAAAGAATGGTAGGACTGTCTCCATCCATGGGATCCCCTTCATCCCGACAAGGTACCTCCTCGATATCTTTGAGCATACTCATCTTCTGTCAACAAACGAGAAGGCGCTTGATCTCTTTTTTGCTCTCAGCTCCCACGCACTCACGAGACACCCTTACGGGTGGTATCATGAGAAACGTATGCATACGTGCATGTGCGCAGGTGGACCAACTCTCGAGATCTTTCAAAAAAATGGTCATCACGTGCGCAAGCACATCCAGCCATCATCTACACTTCTTCCGGGAACGAAGTCCAAGTTGAAGCACTCCCATACCACTCAGTCGTATTATTGGATGCCCTCAGCGGTCAACTTTGCTGGCATTGATGGTCTTTTAAGGAACGGCAATGATATCTATACATTACAGGCAACTGTTGTGCAGGAGGCACACAGAGAACCCTCTGCTGGAATTAAAGCAGTGTGGGGTGCCCTTCCAAGTGATTATCGGGCTGACTACACATGGCATTTTGTTGTTGTCTCCGACAATGAAGAAGCAGCTAATATGCATCTGAAGACATCGGTAGATCAGTTGAAGACATTTACTCTTGGTGTTGGTGGTCGAAAAACTGTAGCGGTGTGGGCTTGTATCCTTCCAAGCTAATTGTCAGTTCTCCTCTTTTCTGAACTCATTCCTTATCACTGTAATCTGTATAATTTCCTAAATTCTTGGTGAGTTATGCATACTTCTACCATGAATCAAGCACTTTGGGGTCAAGAATAAACCAAATGATGACTTGCTTATGGTACTTGATGGTCTAATCAGCTCAGTGAACCAAGTGGGTTGTCATACATATTTACATAAGTACCGTGTGTATTGTACTATCAAATAAAACAAAACGAAAAGGGAGAAGGTGGGAGGGTAGCGCGAATAAAGAATTAGACTATTGAGACGGAGAGGACTATAAGCAAACAGAGAAAATAAACGGAATTTCTGTACGTACCTGGTGAGACGGAGAGGACTCTGGGGCCTCCGTCTCACCAGCGCCGAGTATATATAAGCAACTCCTGTAGACAGGGGTTAGCATGCCGCACGGCTCAGCGCTCTGAGACTCACCTGTTTGCGACGGAACCACTTTTGACCTCGCTAGGTGGGTCCCGTACAGGTACGCTTGCATCGCATTGGTTTTACCTTTACTGATTAGACTTCAGTAATCCTTTTAGGATTAAATCCGACTAATCAGCTCAGTGAACCTTCGAGTTAGGCAAAATCAACCCCGGGGGGCCCGCGTGTATTGGGAGACGCTCCGAAGTGGGTATAAAGGGTACAAGAAAAAAGAGCCGAGTCATGAGAGAAATAGTTGATGAGATTTAGATGGTAGGAGCGTCTCGTTGTCGACTCTGGAGCATTGCATGCAGCAGGGTCGGATTTTTCCGGATGTAGATTTGGAAAGTGGGTGAACTCCAGTGTCCCGCCGCTTGGATAACATGTGGGGGTGCTCCGTCTTCAGCCAGAGCCGTAGCGCCACCTGCACGCATTGACTGACCCGCGTAGTTTGAGTTGGGAATGTGCTTGCGAAGTCTCTGAATGAAGAAGGACCTTTTCGGGACTTGCCCATCTGCTCTAACCCATAGGAAAGGGTTTAGCGGGCAGGCATTATCTCGCAGACGTAGGTATTTTCGAAAGAGCGTTAACGCCAAGGAATCAGTGATTATCACTCGGTTCCCCTCGAAAAACCTGTCTGCCTTGTGAGATCGAAGTGTGAAGGAGTATTGGCTGTCAGACATCAAAGCGGAAAGTTGCTGGCAGTATTTGCGCGGATTGCGTTTAGCAACAACATCTGCGCAGCACATCTCGCCTAGACGAAGAAGCCCATAGAAACCTGTAAAGAGCATTGCTGCCCAAAGAACATTGTCGTACAATGGTGATGAATCAAGTTTTGAGGCAACTGAGCGTAAGAGATCGCAACCGAGAAGTAGTTTTCGATTAACGGGCTTGCTTTTCAGTCGTTTGCACCCTTCTAGTGTGCAAGTGACGAGCTTGGAACAGCGAATTTTGCGTATATTGGGGAAATAGGGTTCGAGCTGGTTGCAGATTCCCGATAGATAAGAGTCAACGGATCTTGGTTCAATATGATGGCACATGAAAATGGTGTAAAAGCTGAGAGTATCAGCTGTGGGTGCAATCGGGAAGGAATGAATTTTGCAGAATTCGATGTAAGAATTGAGAGCGGAACCATAAGTCAGGGATGTTGTGGAGTCAATTGAGGACCCGAGAGTGATGGCATGTTCATGTATCAAACGCTCTGTGATCCAGGCTTCCCTACGGGGCTGCCTGGACCGAACTGTACCAATATTCATTTTGACACCTCCCCCAGCCACTCAGGAGGGGGTGCAAAAGTGTCTACACGTAGATCTGGTTTGAGCTCGCGAGCTCTCGCAAAGTTACTGCATGAAATAGCATCAGCAACAGTGTTGTGATCTCCTTTAACATGGAGGATGCGGACGTCAATGTTGAAAGCAATGAAATCATCAACCGCCGAGCGAAGAAGGGGATTAAAATCAGGGGACGCAGAGAGCGTGTTGAAGACATCCACAGTGTTCTGACTGTCTGTGAAGATAGTAAGGCAGAGTTCACGAACAATCGAGGCATCGGTGCACATGGTCAAGCCATACCAATGAATTGCACTGACAACACAGAGTGCTTCATAGAAGAAAATAATGCGGCCCAACAAGTCCTTGGGTACGGGACAGTAGAAACCTAGCCTAAGCTCAGGCACATAGAATCCCATACCCTCGAGACAAGCATCACAGAAGATAGTGAAGTCACACTCCGCGTAAGGATCCCAGTCTAGGCCGTCAAAGAGATAAACACCTGAAGAAAACTCAACGTGAGTTAAAAACCAATGCAAATCGGATTTAACAGGCTTGTTTAGGTACACAAGCACATTCTGCTTGTCTTTTCCCTTCATCTTATCATAGATGTTGGAAATACAAGGCTTCATGAGCAGAAACACATTGAAAGACCAGTTGAGCCAACCAGCCAGTTTCTGGAATCCGTGAAGCGTGCGACATCGGTTTGGTGTATTGATGAAATCCCGTATGAAAAGGATTAATTCCTGTTTCAAATCAGGTGGCATAGTTACCGTCATCACGTTGGGATTGACCTCGTACCCAATTATTGGCAGAGTTGTGCCCCAGACTTGCTTCTCGCGTTTGTGAGGAATACCAAGGTAGTCGTAGAGTTCCAGCAGCTCAGCTTGCTTTGTCAGCAACATGACATCATAAGGCGCATAGTAAGTCAATTTCCCCTCTTCTTCCCACCCGAATGCATCATCCATGTAGATGAAAAGAAGGAGGATGAGCATCACGTTGATCGCAATCCAGATCACGAGCCCAGCAAACGTCATCCAGATTCTTGGTGATCCGCAGTTACCAAATGTGGCGCACCAATCAACATTCCTCTTGACAGCAACTACAATGTTCCCGCTCTTCAGCTCAGCCTTCATAGGGAGATTTGAGCATCAACCTGTACGCCTCCGAAACATCTGACTTAAACATCACCAACCTCTTTTGCGGATTCCTTCTTTTGTAATCCAGCAGTGCAGTCAACAACTCCTTAATTGTATCCATCCTCGCTCCTTTCGTAACGACTTGGTCGACCATCAAATTTTGGCAGAATTTGCCAGCGCTCTGGTTCGCCACAAGACGCAGTTTTTCCGTATGAGGTTTTGGAACTGCAATAGTGGGTGTAGAGTACATTCCTGGAAGGAGATCTGGACCAAACGTGCGCGAGAATCTCCCTTTCTTTACTTTGTCATCGCACTGATTATTGATAAAATCTCATTCCTTTTCAGTTGGTGGCGGCGCCCAAGAAGCATCCCAACCTTCTGGATATCCATCCGCATGCTTCGTGTCTGCGAAGGGCCAGAAACCATGTCTCAACCCTTCGACTACTGAGCGCACAAGCGGCTGGTTCAGATGCCCTCTCAGCATCTCTTCAAAATGATTGACATTGATGAAATGGGGAACTTGGAACAAGTCGAGATTATTGTGTATTGTTTTCAGGGCAGGTTTGTTTTCATACTCGCTAGCGGGCAGTCTGGGAAGAGGTTCATTGACTAACATATAACCTACAGCTCGACTGCTGCAAGTCACTCCCTCCTTCCAACCGAAACCTCTCCTGTACCTGGGCATGAAACTTGCATCACCAAATTCCTTCACGTTCTCTTCTGCTTCACCCCCAACTCCTATCACTCCTCTCCCCCAAGCTACCCACTCCAGATTGGACAAGAACGACCTAGCTGCTAGCTCAGGTCAATCGGCGTTCCTTGCTGGGACATTTCGTGTCAACGTGCTTGTTGGAACCGCAGTTGATGCAGACATGTTTGTAGTGGCAATTGACTCTGGAACAGTTGCCATTGTTCCAGTTTCAACAAGCATCTGATTTCCTTTCCTTGGCTCTTCCTCCGCTTTTTCCTTATGCACTTGTGACAGCGATTCCGGCTGATTCAAGATGAGCCATCCGGAATTGGGAGAACTTTTCAAATTCATAAAGCAAAGTGTCTCTTTGTTTTCTGACGTGGATTCGCACCACTTTGTTGTAGTTGATGACACGTTGATGGAAGATTGGATTGGTGCATGCGAAGAGATTATTGATGTGTTCGAAGTATGCTTTGAACCCGAAGTCTCATCCTTTAGGCTTTGATTGTGAACAAGGCTGCATCTTGGTATACCATGAAGGCATTGATCCACTGCCCATGGTTGGAAATCTTTGTGGTTGGTTTGGACCTTGGGAGTTCAAGTGAATGGTCTCCAAAGTGAATTGTGGTCATTCCATCAGCCTCGATTGCAAAGGAATTGCTAGCAATTTCATCGAGATCAACATATCTGTCGAGACAGACATGCTTCCAGAGGGAATCGGGCAGAGCTGGCTTTCCAAGGGCGCAGTTGAGATCTTTAAGTGTTTCTTTGATCGATTCATTGTAGAATCGAACTTGCTCTCGAACGTTTTCATGCGCGGGGGAGAGGATAGCCGCATGGATAATGTCCGTGGTGTTCCAGGCAAACTCCTTCCTCCTCTTGACCATTCGGACTCTGTCCTCTTCATCATCTTCGTCCTCTTGGTTCCTTTGTCTGCTTGCATTCGTTCCTCGAGGGTTCGCTTCTTCCCCATCTTCATCATTGTCATCGATCCCTTCTCCTCAATTTCCTCCACCGTTGGCTCCATCGGGGTCGCCACCTCCCCCTCCATTTCTACCCACTTGTTCACCCCCTCGCTGCAGCCGCATTCTTCTCCCGTTCCGCAGAATCAAGTTGTTCCATATAGGGGCAAATGAGGTTGGGAGTGAATTTGATACTACATTCACTGCAGACAGAACTGATCTTGATTGTAAGTCGCGAGAGGGCCTCAGACTTCGTAATAGTTCCCTCGTTGACGAGTTGGACAATCTGTTGAAGAGACTGGATCTCCTCAGGAGAGATCTGTTGTTCTTGTCGAGTTCCATCGGTCATGTCGTATGAGATGTAGATGAATAAATGTGGTTTATTAGAGTAGCGACAAATAAAGAATTAGACTGGTGAGACGGAGAGGACTATAAACAAACAGAAAAATAAACGGAATTTCGCATGTACTGTGAGACGAGAGACTATAAACAAACAGAGAAAATAAACAGAATTTCCGCACGTACCTGGTGAGACGGAGAGGACTCTGGGGCCTCCGTCTCACCAGCGCCAAGTATATATAAGCGACTCCTGTAGACAGGGGTTAGCACGCTGCATGGCTCAGTGCTCTGAGACTCACCTGTTTGTGACAGAACCACTTTCGACCTCGCTAGGTGGGTCCCGTACAGGTATGCTCGCATCGCATTGGTTTAATCGCTGCCTTCTGAATCAAAATATCTTCAAAGCTTAAGTTGTCCCAGACAGGAAGAGACTTCACCCACAAGTTTCAGCATCTCCAACTACTGCGTGATTTAGAACCAATTTGAAGATGTGTGGCATCTTTGTAGACTGTTCAGTATAGGCATCTGGGTTTTGGGCTTGGCTAATGGGGCTTGGGAGTACAATATGGTGCAGTCATTCTCTTGAAGAATCTCTTTCAGTGTCAGGCTCAGGTCTTGCATCCTTCTCCCTTTCATTTGGCCCACCTAGCCGAGTTCAGGCAAGATCAAGTCTGTATCGTTCCTCTATGATCATCTCTAAGGTTTTATTGATGTGATCTTGAAGGTCTGTTAAAGATCAAGAATTCATTTGCATTGGCCACAGAGTCCAACAACCTAACACTTCTTCTTGGGTGACATGTAGTGGTGATTCCCTTCTAACATTTGAACTTTAGACATCTAGCTAGACATGAGCACAAATTTTTAGGCGAATGTTAGCTCTTTCATCAAATAGCCACTGAAATTCTGGTTAGAGCAAGTCTAAATAGTATGCAATTTGATAGAGAAATGGTTGAGCTACATCTCCATCAAGTTTTGACTGCATTTTGACCATTTCCCCATGCCCCAGTGGCCAAAATAGGCTCAAAAACCTCAAATGCATTTGACATTCGCATTTTGGCATTCGTGAAGGGCTAATTTGTGGCATAGAGCTTGGGGAAATGGTTCAAATGTGGTCAAAACTTGATGGGGATGTAACTCAACCATTTCTTCATGAAATTACATACTTTCTGGACTTATTCTGACCAGAATTGCAGTGGCTATTCATCAAACAAGCAAACATTTGTGAATACATTTGTGCCCATGTCTACATCTAGCGTTTAGAGATATTAATCAACCAAGGCATCATTTTTGGAGCACCTCGTCATACTCTTATGAAACTGTACTGAGGTGTAGGAGAATGTAGTACAAAATTGAAAGATGCATGTGACTCTGGATAAGCCATGTATGGGCATGGGAATAGTCACATGATAGCGGATATCCCATTTGTGGATTATCACAATAATTCAGGTGGCAATTCAGTAGACCTTAATTTTTTCCCTTTGCAGTGTGAAATGGCATTCCTAGGCCTCCAGCAGAACGATCATCTCTAAATTTTCATTGATGAGAAGGCTTGCTGCACAAATCATCTCAATTCATATAATTGCTCTTGTCCCACTCCCTTCAATTCAAGTCACTCAATCAGCGAACTCACAAGGCTTGAAGGCTCTGCATTTGGATTGCCCTAGACCTCTACTCGGGGTCACCAAAAGTGACTGTCATGTGACTTTCGGGCCAAATGTTCTGGGAGCGTGAATCTTTTCTTTCAATGTTGTTCTTTGTGATGCACTGATACGCCAATTTTTTGGCTAAGGCTAGAACTGTGCAGAACCAATAATCCTAGGTTCTGTTAGTAACAAAACATGGTCAATAAGAGAACTATAGTGAGCCCGAGCTGATAGTTAAAATCTACCAAGGACCTACTATACCCAAGAGGTTGCAGAGTAACAGTACGCGCAATGGTACCATACTTAACTTTGTGAATGCGCCTCGATCAAATTCCTATGCGCGGTATGGTGTAGCAAGGCAAGCTTTTTGGATAACAAGTTGCTGACCAAGGCAGATAAACGAGCCCACATACCAGTTATACTAACCTAGGTCATTGAAGGATATACCCAAGGGATCGAAGTCTTAACAAGGCATTGCTTCTGCAATCAGCTCACCGAGGAGTCTAAATGACACTCAAGTTTATTAAACAAAGCAAGGTGGACCGAGATGAGGAAGTACCCTCAAAGTTGACGCTTGCTGGAAAGTGCCCAGGCAGATAGCCACGGCAGTCCAATGCAGCCACATGACCCACTTGCTGTAGCTACCTCTAGAGCACAGAAGGACCAAGGAGTGTTTCTATCCAAGCCTCAGCATTTTACCGAGATCCATATGCTACCATGCATCTAGACTCAAGACCACGCGGAACCAGGAATACTAACCAGTCTCCCATTGGCAAGGAAAAACATAGAAATACTTCCGAGGGCTGTTCTGCTAAAGGAACTGGTGAACCTTGTAAAAAGGCAAATGACTCGAGTTGATTCAGACCAAAATCCCAAAGGTCGACCCAATCGAAGAAGACAAACGAACAAGGCAGGAAAGCGTCAAGGCAAAACCATAATATACACGCATATATGGACATTATTTATCTTTTTCTATTTTATTTACTCTGTTTCATCCTATCTTGCTCAGTTTCTCTCATTTTCCTATTTTATCATATCTCGCTCAGTATATAAGGGTAGCTATTCTATCTCAGAATAACAAGTTAGACTTGATACCTGAAACACAGTTCTATCTTAGGACCTGTAGTGATTTTTACATGCTCAGACGCATCTGCATCATCCTCTGCAACCTTTGAAATGGGTGGCCTTCTTGTAACCTCAATAATACTGAGGCTGTTCATTCTACTTCCCGGCTATTAAGTTGAGCATTCCTGGTTTTCATCTCAAAGAGAGGTCACATCAGTCTTAGGACCGCAGGTGGAGCCTAACGTGCACACCTCGACAAGCCCGTTGTTGATTAGGAAAGGTCTTGGACCCAAGTGTTGGCTTGGTCTAGTTTTAGGGAGGAAGCTTCTCAGAGTGTTACCTAGCTTTACCAACAGATTCTACCCCTTGCCCGCTCTTTGCTGAGTGTTAAAAACGCCTACTTGAGTGACTTGCGCAGCGGTCGTATAAGCTTGTTAGGTAACTCGCAGGAATCCCTGAGAGTTGGAGTATCATTGCACAGCGACGTAAAGGCTCCCGAGATATGCAAAGTCGTTTGTTGAGTTGGCGTACTTGACCTGTGCTTTGGTGTTTCACCGCAGATACACAAAGTTGTTTGTTGAGTCAGCATACTTGACCCGTGCTTTGGTGTTTGCTTTTCCCCTTGATTAGTTCAGCGCGTCATTGTACATTAGTTGGCTTTTCAAAACCTCCCTCCAAATATAGAACCTTGTTCATCTCATACTATCTGTGTCAACTGTCAAGTGCTTTTCTCTTTGAATCAATTAGTAGTCGAGGGAACCTTTGACAACCTCCTTCCTCGCATTAAATTAAACCTTTTGGATTATATCTGATTGGGGTGATTGTTGTTTGGTTGGTTTTCATACCTAGCACAAATCTAACTCATCAGTGCTCATTCTTCATACTTGTTCTTTGTCATACACATAATTCATTGACAATACAACAAATCTATCAACTCAAAACTTGGTGTGACCTCCATTAGCTTCAATAACATCATCAATGATCTTATCCATTCTATCAATGTACTTGTCAACATTGCGTACCTCTAACCCAGCCCAGACCTTGTTTACCAGTGCAATAAGACCTTCAACAGTTGAAGGATGATGGGAGCAGGCTCTAACACCCACTTTGAGCTCATGCCAAACATGTTCAATTGGATTGAGATCAGCGGAAGATGGCAGGTGTGGGAACAGGGGGATACCATGCTTCGCGAGCCAGTTCTTGGTCACTTTAGCAGTATGGGAAGGTGTGCCATCATGCTGGAATGATATATTTCTCCTCTCTGACTCCATTTGCTTCCAAAAAGGCAGCAAGAATGGCTTAAGAACCTGCTCTCAATAAATTTCTGCATTGATCCCACCCTTCTTCCCTCCTGAACATTGCATAGATGTCAATGGCCCTTTTCTCCCCTTCATGATACATCTCCAGACCATGACATGAATAGAGGACTGCTTAAATGTTGGAATAAGGCAGTCCTCTTCGAATTCTTCATCTGCACAATGCGTTAAAGATGGACACAAGTCTGGATCTGGGTTGACCCGGATCTGCCAGACAGGTACCTGTGGCCTCAAAGGGCTGACCTGTGACCTGCCCGGATCCGTGGGAAACAGGTCCGGTATAACCGGGATCCGTGGCAGGTACCTGTATGACCTGTTGAAAAATTTTAATCTAGGTTTTCAGTACTTGTTAGTAATAAATCTTATGCCATTGCTTCCAGTAATAAATATCAGTATTAAATAGCATGGACTGGAAGTAATACAATGACTATCTTTTTGATACAGTATTTAGCCTAAGCTTTGTCAGTACTACACTAGTATTGTATTAGCAGTAACAACTGAATGAGTATAGGAGTTTGAGAGCATACAAAGACCCAGGGCTCACCTGTGTGTACCTGGACTGACCAGAAATACCAGTACCTGCATTTCAAAACCATATAAGATTATTAAAAAGGTAACATTAATTATATTCTGTAGTCTACTACATGTGTCAAGCACCATCACTTAGTCCTAGCATTACACTTACTAGTAGAAAACTAGTAATACTAGCTATTACCACTGGTATGCTGTACCTAATGCTTAAGCTGTAACTTAGTCTGGAGTAACTAGTACTTATGCAGGAATTGGTATCAATATATTATAAGTAGAGAAAACAGCCATTATACTAGTTAATTATAGCTTACTAGCACTATTGTATTCAAAACATACCAATACTAGACTATAGTACTAATATATACAGTCAATATTGACTAGTATTAAACAAATACTAGTGTTAATAACTTCATCAGGTATGAATGTACTAATATCAGTCAAACTTTAATAAAATTACTCAATATTTACAGCACTTGAATAGTAAAATTTTTATTGATGCCGGATCCACAGGTACCTGCAGGTCATTAAAAATATCCCAAAGGATGACCTGTGACCTGTAAGGATGGACAGGGGTAGGGGTCAACCCGGGGTTTTTGACCCAAGGGTATGGAGGGTAAGGGTAGGGGTTGAAGCCTTCAAAACCCTCCCTTTTTAAATTGATGATATATACATCTCATGATGTCCTATGATCTTCAACTCATCCATAAGGATGTTTTCAAGTGTTATTATATCTATTTTACCCAAAGCCTCATGAGTGATACATCATTCTGTCCAAAACCCTTAGTAAAAACTGGAGGTTTGAAGGGTAAGGGTATGGAGGGTAAGGGTGAGGTTAGGGCCATTCCAACCTGGGGGTTAACCCCTGTCCATCCTTAGTGACCTGTGCCGGATCCGTGGGAAACAGGTACCGGGATCCGCAGGTCAAATACCTGCGGGTATTCCCACAGGTATACCTGCAGGTACCTGTTCCGGATCCGGACTCGTGTCCATCATTACAATACGTCACATAAACCCGGCTGTGAGTGTCATCAAGGTAAATGTAACACTCGTCCAACCAGATCACTTTTGACATGTCGAATCCTTTCTGCTCCTCTGCCCAAGCCATTCTCTTCCTCTTCTGCACCTCCTTCAAGTATGGCACCTTCCTCGCAACCCTCCAATGGTACCCATGAGCTGCCAAAGACTGCCGAGCTGTTGAGGTGCTGATATCCAGGTTGAGCTCCTAAATGAGGCTCTGGAAGGGCTTGCGACACGAAGTTCAGGCACTTCTAACAAGTTCTTGTTTGGTTCTGTGGGTGAGCTTCTTTGGGCATCCATTATGAGGTTTGTTATGAGTAGAGCCAGTACTTTGGTATTTCCACCAGATATCAGATGCAGTTGATCGAGGGATACCGGCATAATCAGCAGCGGATGAGACTGATCTTCCAGCTTCAATAGCACCAATCAATCTGTTTTTCTTTGGAGAATCATGCTGCATTTGAGCCATTGGTAAAGTACAGGAAAATGAGATAGATATTCTACAGTGCTATGCAACTCTGCTGTCTATACTCATCAAAGTTCAAGTTCCCACTCAGTTCATCATGGATCTGAAAGTTCTTCATCTCAAGACTCAAGTCTATGTTCACTTTCAATGCCACCTGGCTATTTTATCACTTTTAGTATTCCGTGCACCTCCTACGTTTAGGGGGTATCCACAGTAGCTGGATGCATCATGCACTCCTACATAGTGGGAATCGCAGCTGACTGTGTATACTGGAAATTGGCGCTGGGACCCAAAGACCTCCCGGTCTTTCTCCCAATGATACAAGCCAGTAGCTAAGAGTGCAGGCCTGGATAGTTCCAAAGGCCATTCTCATAAGGCTACACATTTTTTTTAATATATCATATCCACGCATCACTATATAGTTCAAAGACATGATAACCACTTCACCAACGGTGTACTGAATATTCAAACAACTATTGTAACAATGATTATAGTCCGAGATAAGTGAGGAGCATGACGTGCCTTGACTCTCCTCAACGTGCTCTCTATTCAGGAGTGTGATTGGACCGTCCAATCACACTCCTGAAATAGAGAAGCACGGTTGAGGAGAGTCAAGGGCACGGTCATGCTCCTCACTGGCCGAATCGATTCATAGCAAGTGATATCGAACAGAGGAGTCGCCACTCTGACCCACCCTTTATGCTCGCCGTACACGTGAAAAGTTTTTTCAATGAGATTGTCTGTATCTGAACCAATGAGGCCGAGGGTTGAGGGAAGGGACGCACATTGATGAGGATGAGATCATGTTTCTGTGGGTCAATGGTGCTCGAGAGGTTGTTGAAGGGTTGTTGATTACACCAAGACTCCCGAAGCCCACCTCCAATAACAATGATGGTGAACTTGCAATTGGCGCTGCCGTTTTTCTTATGCGACAACATTTGGAATGGATAGGATGGACACGGCTTTTGATGTAAGGGCTTGTAAAGGAAAGGGACAAGTACCTGCACAGTGCGGAAAACCAACGGAAGGATGTAAAGATGATGACGCTCAAAAACTGCGTCGTCAGCACCTCGGCATTTCATTTCGAGCCTCCAACTTTCAACACCTTCCTAGCACGATCAATTCAACTACTTCATACCATACCCACCGAATTCAAACTGGCTTGGTCCTCAAATTTTCGGGTCCTCTCAATAATGAACGTCGAATGTGCACGTCAGGTATAGGTTTTCATTTTCTGGGAAGACACTGATGCTTTGACATAAAAGCTCAGAATCTTCAAAATTAAGAACGGTAAGCATCAATCAGTCGATACTTTCTCTCCTTGCTCATGTTCCTCCGTAATCTAGGTATTATAATACACAGAGCACTGTGGATCAAGATATTAGGATGGAGGGGTACATGAACGAGAACAGTTTAAAAGGGAGTGAGTACCCGGTAGTCCACAGTCATGCATAAGTTCACTTCCATCAAACCCATTCCAGCTCCCGCATTACATATCAATCGTATTGACACATTCGCCAGCCCACGAATGCGTACTCGTTCGGTCAAGCGAGACGTACGAACAATTTGAATGTTGTATCACACTTTCTAAATCAACGGTGAATATGCTCCAGAAACGGATTTAGACTAGAAAAATTACTATATAAAGGGGAAGCTTTCCGCTCAGAGCAGTATTCACCGGTACATTCTCTACTTCCTCATCTATCTTTACCTTTACCATGGCTGACCCTTTGAAAGCCCTTGTGGAAATTATATCCACTCAGACTGAAATTCTCCAAGCAGCATACGCAAGGAGCGGCGAAGAGACCCCTTCCATTAACGCCCCATTCCAGCCTGATAACCCTTTGGAATTCGAGGATAGCATCACCCAAGCAAGATATCTCATTGTCGCTGCTGCTAAGCAGCTGATTGCCACCGTACAGTCCCCGGTGGACTTTCTTCCTATCAAGGTCAATGGGATGTACGATACGGTGGCGATTACTTTTTTGATCGACGTTAACGTACCGGAAATCATGAAAGAGACGGGACCGAACGTGAGTCTGAGTTATTCCATCCGATGGAATAAAATGCGGAGTCCGCATTTAACTACTAATAATGATATACAGGGCGTTCACGTTAATGAACTTTCTACTGCGACCGGAATTGATGCGTCCTATCTGGGTATGTCCTCTGCTCATCTCTCAAGCATACGCATCTCCTAATACTGTGAGATTAGCTCGGACCCTGCGTTACTTGGCTATCCGCCATATTTTCAAGGAAATCTCTCCGAACGTGTTCGCACACAATCGTCAATCTTCGCTTATGACCAAGGCGAAATCGTTCAAGGAGATCCAAGAAGAGTGAGCTAGCTGAATTCGCTTCCAAGTCCATAGTTTCATCTTGTTCTCTCAGTCCTATTGCTCGATTCGACAACGCACCCATGGCCGCTTTCCTCCATATGTCCGAAGAGCTTCTTGTCGCCTCTCCTGCATTTACATCCTTTGTTAAGGACCCAAAGCAAGCTTCCGCTCCTTTCAACGTCGCTTACAAGACCCCCAAGAAGATGTGGGACTGGCTGAAGGAACCCGGAAATGAGCAACGATCTCGTAAATTTACGGTTGCTATGAAGTCTATGGGCGAAGCAATGTATCCTTCCGAAATTTTCACCTCTGGTAAGTATAGAATTCCGAATCTCCACCTAGAGAGCTCAAGGTAGTTCCTATATAGGTATCGAAGGTGATAAACTAAAACCAGGAAATGTGGTTGTGGATGTCGGAGGAAACATCGGCGTAGTGACACTTGCTCTCCGAAAGGCGTTTCCAAAGTTGCGCTATGTTGTGCAAGATCTTGAGCAACAAATCGTAGCTGGGGAAAAGGTAAGTAACTATCTATCTCTCTCAATTTTCATCTCATGATTGTTTTGCCTCAGTTCTGGAATGACAAGTACCCAGATGCGCTCAAGACGGGACAAGTTCAGCTTCAATGTAAGTGGCAACTGTAGGATCGTTAAAATATCAATTACCCATTTATGGTCTTGTAGCGCACGACTTCTTCACTCCTCAACCTATCAAAAACGCCGCCGTATACTTCCTCCGTATGATTATCCACGACTGGCCCGACAAGGAAGCCAGAGAGATTCTTGCTCACCTTCGCACTGCTGCTGGAGCGGATTCTAAGCTAATCGTTTTTGAAACATTGGCAACACATATCACTGAAGATACTAAGGGTACCGGTGCATCAAGTGCACCATATCCCTTGCTTCCGAACTTCGGTACAGAGTTTTTTACGGCTTTGGATTTGGAGGTGTGTATATGAAATTTACAGCAATGGAAGTCGGACTTAATATCTTTTAGTTGCTGACCATGTACGACGGCAAGGAAAGGACGTATGAGGAATATGTCCAGTTAGGGATGGACAGTGGATGGAAGTTGGAGGAAGTGAAGCCAGGAAAACTCGCGACAATAGTTTATTCCCCGATTTAACTGTCACTTTTCAACCTCTCTTGTTTGCCTTCAGTCATGCACTTGATATTTCTCTTCTCCAACGACCGGATACTACACAAAACGCGCACAGATCCAGTGATACCTCCAACCCAACCCCTTTGATTCTGCACCTTCACTGCCACTGTCAGATATGGTGGTCTTTACTTCAAAAATCTTCTGTCGAGTACAGAACATCAGCAAAACCTGGGTGGTGGTCATAGCAGCCATAGCAAGCTATAGCAGGCCATAGCAGCCATAGTTCTCTACAGAACTATGAGGTGCTATAAGGTGCTATGAGCTCCTGTGGGGTTGTTGAATATTTGCGCCAACTGTCAAACTTGTTTCGACATCTCATCATCTGTCATTCAACTCCGCGGGTGCCGGTGGGCACTATATAAGAGTCGACGCGCATCATTGCAACGTCGTAACATCAACTTCTTTCCCTCCAAGATTCTTCCAACGGTGAGTGCCTGCTTTCTTTCAAGTATTCTACTAACAGGCATTGCCAGCAGTCATCACTCATGAGTAGTAACAATAGTAGTATCACTACATTAGTACTGTGTGTAGAAATCATTATACTAGTCTCGCTACATTGTACTAGTACTACAAATGAGTCAATAAATTATTTTAATGATTATCTGTAGTCTTGCAATGGTTTCGCACAAGTCTCGCAAGCCAGGAGAACAATTCAAATGAATAATATATTTTGTATTGAATGTTATTCTGACAGATGACATTTTTGTGATCTCCGTCGCTCTTATAGCATTCCATAGCACTTCATAGCAATCCATAGCTCTGGACAGAGGGTACCCTTGCTATGGCTGCTATGAGTGCTATGAGCGCTGCACAGAACTGGACAGTTCTGTGCAGCACACCCAGGTTTTGCTGATGCATGAGATCTGACATTAACTGCAGTCTTTATTTAATGAGAGATTTCTCATGATTTATTCTTAATGGAGGGATCAGCGTATCTCCCGTCGATTTCCTCCTGGGAATTCGTTTCGGTGGACTCGACGAAGAACTATGACTTGGACGATCATCTTCAAGCATTTCGACAGATTCAGAACCACTTGACTCGGCGCTGTAATCAAACCACGAGTCGGTCGATCTGGAGCTGGAGTAGGGAGAATTAGGGGGAGAGGGATCGAACATTGAGTATTCAGAGGTTGGAGACAGTGGGGAGGAGGGAGGGCTAGACAAGCCACAAAAGCGGTTCCAAGAGCGGAGAGTCAAGACCGTATCTGTCATGAATCTTCCCCAAGGAGTATCCTTCGTTATCATCGATTCTTAGAGCAAGATGTACTTGACGGACTAGGAGGCCAGACAACGACGCGAGGAATCTCGGAATCGTTGCCCAACGAAGAAGTTGAAGAAGAGTGGGACCTCCCCAGTCCGAATCGAAAGGGTGATGTGCTTTGGGATCCGCCAATTTGCGACGTATGTAGATGGAGTTCAGAAGCATATCGTCTTATACTAGATAGGTCATAAGTAAGGGCTCGGACAACTTAAGTTCATACTTACACTTTTTTGGTAGATCGAAATAAACGGGCCATGGAAGTATCAGATTGACTCTTCTTAAGGGTTTGCGAGTTGATACCAGACGAATTCAGGCGTAGAGAGTTAGTTTGAGGTCTAATAACGTGTGCATAGCCTGGGAATCAAACCTCTCATGGTAAGTTATCAATGCTGGTTTGAAGGACGCAAATCACGTACGGCCGGATTTGGCGAGTGCGAAATGCTTGCTAATTCGTCGAATCAGCTCTTGATCGTCAGGCATTTCCTCTTCATCCTGATTTTAAAGTAATTGCCAATTTTAGCAATACTATCATTGACTGACTCAGGCTTTAGCAAGAGACTTACATCTTGAATGACAGAGGCCCAGTCATCATCATGGGTGATTGCAACATCCACTTCGTCATTCTAGAGGGAATGTCAGAGAATTGATGCATATATTATACAGACATACATTGCTCAAAATCCATCTGTTAATGACATCAGAAGGATGATATGCCTACCACCGAATTAAGCTTGAGGCGATGAGAATAGCATTACAGACATACCTGATATCTTGCAGGGAAATTGAGGTCTATTTCACTTCCATCCACCGAACACTCATGAGTAGTATTTGAAGAGCCAGAAGCCATATAGCGTCGAAACCACCATTCTGATGCAGGAGGCATGGAAAAGGTAGTTGATTTTGGCTTTGGTAGTAATTCATCGGCATCCAAATGGGAGATGTACGTCACTTTCGAGCCAATGCTGAGACTCCTCATGAATGGAGGGATTTGAACAGCAATTTTGAAGCCACGCAGGAACACACATCCCGATTGATTTTCGAAAACATCATCCGCGTCGCTTAACGATGTTGCGGAGTTGCATGTGCTGAACCAGTATTCTGGCTGCTCCTCCTAGTTTATCGGATTCGCTAGGTACAAATTCTAAGGACACAGTCTCTGGACGAGCGTCAAGGAAAGAGGCCACCCCCCACGCGCGCGCTTTATCGCAGCCGGTGACAAGATAGATTGAACCATTATGTGCACCACGAGCCAGTGGACCATTGATATAGATATACCAAGATCGCGCACAATCTGCAGCATACTTGTAGAATCTGGTATACTGTTGATGATCTATTCGCATTCCTCCCTCGGGAAGAATGAGTAAAGCTCCTTTGCTAGCTGACGAGCGGAAAGATAATCCTGCACCCATTTCCCTTGAGACCCCCCTAGAGATTTATCCGTCAGTAGGTGTGATAAACAACTTGAATATTGAGCTTACGGGATGCGAGGTTGACCTAGAGGCAATGGGAATCTAGTTTTGTGAATATGAGAAGGATTGCTGTCAACATGGGAGCCCGGCCCATATTCTCTTGCGGACCCAATGGTGTCGCTGTCATCAATCCCCTTGAGCTGAACGAAATCATGAGGTACTCTTCCAGCGTTCAATGGATGATCTGCCGGAAGACATGCATTAAACAGATAGTCGAACCCTCCCGAGTCATTCAAGATTCCAATATCTCCAATGCGAACTCCCATTCGTCTATACTCTTCCGGTAAGCGTTCATCCGCTTTTGGTTTCCACAGAGGGTATCCCTTCTTCCGGGGCAGTAATAATCGTGCATAAATTTCGCTTTCGACCAAGGATGAAGATTCCTCCTTGGTCTCCAACGCCAAAGGAGCAATAGTCGCGCGAGGCGTCGACTGGATCGGTGATACAAGAGTAGGTCCGGTACTGGAGGCGATTAAGACACTGTTTGTAATGTCGAAATGAGAAGCACCAGAGAAAATCCTATAAATTGGGTGAGCTATACTGAAGACTTGGGAGAGTTACAACATACTGGGGGGTAACTGCAGTCTCTGACATGAGAGTAAAACAGTAAGTTAGGGAGCTGTGCTGGTCTGTTTAGTGCTACAGCATTTTACTAGGGTTGCGGATGAGTCATGACAGCTCAATTTTCATGTACCCAGATGCGTATTTATTCAGATAACCCACTGGTTAACTCATTCTGGATGAGATGAAACATGAAAAAATGACAGTACGCCAATCGATTGGCTTGAAGTGCCTGAGGAGGAAGGAACGACATAATCTAAGCGCCGAACTCACTTTTCACTTGCGAGAACCATAATGGACGAAGACACGCCTATACAACTCGAACTTGAAGCCTTTTAAGGTGAAGGTTTAGTATTGACTGTAGGGAAAGTCAGAAAGTCATCAAGGGGAGCGTGTATATGTCGGTTACAAGTACATTGGGTTTGAATTATTGAATGCGTACAGGAAAGAATGACAGTGTCCAGGATAGCAAAGTCCATAGAATAGTGTGCGTTGTGCGACGACACATTAAGAGGCATGCACAATATGTTGATCATTACCGGTAGAAATAAATAGAGGCGTTAGGGTCATGAAACGAGCATCGCTGATCATAGAACACTAGGCAGTAGGTTGGGGTCGCTGATCAATTTGCGTCCATCTAGAGGACGTGACCATTTATCTACGCGAGAAAAGGAAGGTGAGTCCAAGCAATGTATTTCTAACAAAAACACTTGCCAGGGCATGCTAAAAGTATTTTTCCAGTGCATTCATGAATCTTTCTTGATACTCGGCAGGCGGTATCACTGTCACCTCCTTTGCTGTTCCCCGAGTTAAGGCCTTGCTTGGCTTTGTATTCTAGCGTCTTTGCAAACGTGTAGCTCCCTGTCAACCCGTTAGTCTCACCAACGAGAAAGTCAGATCGTGAGGATAACAGACCTATGGTGTCAACGAGTCCGCAGGCAATTTGTCTGTGCTCCGTGTTGACTCCGACGAGAAGTCTAGTAAAGGACCGTTAAAAAGTCAATTAGGATCAACAAAGTATGGAAACATACGAGTAATCCATGATATTGCTTCTCGAGAGGAAATCAGCATCGCTCTTGATAGCCTCATGTAATACAGCTTTAGAATGCGGACGCACAAGCGTCAAGGTTTGTTGTTGACCTATTCAAGAATAAGTTTCGATGCTACTTTGATTCGATAAACGGGACACACCTTCAATCCATTCACCATCAAAGAGCGTCTTGTTAGATGTTTGTCCAGTAGCGTTATTTCCTGCCTTGACTTTCCGACCTTGAATACCCTTGAGATCAAATGTCTTGTCCACTTTCTGGTCATAAAAGAGGTTTTCCATAACAAGCAAATCCGCTTTCGATTGTACAGCCCCAGTCTCCAGATTCCGAATTTCGATAGTATAGAAACCAATCAACTTGGCAAGTACGGTAGCCTTATTTGCAGTGGAATCAATGTATCGGAAATACGAAGGTCCGAGTTCGATGAGCACTTGCCTATAATCCAAGGTCAGACAAGCTACCAAAAGAAAGAACTCTTAACTTACAAGTCTGCGACGTTCCATGCATTAACCAAAGTCTTAATGATAAATCGATCATCGGCAGTCTTCCAAAAGTTAGATTTGCTTTTACCACCTTCCGCAGACCAATTCGTACTCCTCGATAGACTTTGCAAAAATATCGAGTCGACACCGCATCGTTTCCGAAGACTGTCGAATTGCTTGGCATAATACACCGTGCAACTAAACTTGAGTCGCTTTCCGATTGTCCAATCGTACTTGATGTGTGGACGTTCATCGATGGCATATGTAACAGCATTTATATCGGCAGAAAGTAGACCGTGGTGGTTGGTATTTGACCCGGCAGAGAGAGGTCGGGGTATCCGCTGGGGAGTCGGGAGTACAAGACGCATGGCGTTGGTGATACCAGTTGTCAATGAACTAAATGACGATTTGGCAGCAATTGGAGAAGCGATAATAGGAACTGGTGAATCTAAAGCGTCAAGACTCTCAGTGATGGATGCTGCATCATCACCACCAACGGTCATATCAGAGGCAGCTCTATTGCGCTTGATGGTCGATGCATCGGACGTAGACCAGGGATAACTTCCAACAATCGATGAACCGGGTCGAGATTCTGTATTACCAGATTCAACCGTATCTAGCTCATGAAGCATACGATGCAAAGAGACATCGTGCGTAATGACCTCGACCTCGCCCTCCGCCTCCTGTCTGCTCACTTGCACATCAGGCTTAGCCCAGGCCGAAGGAGGGGCCAACCCTCCCCCAGCCACTGAGCATGGAACTACGGCCTCCGCCTCCATTCATCAACTTTGACGTCGACGAGCCCAAACTAGCGAAACGCGATCCAGACAGGATACTAGTCGCATCGGGTGATTTCTGTCTCAGAACTTCCCGGATGGAAAGAAGAGGAAGTGGGATCCCGGGGATGTTCTTTCCTGCTAATGACTGCAGAATAAGCCTCGGGCTCATGCCAGATTACATCCTCCTGGTCGGGATCAGGCTGAACGAGTGCGGAGGTTCGGAAAAGTTTGTAGCCTGTTGCGGTTGCGGCGGAGAAGAAGGACGAGGCGGAAGTCGAGGAAGTGGAGGGGACGATCGGGGTATTTGGAGTCGTTGGTTGTAGGGAGTCTGTAGTGGATGCGGTACGGGTGATGGACAGCGATGCAAGTTCACGGTGATAGTCGGGTGTGCTGTGGGTAAGGAATGAATTAGTATTTAGACATTAGTACGACGGAAAACCCATACCTCAAGGTGAAAGCGATAATACTACCCCCAATCGTCTTCCCGAATAATGAATATTTCCACCAGGTACAACATGACAAGCTGGATGCCACCACTCGGGTTCCGCCGCGCGCAGTCTATCCGAAGGATTCAACAACATATCACCTTCTGCTCCCCCCACCCCTCCATCCCCTTCCCCCTTCTCCTTGTCCGCATTCTTCTTATTCTTATTCTTCATCATTTTATTCTTCCTCTTCTCCTTCTCATCAACCACAACAGTGTTTCTTCTGCCACGCAATCAACCTCCTTTCTGCACCGCGAGCAGCCGAGAGGAACGCTCTCCGGACCTCATTCAGCGACTCCACTGGAGTTTTGGATAACTGAATGTATAGTGTTTGTTCAGTACGGTGGAAAGTTTGGCGGAGGTTGGAGAGGAGTTGCATTGGATCTTGGGGCGGTCCTTCATCTGCTGAGTGCACTGAACTTGATGATGAGGAGGAGGAAGAGGTCAACGAATCATTCAAAGGTAAAGCTGGGTGTGAAAATGCTGTCGGCATGGGTGTTGTAGAGGCTGAGGAGGAGGAAGAGGATGCAGACGACTCGGATGGTCTAGAGATAGAGGACCCCTTTACTAATGGGTTTACTGAAATAATCTTTAGTAGCAGCGACTACCATCGGAGTCGCAGAGCTCTCCGGTAACCCAGAGATCGCGGGCTTTGGCGTTGGCTGTTCTTCTAGTTCGTCGTCGTCAAATGAATCATATGCATCGTCCGTCGAAGGTAGTCGGGGTAAGGCCTTTCGGACTCGGATCTTGACTTCTTCATTGGCAAATTTCTCTTCCTAAGATGTGTCTGAGTTGATAAGAAGTAAGTTAGTTGGGTGATAGATACTCACTAATAAGTCCATATGATCAGCCACACCTTCCCACCAAGCTTTAATCTCCCGCCTCAGCTTTTTGTCCTCATTCGAAGGCAAGATTCGTAGCGCTGCCCATTGTCGAGTCCTCATTATTACCCACCACTAATGATATCCGGCTGGTACTCTGACTCGCAGACGCTGAGCCTTTATTATCTCCACGGTAAGCAATCTGCAGCCTCGGCACCCGTAGTTCAAAGATATCCTCAACAGGATCCGTCCTGAATGACACTGTATAGTTCTGCGAGTCCGTCGCTGATGAGGAAGCAGAAAAATGGCGGACGATGTTGAATCTCTCCGGAGGCAGATTCGACGTGGATGTGGATGGCGAGCGAGGCTTGGTATGCTCACACAGTCCCGATCCCGACTCGAGTACACACACAAGCGGCGAATATATCAGAAGCTCGAGGTATTTGGCAAACGAGAATAGATAGGCTCCGTCATTTAGTTCGTTTTTTGCCGCTTCATTAGAGGCGCCGCAGATGGAACAGGACTCCCATATGGTGATTGTTCGGTCCTTGGTGTCGGTGTCGAGTTGAAGGTCCATAGCGTCAGCAGGATCGTCACCAGCCGTAGAGGGAGGTGATGGGGTCTTTTCAGCCTCGCTGCTGCTCTTGACCTCGTTCCCGTTCCCCCCGCCATCATTCGTCTGTGTTTTTTCCGCCATGCTACTCGAAAGACTTTCCCCCGAGTCTCCAGGCCATCCGATATTAACAGTAATCCTCACTCCGCCATGTACAAACCTCCTCTCATGCTTGCCTATCTTCACCTCGCATGGTTTTTCGGTCGGCGCACTAGACGCACCGGTTCCTACTAAACCTGGTAGTCCTGGCACAATCCCGCCACCTCTATGATGATGCTCTCCACGCGAACGGCGCATCCGACTACACGGGGTATCAGCTTGGTCGATCCATTGTATAATTACGTCGCCCAAGCATTGATCTAGAGCCTGAGATGAGTCTTTAGACGATGAAGAGCTGACATCCTCTGGTGTCTTGGAACCACCAGAATAGTAATCATAGTAACGATACGATATCCAGTGAGGTTGATTACACGACGTATGAGTAGGAGTGGGCTTTGAGGCTTTGGTGGTGGCGGAAGAATCAGACGAATCTGAGGTTTGGGAAGAGGAAGAAGAAGCTTCTCGACTCGGGGCTGATGATAGCGCTGAAGAAGTCGCTGCGGATATCGATGCTTCCGGACCAACAGAGTCCACAGGAAGGCAAGCTCCCGGAAGGGGAACATGGCTCGAAACCAGCAATGAAATCTCTTGCTGATTGACAAATCCTGGTATCCCGGCCATGCATTTCCCCTTGTTCAGCTTTTCCTTTTCCTTATCTTTCTCTGAATCCGATTCGACAATACTGTTGGTACTGCTCCATCCCAATAAACTGTTCAGCGCAACCCTCTCGTCGCCCATTAAGGAAATCTTCCTTTCCGGGTTTGCCTTTTCCTTTTCCGCCAATCGGACTAGGAGCATAGGTGGATCAAAGACAACGCCCGGAGAGGTGGAAAGGACGTTTTTCTGCGCTTCGATACGGGAGAGGGTTGTCAAGAAGGGTGAAGAGGGGATAGGTGAGGGCGGAGATTGTTCAAGCGGTGGAGGCGAGGAAAGGAAGGAAAACCGACGAAGTCGATTAGTACTGGTTTCGTCCATAGATGAACGAACAGGTTGTTCCTCTGATATAGACGGAAACGGTACCGAGTCCAATGACGAGCGAGTAGGTACGTGTACATCTCGCGAAGTAGTTCGTCCAAGGTTCCGTTTAGAGAAAAAGGACAAGATACCGCCGGGAATAATTGAATTTCGATTACGAGATTTATTACTGCTGCTGCTGATACTGGCTCCGTGGTCATAAGGAGACGGAAGAGACTGTTGGGAGTCGGCAGATAAGGATGGCACTCGTATCCGCGGTTTAGGTACGGCGAAAGTAAGGTGAACGTGAGAGTTTGCTAGGATTTGTTGCTCGAGAAGCAGGGAAAGATGAACGTAGATGCAAAGTTTAAGTGTTTTTGCAAGAACGCGGTAATGCTGAGGTGAAGGGACACCCTTGAGCGTAAACGTACCACCTACAGGGCGGGTTGGGACTATATCCCAGATTAAACTGAGACCCAAATAATGAAATTGTTGAAACTAACCTTCCCAGTCCTGGAATCCATATAAAATGGCATCCAAGTTGTCTGGATCTTCAGGGAGAATAAATGAACCTGTTGTGAACTTGCAACCAAAACTCAGGGGCACAATATCGAACCCAGAATCCTCCTCGGGTACTCGGGTTCCAAGCGGGGCGAGACAGAGAATTAAATGCTTGGATCTGCGAATCCGCGAAGGAACATCTGGTTCGGCGACAATTTGTCGGAGCTGCTTTAACTGGTCACTGGTGCTGTTTTCCTTTTCGAGTTTGGGTTTTTGCTTCTGCTTCCTACCCCTCTTAATTCCACTCAGCCATTGACCCTGTCCAACACTATTTCCCAGATCATCCAATACATCTTCAAACACATTGGCCCATTCCTCCAAGTTGTGTTCAAGCCAAATATCGTCCAATTCGGATAGTACAAATCGGATGAACCGTGCTCGATGTTCGCGTGCTTTGACTGAAAGCCGCATAAGGTCAGGTGTAGGCGGAAGAGGTTTAGTATCGTCGTCCATTATTGAAACTTGTCTTTTCGATTTCCAATACAGCGTTTCTGTATCTTCATTGGAAGAGTTTGTAGTAAAGTGTCACTGCTGAGCGTCATAGAAACAAGTGAGGACGGAGATAACATCGGCCCGATAGACGCTCAATTTGCCATGCCTCACCGCAACTACAGTCTCTGCATCAACTCTGCATCTTCCGAATACCATATCCTTGAAGACTCCAGCAGACAAGTATCGCATCATCTTATTATTTCGTTCTTAGTATAAATTGGCGCCACATAACAGATGACCCAAAACATTTATCTTTCTCTCAAGTACAACCGTACGTTGAAATTCATTCATTCAAGAACATCGCTATTCCTTTCTAGATTCGCTTGCTTGGGAGGGGTTTCATTTAACGTGCCTGTCTTTTTCCTCTTGGGGGCCTTTCCCCGTTCGACACTAACCGCTTACTTCTATCTTATCCCTGGATAAATTTCTCCAGGAAATACTAGCCAATACATGCCTTCGGAGCGGCTTGACTAGCCAGCATCGTTCATCCCAGAATATGGCTGTAATAAAGGTTACCTTATCATGTGCTGAATTCGGTAAAAGTGAAGCGGATCATCAATATCTAATGGGGTAACAAGCTTCTAAATTAGCTACTGGATGTGCAGAACCGATACAGGACTTTTTTGAAAAGCAGACATAAGACCATTGCTAGCCTGTCTTTTGCTTCTTGGGCGGCGGAGGTAATTCCTCGCTTGACACTGAGTTGGCCTTTCCTCCGCTTGAAGCAGCTTGGCTCTTTTCTCCCTTTGGCGTCGCTGCCTGGGTCTGCTGTTTCATCCATGACCAATCCTCAGGCTTGGAATCTGGCACCTTATTCTCCTCCACCTTGTCTTCAGGGGCCTCTTTTGGCTCACTAATCCCCCATTTCTCCCATGGCGCAGTAGGTGATGCGACTGGTTTGTACGTATCTGTATAATAAAGGTAAGGAAGCCGCGAGTAAGTTTCATAATTCATTTCAGGTTACTGAATCCTCTTTCGAGGGCACTCACTCATAGGTTCACAGTCTAGCGTTAGACCGAGATGATTGTTAGGGATCAACTCATCCGGAATAAATGACATCGACGCCGATGCACCATGTACATCGGCGGCCTCAGCCTGCTCCTTTTTCACAAAGATGATCGCTGTGGCTGGAATACCCTTAGATTTGGTGTATGCTTGTAGGTGACTTATGGACTCGGTAGCCGCAGGTGGAAGAAGCTCCTATGCCAATGTAATATGCAGATCAGCGCTCTGTAGTTTAAAAAAGAAATCATGTATTTTGGTAAGCTTACTTTTTTCTGTTCGAAAAATTGGCTTTTAGGATGGGCAGTTATTGGGCACTAATAGTTGTAAACGGGCATGAGTTTCGAGCCAGAAAGACAAGATTGTTCCCACTCACAACCCAAGGGTTCATACCCATTCCACTAACACCCTGCGTCATACGAATAACACTTTTGTCCACAGGGCTGGCATATAAGAACCGATATCCACCACGACTTTTGGCCGCTTCTGTAAGCGTTTTTTTGGCTTTCATCTCCTTGCCTATTGCCTAGTATCGAACATAGTAGGTACTCGGCGGTCAATATGAGATTTAACCAGTCATCGAAGTGAAAGCGCACCTCGCTAGTATAATGATATCCTACAATAACAGGCGCATCACTCTCAGTGGTAGAGCTGGATGTGGACTTCGAAGACTTGGAAGTGGTAGGGGCTGCACCGACGGCCACCAGGAGGCTGAGGCTTATCATCAAAGTAAGCAGAAAGGAAGAGACAAGCAGATCGGAAGAACGAGCGCGAGTCATCATCATCATCATGTCGAAAGGTTAGCAGAGACCAGCTCCGAAACCTAGAGGTCTGAGGACGTGAATAAAACAAAGAAGGGGAGCACCAGGCTTTGAAGGCACATCAAACGTTGGGCTCCCTTTATATAGGTCGATTCCTACAGAAGGCTGCGCTGTATCATCTGTTTATGCGACCCCGACTCGGGATCGACTTGGGCAATGAGGACCAGAAAACCAATGTATCAGCCTTCCTTCCTGCCGTTCTTTGTATAGCCGTCCAGCCTCGTTTGTACGTGTCTCGTAGGCCTAGCATACTTAAAGTATGCCTGTAGCTAGCCCTGTTATCTGTGCATACTCCGAGCCAATACACACCAAGACCGTCTTCGGGCGGGGCCGCCCTGTAACAATCCATTTATCTATATTATCTACAGGTAAAATAGCTTCAGTACTCGGAAATTGAAAATCGCCAAAGTCTAAGATTTAAAGATCTGAAACTTATACGATTCACGGATTCACAGCCTCAAACCTCGCTCGTTGTACTTCTGAGCAGATCTGGAATTTTTGCTCTGATCGAAGAATATTTTCAAGCTACTTGGTACTTAAAGACAGAGGAGTAACAATATACTCTTGCCAGACGCTGGAGCTGTGTCGGGCTCCATTGTCTGCCACTAATCAAACGATTAATATGGTCCTAGTAATGGAAGCCATAGCGGATATCCTAGTACTGTGACCATCTCATCATAAGTTCCGAGAGCACCGTTTTTACCGGAGGTGCCTGTACTCGCTGCTCTGTACTCGCTGCTCCTGGAACATGGTCAGAGGAAGATCCGGAGAGAGTCACGGTTGGGAGGTTGACGCCTGCGAGTTGACATGCGTTGAGATATGAGAGACTTACCGTCGAATGACAACTGAGGAGGACTGGGTATATTGGTCGGCGTACTGTCATCAGCGTCCGTAGTGATTGAACTAGTGCCATCGGAATCCCCATCGTCTTGGCTGAGCAAGCAATCAAAGCAGTTTACTACACTTTACTCGTTGGCCACTGAGCAAGTGCATGTCGGACTGATAGTAGTGGTGTCATTTCCGTAACAGCTCTGCGTAAATATCGAGCATAAGTACAAGTAAAAACGAGTCATTTAAAATTGCAACTAGGCAACTTCGCCAAGGCAATGTTCCAGTCAAAGTCGAACCGCACATTAAATAGATCACTGTAAGGTTCACAGGCTGTCGTGCAGTTTGCTGGGAGGTCAGAAGGACTCAAGGTCTGGCGAGGAGCCAGCGCAGCGTGAGTGGCTGGGACGAACGCCCAACGCGGTGCCTATTGAAAAGACCAATGCGATTCAGCTTACAGTTTCAGGAGTCCAAATTACAAAGGAAAATACGAACCTGGCAACAAAGACAAAGACAGAAGAGAAGTACCGACAGACAAAAGAATGGCTGCCTTCGTACGAGTATGGTATGCCATTGTTGATTTAAGAATCTCGAATTTTGAGTGGGTAGCGAAAGGGTGAATGAAGGCGACCTGCATACCTTCCTTCCTGTCTTTTATTTCCTTTTCCTTTATCTCTATCAATCATACCCTTAACGCGCAGAGCCTGCCAAGACTTGCATTTATAGAAAAAGAGTTCAAAACTCATCGAAACAAACACCGTTTCGCTATGCAGAGGATCTTAGTTTTCCGGCAATAAATGGGTTATGTATCAAGAATGCCAGCTAGAGCAGAAACGGAGACGTGAAGACATTTATTATCTGTCATGGGCAAGACATTTACCATCTGTCAGGGGCTTTAGGCTGCGAGTGATAAATGAGCTCTTCAGTTGGAAAAAAACATAGGCGGTTAAGGGTACATATACTACTCACATCAGCTGTTCAAACGTTCGAAGGCCTGCTCAGGGGAGCTTATAGAACGGGAGATACAAGCCACTGACCCAGGTCTAAGCGATAATACTTGCCAATGAGGTCTAGACCAGAAACATCGAGATTTCCGCATATTGGTTGCATGCCGCCGCATTAGAGGAAGATCATCGATCATCGATATCATGGCTGATGTATCCTAGTGTATCCTACCATCTTCCGGATGATAGAATGATAAGTATTCCAAGTATGGAAGGAGAGTTGTCATTGGTTTATCAACTGAGAGAAGACTCGGAATCATGGCACACTTGGAGTTTTGTTCAGTTGCAAGTTGCGGAGGCTCCGAGCATGCTGTCTACAGAAGGGGCTTCGAATTCATCACTAAGACCTCTAGATGAGTTCCTGGAAAGAGTACAAGACTATCCGACAGGTGTTAGAACTGAAACGTTGAACTTTGAAGTGTCGGATTTAGACGCTCAAACAAGCGCGCATTACGTACAAAGAGCGCTCCTTGCAACTCCTTGCTATCATTCAACTCTACCGGCCACCGCGTTAGCTTTCTGCTTCAATAAGCTCGCAAATACGCCGTATGAGCTCCAAATCTCCTCCCGCTAAATCCGTTAAACGCGTAAAGCTTGAATCTATCTCTCCAAAACTCCAACAAGAATCAGCGGAGCAGCTGAACGAGGATGTACCTGATGATTTGAGCGAAAATCATTGTGCTATATGTCTTCAAGAAGTTGTAGACCGAACTATGATTCCCCCTTGCAGTCATGACTTGTTCTGCTTTGACTGTCTAATGGTTTGGACTGGTAAGTTTCTGCTATTAGGTATAAATCTAAACCTCATATTTTTTCTAGAACAGTCTCGTCGGTGTCCACTATGCTCGCAGAATATCGGTGATCATGTTATTCACAATTACAGGTCAAGATACGACTATTCAAAGCATTTCTTGTCTCCTCTACGAACCTCTTCACCGAAGCTCCTCCCTTTGGCTAACAGACCAGTCAGTCACCAGCGTAGACGGCGAATTCCAAGAGAGGTTCGCGAGAGGAGTCGACGGGAAAGAGAGGAACGTGAGGAAGCTGATAGATTCGAGCGGGCATTGGCCAAAAGAAAATGGATCTATAGACACGATCTTTATGCCAAGGTCTGTTGCATCCATATAATATTCTTTCTCTTTCAATATTTCATTTCAATTATTTCAGATGTACTCAAATTCTGACTCGGTGTGTACTTAGCATATTGCATCCAACTCCTACACCCGCTTCCGCCCGTTCCCTACACCAGCGCAATTTGCTGCCTCCCCGGACTTGATATCCCGTACCACTTCATTTTTACGCCGAGAGCTACTGGTTTGGATGGATCTCGATGTCGAGGCAAGTTGTAATTCATCCATGATCGATTCAATAATGCTTATTTCCCACCGTTAGTTCTTGACGACGTTCATTATATCACTAATGAAAGCAATAGACATAAGATCGGAAACTGCAGTCAAGTTGCTTGCCGAGTTTCTCGATATGGACGCACCGTACGTTGAAGGCGGGAGACATGTCAACGCAGAACACTTTGCTCATGGTGAGATTATGCTTAACTGGCTTGCACATATAATCCTGAAAGCATTTATAGAGGTGTACAGCTATGTTCGGTCACCATACAAAGACCTCTTTGTTTACGATACTGTGGTCCAGGTACTGTAAATTTCAGCTCTTCTGTTTCCGCACCCCTCTCAGTTTTATGTTCTGCAGTATGAAACGCCATCGAGGGTTTCTCCTCCGCATGGGCAAATGAAATCTCGTCGTCGATCCCCACGTGAAGAACGCGATCGGAGGTCCCGGTCCCGTTCCCGCTCTCGCTCGATGTCGTGGTCTCCTTCTGGTCGAGTGAATCCAAGCTCTACGTCTCGACAGAGAGCGATGGGCGAAGGTGTGCGCCGCAGCCCCAGCTTTGAGCTGTCTTCGCACCCGACAGAACACGTTACCGGCACCAGAATGTCGGAACAGAGTAGCACTCTGTCCCGACTTTCAGTGCGAGGCGACTTTAGGTCCAAGGGGAAGAGGAAGGCTGATTCCGATGTCCCTATATCGTTTGAACTAGCTTCCTCTCGAAATTCACGATTCTTGGAGCGAAACGACTCTCCGCATTCTAGCTCCGCCAAGGGAAAGGAAAAGGCCGACTCCCTTGACCATATATCGTCTGAACCGGCCTCCGAAGTGGAGCAGGTAACGCAGGTTCCATATGCAGTGACCAGTTCAGCTGTGCCCAACAACAAGCCAGCCAGAATTCTCAATCTACGTGCTTTAGTTCAATCTCATGTCTCAACCGATGAAAAAGTCCCGGTAACGAGAAGTGCACCATCCTTATCGATTGAAGGGCAGGGTGGACTCTCTTCATCATTGCCAATGTCAAAATTCGGCGTCAGTGTCGAGGACGCTGTTCCTCAGCTACGAATCAAAGGTCAGGGAAAACCCTCATCGTCATCTCAATTATCTCCTCCGTCCTTGTTGTCTCGTTTGTCAGACACACACTTGGGAGAGGAAAATGTCCCGGTCTCAACGGTACTTCCGTCAAATGACCATCGACATCTGGATGGTGACGAACAGCCTAGACCCTTCCCTCCTTCATCAGAGCGTATGTCTTCACTGACCGCGCTTAGTGGTCGCCATGATACTACAGGTCGAGTCCGGGACCACCGAACAGTGTCCCAAGAAATCGGAAATATAGGCCCAATCAAAGCTGGGGACTCCGACATAGATCATGATAGCAGGGTTTCGTCACAAAAATACCAAGCATCTGCTTCGAATCGCGATTCCGAAGAAGTTCACCCTCCCCACGTGGCATCCCGGTTCACATACGAAGCTCGAATGAATGGCGGCAAATTAGGTTCAGACCCACGCCCGTCATCGTCTTCTGTATCCACAGTCAACACGCGACTTTTGCAAAGACTGGAAGAAGAGAAGCGATACTTACAGGAAAACAATCCTACGCCCCTTTCCCCTACTACACTAGAAGATTCGGTCGAGATCGTCGTGGGTATGGAGGATTTGTCGTCTTCTGTTTCCATAGATTCACAAGACATGGAAACTAAGCTTCGAACCCGTGCACGATTGAGAATGCGGCTTGCGTCTGAGAAGCGGGCGTTCAGAGAGAAAAGTTCCTAATTTGTTTAGTAGAAAAATGAACTTTGTTGGTAGTTACTGTAATTATAAAGGGTACGATGAAGTGCTACATTATTTTGCATTATATTGTATAAAGATCGATATGAAGATCCAACAGTTGTCGTATATGCTAAAAAAAACATTTTAAAATAACAGCGTACACGTACAACAAAAGAAAACTAAGAGCACGGTAATAGAGCATGTCGAAAGGGAACCCACGACGAATTAGGACCTGGGAAGCGAGATGATAAAGGCTTGAGATATTATACGAGAAATAAGGAATGTTGGGAAAGAGCGAGAGATTAATCGATTATGATTCGTCGAGGACGTTAAAGTTGTCCGTAAAAGGCGTTAAGAAAAGACGGAGAAAGAGATCCAAAATTCACATTCATTCCTTTGGTTGATCAGACGCACTAGGGCTCTCAGGAAGATCATAAGGAACCACAATTGAGCGCACAGGATCGTATCTTCCCTCTCGGGAAGTCTGCTCATTCTCCAATGAGCCACGAAGTGGGTTTATAGCGCGAGACACGGTCGGAGAGATGGATCCGCTACGCTCAGAGCTATGGTGAGACCAAGTGCTCGATCCCGTACGAGGTACTGATGTGAAGATAGGGTCGTTCCACTGGGGTTGAGGCTCGAGCGTAAATGGAGGAGGAAGCGCAGATCTGCTTCCAGGCTCAGCAGACGGTGGGCTGAAGGAGAACTGAGGGGAACGTGTACGCTGAAAAGGCGAAGGTGGAGGCATGTTCGCAGGAGCTGAACGAATAGATAGTAGTCCTGCTGAGCTTCCCTGGCGCGGCGGGAATACTAAGGGGGGAAGTGTTCTCGATGCATCTCGATATGGAATTATCGGAGCGGAAGAATCAGACGTCGCCGGACGAGGATGCTCAGGATTGTAGATCCTGAGAGGGCTAGGCGAGCGTCGCACGAAATCACGCCTCGTTACGCGAGAACTAGAAGCACCGACAGGCGAGACAGGCGACAGACTCTCTGGCATTCGTCTAGACGTTCCATGACCCGGAACACCTGGTCCAAGCAATCCTGAAGGTAAGCTCGGAGGGATGGCATAAGCAGGAGGATGAGAGGGATGCACCCCGGGGTTATAGAATTCTGGCTGGGTAACACCCTGTTGGGATCTGGGATACAAATTGAGAATTTCAGTGTCCCCCGCAGAAGGAAACGGGCCATATTGCGGGGGGCGCGTCGTTTGCATTTCATTATGTGTACGGGGTCGTCGTGCTTTCTGTCGTTGATTCTAACGAGGGACGCGTCAATAAAATACTAACTTCGTGGGGCATGAAAATACACACTTGAAACCATATCTGAGAAAATCACTTCTTCAATGATGCAGAAAGACAATATTAAGAAAACACTCACTTGAACTTTCCGGGCGCTGAGTCCAATTGCTCTACCGACCTCTTCCCGCATCGCAGTGGTAGGAAAACGAGACTAAGAGAGCAATTAATCAATGCATCTTCAAGTCGAAGGACACATACCTGGGCGAGAAGGGCATGTAGCACAGAAGATTGATGAGGAGTAGTGAGAGTTCGCGTCCTTTTTTTCTTGGGGGGCTCTGAAGGTGCAGGAGATCGTCCTGACAGATTACTCCGCTCTCCGTCTTCAGTGTCTGCCATGCCACCCTGAGAATCGGATGAAGGGCTAGACCGGTCGCTCTGTCTGCCGCTCATAGATTCGACGCGAAATCTTTTAGCCATCGGGAGCTCAGAAGGTGTATCTTCTTCTAGCGGACGTGTACGGGATGGTCCAGCGCTTGGCTCTGGAGTCGAAGGATGAATGAATGTGGGGGATGAGGAAGTAGGGTAATTATGTTCTACAGCAACAATGTTAGCTTCGTGGGTCTGAATTCGTGAAGTACTAGTATGGGGGATCTCCGACGACAGTGATGGTGGGCTAGTAGGATTATTAGTGGGGTGTGGAGATGGAGATTTAGACATTCAGAGGAATGGAGAAAACGAGAGGAAAGGAAAAGGCCCCGATGCAACCTAACGCATCCAGGACCTACAAGATGAAGGAAAAGGAAAAGAAGAGATGATGGTATTAGCCAGGGTAAGACTATAACTGTGAAAGTATACCATGTGTAACCACTGCGACGGACGGGCTGATAATTATTTAGCAACCAATATTGAAACCAAGCGTGAAAACACACGCGATCTTGCGTAAGATCGGTAACAATTTCATTTCAGTAGATTTTCCATTCTCCGAGGATGGAAGCAAATTTGAAGTTTCCCGGGTCAAATTCTCTGAGAATTGTAAAATAACCAAGAGACTGAGATGGCGTTCTTCAAACGATCCTTTGAATGCTCCTGGTTGGTTTGGCACCAGCATATCGAACACTAGATAAATGCGCGCGAAAGTTGGTATGTTTAGCGGCCATTCGCATATGGCAACCAACAGCAAACCGGAAATAAAAAAACGAAAATGTAACGCTACCAGGAACAGGACGTGACAGATATTTTGATCCGGTCGTCACCAAAATATCGGAGCGGACTGCGCCGCCGGGCTAAAGAGTCGATGAATGGAGCAGTCATAATTGCTCTGGATCGGATACAGAATCACCTCGGTGCTTTCCTTATCTGCTATTCATTGTCGAGCGGAGACTAGTTTACGGCCGACAATTTTTTTACGACAAGTATCGATTAAAGAACGACATAGGCAGTTCTTCGCTTTTGGAATGTAGAGACCGAAAACTCTGTTATAACTAATGCAAACTATATTGAAGAAGGTTTTGCTCCACTCAGTATGATACAGACTATGAAACCAGCATCGCCATACGACCAGTCTCAAGATGGTATATCAGTCGGAGAAGTTGAATAAAAGCAGAAAAAAGAGAATATATATCTTGCGAGAGAGGCAACGTCCTGACTGTTCTTGAACTAGAAGCGACTAGGTAGAAAGGCTTGAGCACTTATATCTGGTTGTATGCGGTCGTATTCCATCAAAAACACTGGCATAGCCCCGTCGAAAATTCATGGAAGGGTTGACGCCAGTCCTTCACGAACATTGCTAAAGAAGTTTCTAAAAGCTGCTACGGACTCCGGAGGACCACGAAACCGGAATCTCACCACTGTGTAATTTCATTGGAAGCCGGCCAAGGATATATATCTGAAAATCATTAGCATTGGTAGATTTCTTAATGAAGAGTCAGACGGCAACGCCACAAAGAAAAGAGCTCGAACTTTCCCAGTCATTCCCATGAAGCCAAGCTGGACCGCTAGCTTTCGCCAATCCCTTCGCACCTGACCTCAGCTTAGAACACACTGAGGTCTGATACTGACCTAGGCTCGTTGACAAATCGCTGCTAGTAGTTATCAATCTGGCCTTCCAGTTTAGGTTACATTGATTCCAAGAACTCAATGAGCGAATCACATACTGGAATTAGCAAGTAACATCGATATTGCGTTTGTAGACCAGGCTACTTATAATAATAGTAATGGTCGTCGGACGAGACTCACCTTCGCCAGCATGCCATCATCATTGTTAGCAACCACGACGACGTTACATGCTTCCGGAATACTGGTAAATGCATATAAGAAAAATGCAGCATACACCCACTTATCTATTATCGGCAGTTTGCTTTCTTTTGCTGCTTCGGGAGGCTTATAAAATACCTGCTGAATGGGAAATATAAATACCTTTAAGATAATCAAACCATACTGAGACGACGGAACTCTGCCTAATACTATATTCCACCGCATGACGACCGTCGACCGAGCATACATACAAAGCATCTCAATATTAAGTGCTAATACAGAGTGTTATGAAGACTCCCGACTATGCATAGAGTCTTTCCAGGATGTTGTGAGATATCCACGAGTCTAACGTAGCCTCCTCCTCGTCCAAGGACATACTATTTCTTGCTTGGGTTCAGCCATATACATTTCGTATGGCTTTTCGGTGGCGTTCTTCTTTCCCAGTAAGTTCCTGGACCAACTTGTTTGGAACAAATGGGATAGATAGCAACGCGATACAAAGAACCGTCGTGTGATTTTTAGTGAAGCACGCGTCGCCGACACTTTGTTTTGGCGACCAGTATGTAGGCTGTGTGCACCGTCAATAGCTTGAATCCAGAGAGAATGAGTTTCATATATTAATGATACACGATCAGAACAATAAGTTACATACTTATGATGATACAGCAAGAACGACACGACATACAATTTGCATACGAGAACAATAATAGCGCTGGTGTAACGAGGTGGCGGTTAGGTTGTCTGAAAATGAAACTTAAAAGTAAAGCAAAATTACACTTGAGTGGGAAGTCATTTAATAAAGTAGACGATAGTGCGTCATTGAAGGCTTTATAGTCCTGCCGTCAGACTATAAGGAAGAGCCCGGAGAGCCTCGGGAATCCATCTAGCGAAAAGGCTGCGTAGATAAGGGCTGCGGAATTGGAGGTTCCAGCAAAGGACTAGTAAGCCAGCGACGAGGAGGAAGTTCATGAGGTTGATGAGCTACAGGCCATGACTGAGAGTGAAGGCCTTGCCCGCGCAGCTCAGATGTTGGAGGAGGGTGGTGAGTGGGACTTGTCCTAGACAGCGACGAATCCATGGCTATAGGCTCCTGTGTAATATGGGTTTGCGTCCATGAATGATGATCTGGAAGCAACGCGGAGGTCGAGCCCCACGGGCGTAAGGCCTGTGGCGGAGGAGAGTCGAATGAGGGAAGAGAGCTTTGAGACATAGACAATGGGATAACCGGAGCATGTCTAGCGGTAGGGTGGTTCGCTTTTCCCTTCGCATTACCAAGTTCCATGTCAGTGGAGGATCCCGAATCCTCGTCCGAATCATCTGGTTCATCGGATCGTAACATGTATTTTGACCGCCTCCGCATGATTCTCTCCTGTTCGCGAGATCGTTTCTCCCTCCTACGTGAATCCTTCTTCTGGTCATTCGTTGTGGAGGAATGACGAGAATGCGCGGGTACGGTGGATTTACTTTTGAGCTCAGAAAAAGGAGGACGCTCATAGTCCTCAACGAGAGGGCGGGAAGTATCGGTATTATTCTGAGCCTTGACTGGTGACGGAGCCGTGGACCTGGAAATTTCTGCAGCGATAACATCGCTGGCAGGACCGGCCCATCCCATACTAGCATTCACACTAGAATTGGGGGACAACGCGCGATGCGCCACAGAAGAGTAAAAAGATGATTCTGTACCGGAGGGTGGTGATGCATGGGGAGGAAAACTGGGAAGGAGAATCGGGTCGCCCGATTGTGCCATGACACTGGTGCCTATAGACGATATTAGTGCAACAGCATGCATTATCTTGTGTTTCATATCCAGCACTCTTGACGAGTCCCAATTATGGTAGTTCATTGCTGAACAGTTGCACCGTATCCAACCTTCAAGGGTCTCAGCGGTCCATTGCACACCAGGCCTCCGAGCGACGGAGCCATACCTAATGAAGCATTATACAATTAGCGACGGGTCCGCACAACAAAGCATCATACAATTAGCGACGGGTCCGTGCAACATTATACAATTAGCGACGGGTCCGCGCAATAAAGCTAAGTATGCAGTAGCACGATCTGATACCAAAAAGGTATCTATAACATCCCAAAGGACGAAATCGAAATAATGACCTAGTACTCACAAAAGTATTAAACATATATCTCCTGGATCCCACTTGGTGTACCGCACAAGCTTCAATGCCACCGCCCAAAAGGGCGTTACGCTGACAATTGACAACAACTTGTTAGAAGAAGTGAACACCGTATAAAGCTGTACATTGTTCTCCTTCACCGATTCGGTGTAGATGGGGTCAAATGATGCACCTGTATTCGGACTTGACAATAATGGAAGATGTGAAGCAAGCAATACATTAGCACATAAAAGACGTACTCTGTACTCATGGGCAATGCCACATCTGCATCGCTGTTCATCCAATCTGCACCTAATCGAAATTGTCGAGCCGTAGCTTGTATACACTTTTGCAGCCTTTCTCCGGGATTAATTATTCCCCGACTAGTGCTCTCTGCAACGAATGATCGATGAATATAATCCTACGTCCCGGGTTGTGGTTCTCCGGGCTACATTTTCCCCTCTACTGCTGTGATGCATCGCCTTTCGGTTTGCAAGTTCGTGCAGCCCGTTGTGCATTAACATACAGGCGCCGCCGTGCGCTACGAGGCGTATTGGCATTCCAGAAAATTCGGAATGTATCATTGTCGAAAGATATTCAAGTAGCGTAAAAAGCATCTCTCTGGATAATTCTACGCTGTTGCGTGGCGCAAGTGGCTGCTCGAGGTATGCATGTGCCAAGCTCTGACCTGCGTGCGGGATTCCTGGCCATAATAGCTCCAGTACCAATCGCTACAGACATGTCGCAAGAAAGTGGTAGATTAGATGGCCAGAGGATGTTGATAAAACTATAAGGAGATTGTTGTGTCAATCGAAATAAAAGAAGATCATTCATGTACACACCTCAGCCTCGTGTACTTCAAATATCACGCACGGGCCACAGCACAATGCAGACCGGCTTGTCAGTGGTCAGTGGTCACTGTCAGAACGCTGAATAAATCCGTCTTGGAAGCTTGAGAAGATACCGTGCCAAATCACGATACAATTGTTTTCCTTCGGTCCCGGTGGCTAGGTTCGGACAGACACTGCAATTCGCAGCAGGCCTACAAGCGGAAACAAGACAGCGAAAACATTTATAATATTCGAATAATATGGCGCGAAGGTTGGTCCACAGGACAAGGAAGGTTGCAATTTGGAAGTCGAGGCTGAACACCGTGAACGGATTGAATTTGGCGCCTGTAATAAGGCAATGAGCGCTAGTTAGCTAGTTGACTCAACTTGCTCTCCTGCCAATATCCATGAGCCTATTTACGTCTTTCTCCGATTAAAGGGCAGCTAACGCATAAACACCCCCCAGCAAGATGGTTTTACATCTGCGAAATGTCAACATTTCTAGGATGAGCCTTGCAGGCCAGAAATCATATTAGTATGATCTGCTTCAAATTCCTTTTCAAAGTTACTGCCTTTATTTTCAGTGATACAGCATCCTTCGATACAGCCCCTCGAGATTCCCGCGCGTATCACCATCTAGCTCTAAACATCGAATGTCTGTGCTCGAGCAAAACGATGTACAGACAAGCTGAGACGACTAACCAACCACCAGTTGATACCAGCAGCAAGCACTTCATATAATCAGATTCACAGCTTGCGGCTGAGCTCACGAACTCGCCAAATCAACTCAGTTCTCCGCACAAACTTTAGCCAATATAAGAAACTTCATTTCAGAGATGTTTCTCAGTTTTTCGAACCAACTCTCTTTGAAGACCATGAGTGGCTTTACTTTGGTGATACTATTCATCTGTATCTTTCCTTTCACGCCAGGTATGTTGAATAGGGTCTTTTACTAGTAACCACTTCTGAATTCTATATTAGCTTCCAGTCTGAGTAACCTGACATTACCGGGGCTCAGCCTAAGTAGCCAGAAAGGCAATGATACTCAATGCCAGGAGTTCTGCTCTCAATCTTCTGCTACAGCTTAATGTGAGTGGCAGTCCTATGTCGGTGATAACTTATGTACCTAACCAATCCACAGAATTGCACCATTTTTCAGCTCAAGGATCCTCAATGCGGATGTACTGTCTCCCAGGAGCAAAACATAGCATCCTGCTACGAGTGTTCGCTTGGACTCCAACCTGGTGAAACATCTACCCGAGCCCTACAGAATCTCATGCTTCGTACGTCCTACTCCAATCCAGCCTCTCTTCATTCTCGTTACTTATTAGGTTTGTATATATAGCGTACATCGAAAACTGTGCATTAGCAGGGGTTACACTTCCAAATATTACTTTCACCAATAGCAGTTCCGCCTCTACATCAACACAGGTTTCGCAATTGGAACCTAACACTGCTACCATGTCGACTAGGACTTCCGTGGGCTCGGGATCCACCGTCAGAAGCACAGGTTCTGAGAGTGCATCCAGTTCCGGGCATCCTACGATATCTAGTTCTGTCTCTGGTACTCCCAGCGCGAGTGCCACAAAGAATTCTGCCACTCGGACGAATAACAATCATTTCGGGTTGTGGATAGTTGGATATTCGGTGTTTTTGGTGTTGTTGGGTCTGGCGCTTTGAGTCAAATTGACCAACGAGAGAGCTGGTGGGATTGGCACAGAGAATGCTTTCCTTCTGTTCAGAGGCTTATTCATTTCGTATAATGTACTTCTGTTTTCGATTTTCGAGTATCGCATCCGCCTCTAGCGTCGAAGGCAACTCTTTCAATGAACTTGTCACCTCATGATTAAGATGCCTGTTTTCTTCTCGAGCCTACTAACTGCCATTCATCGTGTCAGCTATCATCTGATATATATCTGACATCTCGTTCTGGAAGTTTTCCAGGCACATAGAAAGGCAGTGGTTCAAGCTCAACGTTCAAGCGGTCCTTCTCTGTTCCCACCACTGCTCTATAAGCTCTTCCAGCCTCAGCCAGCACGACCGTGGTCTTTCTCTTGTCTAGTCAACAACATCGGAAGGAGTATTTTCTTTTCTTTCACTTATCGCGATGTTCGTTATCTTGGGAGCAAAATCATTGTTCATTTTCCTGCTTCTCCGTCTCTTGGTAGTGGGAACTAATTTCAGGGCTTCAGGTGTGTTTCCCTGCATTATCCGCATGTGATACTGACGGATAGTACCCAAATTATAGTCAATGCATCAGCTGTTCTAACTGCGACGAAGCCTATCCTGAACAGTCTGGCCACTCTCGCCACAATTCCGACGAGCTGCAATGATACGTGTAATGCGGTTGAGGCCACTATCTCTGTGAGTGCCAATCCAGTGTCACGAAACTGCAGCGCGGCTCACTCGTTTTGCCTAATAGGACTGTACGACAGTAGAGTGTGTTTGCACATCATCAAACACAGCATCGCTCGACACATGCGTGAATTGCCTTGACGCTGTAGAGCCGAATAATCAGACAAACATTGCACAGGCGCAGGATATCCTTGGGCGTGCGTATTGGTGACTAGATAATGCATACATATGAGCTGACATCTTGATTGCTGAAACACAGAGTACGCCGCCCTGTGTGATGCTGGAGGCATCTCCGTTCCCATACAAACTGCTTCCGGGTTTTCTGGCTCGGTAGTTCTGCCTACTGGCTCCGTCAGTCAGATAGCAAGCACAGGAACAGGTGCGAAACTCCACGTTTAACAGAGTCTATAATGGGTTTGCTTACTTCACAAGGCGCTGCCTCTCCCTCTCCGCTTCTCCCTCTCCTGCTTCTCCCTCTCCTGCTTCCTCTTCCGCACAAACTTCGGGCTTATTGACATCAACGCTAGCATCTTCACCTATAACTACATCGGTATCCTCTACTGCTGCTACTTCCTCAGCTTTATCGACATCGAGCGTGGCCTCCTCAGTATCTTCCTCTGCTGCATCGACCACAACTACGGCTTCAAACGGCGGGAATAGGATGTCTGGAGAATCTTTCGCCGAACTAGTATGCTGGTAGGGACCTTGTTGTTTGGGGTGTTGGTCTCGTGGGCGGCTTGAGACTATGCAGATGCAGCTCGAGATTTAATTATTCTCGCGAATTGGACATGTATGTCGGTATCTAACAACTTTTATGCCACGAAGGTGCAGCTAATCTGAGTGATTGTTGCGAACGAACAAAAAAAACTCCTGGCAACGCGCGCGGCGATGCCCACTTCCTAATATCCAAATCCAGCTTTGACCGCATATCAACTATCATCACCCAAAATCCATCGCGTGCGCTACGCCGAGAGGTTGGAGGTACGAATACAGCGGAACGCTCGACACTTCCATCTTGTCTTGTACATCATTGCCAAGGTCTTACAAGGTCGGGAACGTTATTTCCTTCATAGCTTTGGCGCCGAATGTTACTGCATATGAACACACACCTGTAAAGATGGAAATGAGATCTAAGATGAGCATTTTTCTGTTGGCGATAATCATTCTATTATGATACCAACCAGCACTCATTCATGGACTACAGCTAGTTTCAATCGACAGTCTCAACTATCGATTCGGAGAGCAAATCGAAGTAGGCTAAAGACAGCTGCACATCATCTCGGTCCTTAGCAACCTGAAGACTAAGAATTCAGTCTTTTAATTTTGCCAAGACCTCGAGCGTCCTTCAGTGCGACTTGAGGTTTAACAGTAACATTCATAGGCTACCGCTTGACTACTTTTAACATCTTCCTGCCTGTCAAATTTCAACAGTCAAATCGTCGCCAGTGCATGCTATTTGGCCTTATAACTGGAGCGGATTCAACGCATTCGAACAGATTCCCTCCGAGTTTTCTCAAATTTCCAATTCTCTGGACTATCCACTTTCATTTATTCTTCGCCCTATAAACTTCAAGTACCAGATTTAATCATGAAGCTGGCCTCCTCGACCTTGTTAATGTTCATCACCATTGGTGTGTTCGCCTCAGAAGGTGCGTGCTGTTCTAGCTTGTTGTTGTATGAGAGTGGTCTGAAGGATCGTTTACTTAGTCGCTGCCTCGGAAGTTCGAGCGCGCTTCTTCAATGCATTCGACGCCCTACTCCCAAGGCAAAGCAGTAGCACGGGTATTGACCCTTCCGATATCCCAACGCAGGTTTGTTTTTTTCTTCTTCACCAAGTTATTCTCATTGCTTAATACCATCGATTTCAGTGCCAGAACCAATGTGCAATAGTGGTGAATGCTATCAACGTACGTGTATCTTATCTCTCACCTTTTTTCCTTGTACTCATTTTCTTTCCGAATGATAGACATGTACAACCGACTCTTGCTTTTGCACCTCGGCTAATGCCAATGGAATGGAATCCTGCTTCAATTGTCTTGTCCAGCTTAACCCAACGTCGGACGTAGAATCGTCACGCGACGACGCCTTTTCCTGTGAGTTGATATTCTCTTCCTCTTATGTATGCAATTCACGCTCAACGTTGTCCCATGTAAAGCCTTCAACGAAGAATGCGCTGGTACTGCCGGTGTACCTACCCTTGCTGTTGATGGATCTGACGCAACCGCCACTGGTGCTTCATCTCCAAAATCGACTACTGGAAGCGGAAGTGGGTTGAAAGGCCTGAATGGGGCTGTTTCAGGTAGACTATCGATGCCTACTACGGCAGTTGGCGTCTTGAGCTTTGCTGCAGGGTTGGCTTTGCTCTAGTGAAAAGCGGGTTGTGCAAATACATGCAATTTACCATGTAGCTAATACATACTCTAATCTAATATCACAGGGTCAGTACCATTCCTAAGACTAGGATTATACGAGCCTTGGAATTAATCTTTCGCCCATCAAAGACCATCAGCACATTAGGGAAATTGAGACTGAACCGTACGAACCTTAGAGCGCGAAAATGTTTAGGCCGGCGCTGCCTATTTTCTCATCCGGATTCAGAAGCCGATAAGTCAGCTTGACTTGCTTCGTGCAGCCCAGAGTTTGGACGTACGAATGCAACGGATACTGACATCCTGTTTTATTATGCCAAGGTCTTTCAAGGTCCGGGAGCGGTCTTTCTTTCATCGTACCTGTGGCGCTGAACATGAAGACGTATTCTGCGAAGAGACCTTGGTAGAAGTGAAATGAGGTTTGAGGTGAGCTACAGCTAATTTCAATCTGCGCTTCTCAAGTATCGGAAAAAAATTCAAGTAGGATAGTAAAAGAAAGCTGTACTTCATCTCAGTGGCGACCTGAAGACTATAAATCCAGCTTTGCCAAGACCTCGAGGCGCTCATAAAGTCCTGACTTGAGATTTCACTAGATTTCACTCGGAATTCATACGGGAGGCTAGAGTTTGACAGCTCTCGACGTCCTACTACTGCCTGTCAAATTTCAGCTCGCCACTGCATGCAGGTGCATAGGATATATCTATCTCCTATTCAACTTTAAAAACTGGTGCGGGCTCAACCCATTCGAACAACCCCCCCTCAGGAGTTCCCATATCAGCTATCCACTATCCTTTATCCTATCAAGCATAAGCTTTATCAGATTTAATCATGAAACTCGCCTCCTCGACCTTGTTAACGTTTGTCACCGTTGGTGTTTTCGCCTCTGAAGGTTTGTACTTTGTTAGCTCGTTATGGGGTGTGGCCTAATGAATCGTTTACCTAGTAGTTGCAGCCTCACAGCTTCGAGCGCGCTTCGTCGATGCATTCGACGTCCTGCTTCCAAGGCAAAGCAGTAGCACGGGCATTGACCCTTCCGATATCCCAACAGAAGTTTGTTTTTCTTCTTCTTCATGGCCTTATTTTCATTGCTAATACCTTCGATTTCAGTGTCAGAACCAATGTGCAACAGTGGTGAATGCAATCAACGTACGTGTATCTTATTTCTCACCTTTTTTCCTGTGCTACCATCTTCTTTCTGAATGATAGACATGTACAACCGACTCGTGCTTTTGCACCGCTGCTAATGCCAATGGATTGGAATCCTGCTTCAGCTGTTTTATCCAGCTTAACCCATCGTCGGACGAAGTATCTTTAAGCGACGATGCCTTTTCTTGTGAGTTGATATTCTCTTCCTCTCATGTATGCAATTCATGCTCAACATTGTTCACTGTAAAGCCTTCAACGAAGAGTGCGCTGGTACTCCAGGTGTACCTACCCTTGCTGTCGATGGATCTGACGCAACCGCTACTGGTGCCTCCTCCCCGAAATCGACTACTGGGACGAAAGGCAAGAATGGGGCTCTTTCGGCTGACGATGACCCCAGCTGCAGTTGGAGTCTTGAGTCTTGTTGCTGCCGGGCTGGCTTTGATTTAGCGATAGGCGGGCTGCGCAAGTGTAACACGATTTTTACTACTACTACTACTACTACTACTACTACTACTTGATGAAACAATGATGTCGATGAATGACTGTAGAATAAACGCTCGGCTATATTTTAACTTGACCAAAACCACCATCACTAGTCTGAGCTCTGAGCTCTATGTTCCTTCTACCCTGTTTGTCCAATTAAGATTCTTGGCAGGAAGTCGGACGGATAAAACCAGTGAGTACGGTGATTACTCAGTTCTATGCGCTAGAATTTTAGTCTCCCCCAAGTCTCCGTAAGAAATTTGATCACACACTGACGATCCAATGCTAATATTCTAAGTAGTAGACTGACTCATTCTACTAGTAGTGATCTACATCCTAGCTTCTTCGAGCTCATCCTCCGCTCCCGGTGATGCCTATTTCCTGATCCAGATGGCCTTGTTGTGACCCCAAAAGCCAAGCCTAAAGTTTGGACGTACGAATACAACGGAACGTTCACTATTTACATCCTGTCCTATTGTGCCAAGGCCTTTCAACGTTTGGGGGTGGTCTTTCTTTCATACCTTTGGCGCTGAATTTCACTGCATATGAGCATGCACTGCAAAGAAACCTAACCAAGTAGGTCTAAGGTTGGCGATAATCATTCAATTATGACATTCAATTCCTGTACTCATCCATTGCCTATAGCTTATTTCAATGGATAGTGAGCCTCAACTAGGGCAAATCGAAGCGGGCTGTTCCAAGACCTGAGTTATACTTCATCTCACTGTTGGCAACCAATGGCGACCTGAAGACTACAAATTCAGCTTTTACCAAGACCTGGAGACGTTCATAACGTCCTTCAGTGAGACTATGTACCTGACAACTTTTGACGTCCTCCTGCCTGTCAAATCTCAACTTGCCAGTGCATGTATGTATGTATCATCTATCTCCTATTTGGCTTTAAAAACTGGAGCGGGCTCAACCCATTCGAATAACCCTCCGGAGTTCCCAATTGTTCACTATCCTCTATTCCTTGTCCTCAAGCTCAGGCTTTATCAGATTTAATCATGAAACTAGCCTCCTCGACCCTATTAACATTCGCCACCATTGGTGTTTTTGCCTCTGAAGGTTTGTGCTTTGCTAGCTCGCTGTGGGGAGGTAACTTAATGAATCATTTACCTAGTTGCAGCCTCGCAGCTTCAAGCGCGCTTCGTCAATACATTGGACGTTCTACTCCCAAGACAAAGCACTGGAACGGGAACTGACCCTTCAGATATCCCAACACAGGTTTGTTTTTTTTTCTTCTTCATGGCGTTCTTTTCATGAATCATTACTGATACCCCCGATTTCAGTGCCAGAGCCAATGCGACGCAGTGGTGAATGCTTTGAATGTACGTGCATCTCGTCTTTCGCCTTTCTTTCCTTGGTTGACCGATCATCTGTTGTATTAATTTTCTTTCCGAACGATAGACATGCACGTCCGACTCATGCATCTGCACCCCCGATAATGCTAATGGCCTGGAATCCTGCGTCGAATGTCTTATCAACATTGACCCGACAGACGAGGAATCGTCAGGCGAAGAAGTTTTGTCTTGTGAGTTGATATCCTCTTCCTCTTCTGTATACATCCAATTCACGCTCAACATTGTTTGCTGTAAAGCCTTCAACGAGGAATGCGCTGGTACTCCTGGTGTACCTACCCTTGCTGTTGGTGGATCTGACGCCGGTACTGGTACTTCCGTTATTGCTACTACCGCTACTGGTACCTCCGCTATTAGTGCCTCCGCTATTGGTACTACCGCTATTGCTACTTCCGCTATTGGTACCTCCATTACTGGCGCCCATGCTACTGGTGCCCCCACTATTGGTACTTCTGCTACTGGTGCCTCCATTACTGATGCCCCCACTACTGGTACTTCCGCGACCGCTGCCTCCTCTCCGAAATCGACTACAGGAAGCGGAAGTGGGACGAAAGGCTTAAATGGGGCTGTTGCAGGTAGACGGTCGATGACTAAAGCTGCAGTCGGTGTTTTGAGTTTTGTTATTGGGCTGGCTTTGCTTTAGCGAGAGGTGGCACGTAGTAATTTTTCCTAAGTACTGAAAGAATCGACTAGTAAAATAAACGCCCAAGTATACCCAGGCGCTAATTTTTCGTTGGTGCTGGTCCTTACTCTGAGCTCTATGATCCTTGTATTTCGGGACTCTTTCTGTTCAACTCTGATTGCTGTCTTGTGTTCTGCGCGCTAAGAAAGTCATACGCTAGTTACTTACCTTGATGCTCAACTGTCAACGCTTTAACGCCACATCAAGCCCAGTGTGACGCCGACCGCCATGCTCGCACTTTTCAGCCAAGCTCTGACTCTCAACGATGCTTTCGGTGGGTATTATTCCCATTCTCATGAACTAAGAATCCTCGAGCTCATGCGCTGACAGCACAAAAAACATCCCTACAAATACTTTTTTGCTTGCTCCTTTCTTGTCCTCAACCCGAATGTAATCACCTTACCCTTCAGCGTTTGCAAATCTATCGCTCGCTGGTTTGTGAGGTCCCTAGGATTTGGGAATAATACAGGCATTGAGAGAGGTACGAATCGGCTAATAGTATTCTACTACAGATCGTTACTTAATACTGAGAATATCATTAGATTCATGGGCCTCTCATTACCAGAGCACTCACTACCGTGGAAGGATTCCGAGGATTCCCACTTTTCGAACATGCAATCACTCGGGGCATCTGCAGAGGACACTCAACCGATAGATGGGGTGCTTCAGATCGGTGTAATTGGCCTGCTGGTTCGCTTTTTCATTCCGAAAAGAATTTGGACAATGTTAACGTGGCATAACATTATTCAACTCCTCAGCAAAGCTCATGATGCTTTTGGTGAGTTTATCACTACGAATACCAATCCTCGAACTCAACCACTTCCACAGCGGAACAATATCCCCTAGCCTACTCTGTCATCTGTGCCACTTGCTACTTTATTGTTCTTGTGCCGATTGCTGTCATCTTGCTCCAAATCATCTTCCTCATATTTTATGTTCCATTTGTCGTTGCGCGCTGGTACATTAGGCTCCTAATCGACTCCTTTCGCAACTGTAATTTTATCGGCTTGCTAACTTGCTTTTTCATATTCTATTTCTTCGTGGCAATCATGGATATCTTCATAGTAGTCGAGGACCATCCACCGAATATCTTCACTGTCGAGTACCATCCAGACCCCAATGTTACAATGGGGTCTGGATGGTACTAGTATACATTCAAGTTGAATGTATACTTCTAAAACCATCTCCATGTTCACGCTGTTAATGAAAGAAGTCGTCCTTCAAAAATTTCCATGTGCCCCGGCCTCCTTAACATTCCAGTCTCCGACTATTCCACGAGTTCCTCCTTTTCGTCGGATCTGATAAACCTCCTAATAAATGACACGCTATACATGAACACACCTTGTCCACCGTGCTAACATCGATCATCGACTGGCATAGGCTCGGAGGCTCAGAGTCAAAGCGACAAACAACATCTCCCCACGTTCAATCCCACGTTTCCATATTCCTCCTCGAATCAGATCAGGCAAAGATCAGGTATATACTGATATATACTGATATAGTGTCAAGACCAAGTATCCGGGTGCAGTCAACCCTTCAACAGCCTCGAGCAAACCTCGAGTTTGTACACGGATCCCAGTGCGCATGTATGACGTGTATTCATCATTTCAAAAGAAATTGCAAGTGGTTCCTTTATTTCGAATTTTTTTTCACATCATGGCCAGTTGGATCGCAAGCCTTTGGGTCAGTGGATAGGAGGATGAGGAGTGCAGGGCCTACAGCATGAAGCCTTTAATGCGGGAACGAAGAACGTTTGCGAAGTGACGCACTGAATCTTCAACGCGTCACCGTTCGATATTTTTCGTACGTACATGAGGTCCTGATTTCATAAAATAACTTCATATCAGTGCTCCAGGTGCAGCGGCAACGAAGTTTCATGCCACCGACATACTCCGCTGACGTCAAGGAAGAAGGAAGATACTGTCAACATGTTCCGAATTAGGATGGAGAAAGGGTACATAAATCCCCTCACTGCCGTTGACCTTCCTCCTCCTCTCTCTCTTCCTCGCTTTCACTAGCACCTGTAAGTCGTCGTAATTCTCCCGTTTCCTTTCTATGGCTTCCCTCATATGTTCGTGTATCTAGATACCTATTCTTTGTTGCCCTTAACAGGAAACCTCACGAAACCTCACGATGCATTTTACGAAATCACTGCTCTGCCTGTTCTCGTTGGCTGGGTCCGCCCTTACTGCAGCGACGCCTGTTCGCTCAGAATTGGAAACCAGAGTCCTCCCTCGCGCGACAGAGCTGATTCAATCTGGCCTTACATTCAACATACATAACGTCAAGTCTGGTACGGTCATGGACTTGTCAGGCGTCGACAACAAATCTAGTGAGTTTTATACCTATCCTGAGATGTTTGGGTCTAATTCTTAATCCTTCCCCAGTCATCGGATACCCTTTGGACTCGGTCGGTGGTGAAAACCAAAAATGGACGACTCTTTGGACCGGCGAAGCCTGGAATTTCCAAAACGCCCTTACAGGAGCGTACTTGGGCATCGCTGGAACCGCTCAGGATGGCCAGAATCTGACAGTGTCCACTACCCCGACGGGCTGGGATATCTGGCATGACACTGTAAACGAGACCAACTATCGGTACGTACTTAAGTTTCAGGCAAGGATGATTTACTGACATTTAGCAACCAATAGCGTTTTTATTCCCAACACTTCCCAGAATTGGGATCTTTACGCCGATGGAGATGCGACCCCGGGAGACCCGATCACGTTGTGGGGAGAATGGTGAGTAGTTATTCGCAGTCGCTTTCCCTCCATTACCTTTTTGGCCGCTTATCGCAGCGCCACTGTCTTTGCCTACGTCTACTTCCCCTTGTCCCTCAAACGCCGACACAAGCATTCTAACCAACTCTCGCTTTTCTAGGTCGGGAATTCACCAGACATGGAACTTTGTAGAAGGTGCGTAGTTTATGCTAACACTGCTGCCGAATCTTCAACTGACTGTCGTTCTTCGATTTTCTCTATCCTTGGTTGTTCAACCTACTCGTTTGGCGTCCCAGTTTCTAAGTAGTTGTGAATTCGTCTGAAGGACTTGCCATGGACAATGTTTTGAACGATCTTACTTGAATCTTGAATATTATCACTACTTGGTTTCCAAATGTTTTCTCCATTTGCTTTCTATGCTTGTGTAGTGCGATACAAGTACTTTCACTATTTTTCTAATGAACAGCGTGATTGAACCGCTTACCTATAACCAACTTAAACTAAGACCATTAAATTGTGATGCGCAATAAGCGACCGAATTGATTGGACAGCGCCTGAAATGCTTGACAGCAAGATCGAAAAACCCTAGAATAACGTTTACAGTAGGCTATTATACACAGACATGAGAAAAAGATAACATAGCCTAAGGCCATTACAGGAGGTAGAAAATCGTAGAATATGAATCCATGCTTTTGACGCTGACGAAAAACACTCCAAGCTCGACAACCAAGCAGCAAAGTAGCTGCATTAAACCTTTTCATCGTGTTCGTGGCTTTTGGTTGAACTGTTCTCGTTGTCGAATACTGTTGGAAGGGAAATTAGCTACTCGGACGAGATTAAAGCCTGATAAACTGCTCACCCTTCTGCTCGGCCCTTGCCACATCGGCCTGTCTCTTTTCTTCTGTAATCATTCCGAAAATGACATCCATTTCTTCCAACGATCGTCCCTTAGTCTCAGGGATAAGAAGCGAGAAGACAGCCATGGCGCCGATATTGACAGTTCCAAACATGAAGAAGAATTTGAATCCAAGATGTTCTTCAATCAAGAGAGTCTGGTGAGAGACGACGAAGTCTGGAGAGGATGGGTCGGTTAGCTGCGTCGAAAAAAAAGGAAAGTCATTACGCACTCCATAACCATTGGGACGCGCTAGCGATGGCCAGACCGTAATGCCTTGTGCTAGTGGGGAAGATGTCCGCGACATAGACCCAGGGAAGAGGTCCTATAGGAAAGGTGAGTTTCACAAGCTTCACATGCGAAGGAACACCAACGTACCCCATCCCATACTGTAGAAGACAACGTAGATGTAGAGCAAGCCTGCCATTGCTCGGCTTGCAGGAGGAATGGCAGTGACGACGGACGTCGAGCTAGCAGCTGGCGGAGGGTGGGTCTTGATTACAGCGCCAATAATGAAGAACATGATGCCCATTCCCATAGCCGAAATGAAAAACGACCATCTACGACCGAGACTATCCACTCCGAAAAATATGAAAATTGAAGTTGCGACCAACTAGAAACCATAAAATTTAGTCATTTCAGATTAAAGGATCTTCAGTGTGATCAACGCACTTTGACGACACCGTAGATCCCAGATGCAAGAAGTGAGTTCTTGTTACCTGTGAACCCAATCGAGGCGAAAATCTGGGGCGCATAGTATCTGTAGATTTGTTAGCGATGAAAAGACAAGGTGTATACTGAGGGCTCACGCAATAGAGTTTTGGCCACACCATTGCTGAAGCAAGAAGATGACGAATGCAATCACAAATCGAATAAGATTGCCTTTACCGAGGAATGCTTCCTTCCAGCCTAGGTCCTTCCTAGCCTGTCGTTCTTCCTCGATAGCTGCCTCAATTTCTGCAAACTCATGGAGGAGATCAGGATCATTCAGCGACATCCTCCGTAAGTACGCGAGGTTGTTGAAAGCTTCCTCAGTACGGTCCACCGAAGCTAACCAACGAGGGGATTCCTATACATCTGTTGTCAGTCATGTGTATCATGACGTCTGTCGTTCCTTACCTTCACGGTGAACAGGCCAAATAGCATTATACCAGCAGGTACAAGCTGGAATCTACAAGGGAATGAGCTGAGTTAGCAACAAAAGTAGCAAGTATTCGTCCTGCCACATCAGAACTCACCCAAATGGAATCCGCCAAATTCTTGGCCCATCCACTATATTAATGCTGACACCGTCTGTGTCACAGTTAGAAAGCACGTTGAGACAATGAACGGAAGAGACCAACAGTTGATAAAGTACGAAAGCATCACACCAGTGGCCACCATAATTTGGAAAAGACCTGTGATACGACCTCGAACCTGTTTGGGACTGCATTCGGAGACGAACGCAGGAGCAACCTGAACGTCCATGTCACGGTCAACTCTGGAAAAAAAAAACATGTAACTCAAGAACTTACAGCACTGATACCACCAATACCGACTCCTGAAATCACCCGCCCCGAATAGATCAAGGCCAGTCCACTGTTAGCTGCTGTGGTCAAGATCTAGTTATAGGAAGTTGGGAGGGAGCCTCAGAAAACACCAACATAGTTGACTTACTGCACCGATAGCAAAGATGAATGTGAACCCAATGAGGGTCCACTTTCGCCCAACCTTGTCTTCAAGTTGGTCAATATCAAAATAATGAATCGAGCCGGAAAGGGCAAATTCGCACTTGATATGGGCGCACTTCCGAGAGCACCAAAAAATGCACCAGCTTGGAGGACCGACACGATGTTGGAGGAGACCGCAGTCACCAGAGCTTTATTCTCTTGTCCATTGGGCCACATTCCAAAATGTTTCTGTTTTCCGTGTCGATCAAAAAAGAGCTGATAACTTGAACGATATTGAACTCACTTGGAAGTTCTCTTGACTAACGACACCTCCTGCAATACCACTGATGAAGGATAAGTAAGAATGGACGATACCATTGTATTTCTTCCACGTACGTATCATATCCGAACAGCACAATACCCCAGTAAGCAATAAAGGCCAGCCCTACGATGAGAAAAACGAGTCAACAATATGAACTCGGTAGAATAGGCTGTTTAACTTACAGTAAACCCGGACATTCTTGAAGATATCTGTGTTTGCCATTGTGGAGAAGTACTTAATGTAAGAAGCAAGAAAATCATCTTGAACCTTCGAACTATTTAAGGCCGCCTCGTAGAACCCTGCAGAGGCAAGGGAAAGCCCTAGGTTGAGGCTGGGTACCAGGGATCATGGCACCCGGGAACTTTATAGAAGAATAGATCGTTGGCCTAGACCAATGCACAGTGCTGGGTCTAAATTAGACAAGTCTATAGACCTATAGAAGGACGTTAATGACCACGTTACCCACCTCCACAGCGAGGAATACTCAGGCTGAGGGACACCTCTTGTTTACTTTCAATATCTTTCGAATGAACAACGTGATTGAACCGCCTTTCTAAATTCTATAAATCAGAATGACGTCTACGGCCGAATTGGATAGCACCTGAAATGCTTGACAGCAAGATCGAAAAACCTAGAATAACATTTACAGTACGCTATTATACACAGTCATGGAAGCAAAAAGATAACATTAACATAGCCTAAAGGCCATTACAGGACGTAGAACATGCTTTTGACGTTGACGAAAAACATTAGTACTCCAAGCTTGCCAACCAAACAACACAGTACCCGCATTAAACCTTTTCGTCGTAATCGTGGCTTCTGGTTGAACCGTTGTCGAATACTGTTGGAAGGGAAATTAGCTACTCGGACGAGATTAAAGCCTGATAAATTGCTCACCCTTCTGCTCGGCCCTTGCAACATCGGCCTGTCTCTTTTCTTCTGTAATCGTTCCGAAAATGACATCCATTTCTTCCAACGACCTTCCCTTAGTTTCAGGGATGATAAGCGAGAAGACAGCCATGGCGCCGATATTGACAGTCCCAAACATGAAGAAGAATTTGAATCCAAGATGTTGCTCAATCAGGAGAGTCTGGTGAGAGACGACAAAGTCTGGAGAGGAAGGGTCAGTTAGCCGCTTCGAAAAAAAAGGAAAGTCATTACGCACTCCACAACCATTGTGACGCGCTAGCGACGGCCAGACCGTAATGTCTTGTCCTAGTGGGGAAGATGTCCGCGACATAAACCCAGGGAAGAGGACCTATGGGAAAGGTGAGTTTCACAAGCTTCACATGCGAAGGAACACCAACGTACCCCATCCCATACTGTAGAAGACAACGTAGATGTAGAGCAAGCCTGCCATTGCTCGGCTTGCAGGAGGAATGGCAGTGACGACGGACGTCGAGCTAGCAGCTGGCGGAGGGTGGGTCTTGATTACAGCGCCAATAATGAAGAACATGATGCCCATTCCCATGGCCGAAATGAAGAACGACCATCTACGACCGAGACTATCCGCTCCGAAAAATATGAATATCGAAGTTGCGACCAACTAAGATCATATAATTTAGTCATTTCAGAATAGAGGATTTTTGTAGTAATCAACGCACTTTGACGACACCGTAGATCCCAGATGCAAGAAGTGAGTTCTTGTTACCTGTGAACCCAATCGAGGCGAAAATCTGGGGCGCATAGTATCTGTAGATTTGTTAGCGATGAAAAGACAAGGTGTGAATTGTAGGCTCACGAAACAGAGTTTTGGCCACACCATTGCTGAAGCAAGAAGATGACGAATGCAATCACAAATCGAATAAGATTGCCTTTGCCAAGGAATGCTTCTTTCCAGCCTAGGTCCTTCCTAGCCTGACGTTCTTCCTCGATAGCCGCCTCAATTTCTGCAAACTCGTGGAGGAGATCAGCATCATTCAGCGAAGTCCTCCGTAAGTACGCAAGGTTGTTGAGGGCTTCCTCGGTACGGTCCACCGAAGCTAACCAACGAGGAGATTCCTATACATTCGTTGTCAGTCATGTGTATCGTGGCGTCCGTTGTTCCTTACCTTTACGGTGAACAAGCCAAATAGCATTATACCAGCAGGTACAAGCTGGAATCTGTAAGGGAATGAGCTTAGCAGCGAAAAGGACAGAAAAACTGGGATGTCCGCCACATTACATGCCCGTCAAACTCACCCAAATGGAATCCGCCAAATTCTTGGCCCATCCACTATATTAATGCTGACACCGTCTATGTCACAGTTAGAAAGTAGGTTTGAAGCAATGGACGGGAAAGACCAACAGTTGATAAAGTACGAAAGCATCACACCAGCGGCCACCATAATCTGGAAAAGACCTGTGATACGACCTCGAACGTTTTTGGGACTGCATTCGGCGACGAAAGCAGGAGCAACCTGAATGTCCATGTCAATTCTGGGGCAAAAAAAGTAGAACTCAAAAACTTACAGCACTGATACCACCAATGCCGACTCCAGAAATCACCCGACCACCATAGATCATGGCCAATCCATTAGAAGGACTGTTCGCTGCTGTGGTCAAGATCTAGTGATAGAAGTTGGAAGGGATCTTAGAAAACAACGACATAGATGACTCACTGCACCAATAGCAAAGATGAATGTGAATCCAATGAGAGTCCATTTTCGCCCGACCTTGTCTTCAAGCTGGTCAACACTAAAATAATGAATCGAGCTGGAAAGAGCAAATTCGCACTTGATATGGGCGCACTTCCGAGAGCACCAAAGAATGCACCAGCTTGGAGGACCGACACGACGTTGGAGGAGACCGCAGTCACTAAAGCTGCATTCTTTTGTCCATTGGGCCACATTCCGAAATGTTTCTGTTATTTGCGTCGATGAAAAAAACAGTCGATAATCTGAATGGTATTGAACTCACTTGGAAGTTCGCTTGACTAACGACACCTCCTGCAATACCACTGATGAAGAATAAATAAGAATGGTCGATACCATTGTATTTCTTCCACGTACGTATCATATCCGAATAGCACAATACCCCAGTAAGCAATAAAGGCCAACCCTACGATGAGAAAACGAACGAGTCAGCGATATGAACTCGGTAGAATAGGCTGTTTAACTCACAGTAAACTCGGATATTCTTGAAGATACCTTCGTTTGCCATTGTGGAGAGGTGATGTATGGGCAGCAAAAGGCAAGAAAAGTATCTTGAACCTTCGAAGTATTTAAGGCCGCCATTGAGTTAGCCGTCCAACTTATTTCCGCTAAACGGTCCGTAATACGGGCCGTTAAAAATCCGGGGCCCCACCCCCGCAACGTTTCGAATATGATCGCGATCGTGCTATCTCTTGTTCCGTGCAATCGACCCTCGACCCACTGAGATAGAAACCTTTCTCTGCATTCCCCAGCTTTATGTACCTCCATTTTCGGAAAAATTTCGCTGCACTCACGAGTCACTCCACGGAAGTAATGATGCGTACCCAATGCGAACAGCGCATTCTTTCGGGGTAAAACAACTGATCATCTTTTCCAGTTTAATGATAGAATGCCATTTAATTTTTAAGATGTATGTATTGTTTTGAGGCACCAGCTGCGGCAGGGAAAAGTCAGCAGGTCATTCTGACACTTCCTTCCTGTCACCGCGCGCGCCCTGGCACCATTTTGGGTCTAGTCAAGTACTACGGGAACCTTCACCGCATGGATCTACGGGGCCCTCTCGGATTCCTCAGAGTTCTGCAGCGGCTCCGCAAGATCCTTTCAGTTAATTATAACTTAGCTTGATACTTCCTCCTCTTCAGCAACGAAGCCTTCCTTTCTGGTGGATATCAAACAATCCCCACTTCTGACTCCGCTTACAATTTTTTGGATCTAGTCAAGTCGATCTACGCGGCCCGGGTTCCTAGCTCCAAACTTCGCAGCGGCTCCGAATTTAACTGATAAGTACTCCTCCTCAAGTTCAGCAACGAAGGGAATTGCTTGCAAATTCCTTGTCTTCAAGCTGGTTGATATCAAACAATCCCCACTTCCGAGCCCGCTTGCAATATATGCGTTTTACAAAGTATCTCGGTGACTAGACCATACCGATTACATTTCAATCATACCCGGACACCGAGAACGTCCTGCATAGTAAGCCTCGCGTTATCCTACTCTCATCTTAGTAACCTGGATGCATGAATAACATTTTCCAACAACCACGGAGCGTATGAATAATACTTATAGTATATTGCAAGTTAAATACGACCAGCTTTCTTTCTGGTTTCCCAGATTCAAGTCGCACTATGTCCGCTAAACCCGTCGTCATTATTGCTGGGATTGGTGTCGGAGGAGGAACCGGTGGTGCTACGGCTCGTGCCTTCTCCAAGGAGGGTTATAGCATTGCATTGATCGCTCGAGGTTCTGATTCCCTCAAGGCATTGGAAGACGAACTACGCGCTTCCGGAGCCGACGCTGCCTCCTTCCTTATCCCTCGTACAACAAACCGTCTTTGACGACAGCCTTTGAAGCCGTTCGTACACGATTCCCTTCTCCCGAATACATTGTTCGCGCAGCACTTTACAATGCTGTCGACCGCGTGTGGAAGCCTTTTTTCGAGGTCACTGACGAGGACATGGCCGGCGCCCTACAAACCCAGATCGAAGGGGCATGGTACTTCTCCCGCGAAGCTATTTCAGAGTTCAAGAAGAACGACATAGAGCCGATCAGTGGGAAAAGAGGTATTCTAATGTTTACCGGGGCCACTGCGAGCTTGAGAGGAAATACGTCCACAAGCATTTTCTCAGCGGGTAAGCATGCACAGAGAGGCTTGAGCCAGAGTTTGGCGAAAGAATTTGGGAAAGACAATATCCATGTGGCTCATGTACGTGGTTAACATCTGCGCTGCGGTTTGGTTCTGGTTCTAAGTGGTTGTCGGTCGAATAGGTCATCATCGACGGAGCCATTTTGACTCCGTTCTTACTCTCCAGTCGCAATGATCCCACCCTACAGACAAATGAAGACATCAGGCTCAGTCCTCAGGGAATAGCTTCTGTGGGTCTTATCCAGCGGTTCGCCTGAGTGGTACTTACAATTTTACTTCCTCCCATTCTAGACCCTTCTCTTCCTCACCAAGCAGCACCGTTCAACTTGGACCTGGGAATTGGATCGTGAGTGCTTAGAATAGTGTTTTGCAATGATTTTCTTACTGATACGACTCTAGTGCGTCCGGCTCACGAGAAATGGTGATTGGCGTCCCTATGTTAAGTAATGTAATATCTACATATACTTATAAGGTCAAAGTTTGCAAAACTTAGGGAATGGGTTTGGTCAACGCTACCATCATTAAGTTAATCCCTGAGTTCTACCTAGTTATTTTAGGTGCTCGTTGAACCAGCGTCCTGTCGATAAACATTTCGGAGTTAGCAGACACAAATGCCTCACCTCGCTCAAGAAGTCATCTTTTACCGTCATACTCTTGAATAGCTAATGGAGATATAAGGCCCTAATTTTATTAAACGCTCAAAAAGAAAAAGCAAATTAAGGGAGGTACCATGACCACCGCAGGGGTCGAACCTGCAATCTCCTGATCACTAGATCGTAGTCAGACGCGATGCCATTTCGCCAGGCGGCCATACAACACAAGTCATCTTTTTTCAATCAAGACTTCACTATAACCTCATTTGAAGAGACTATGTTACGATATTCCTATGGCTTTTCTTTCCTCGACCACTTCACCACTTCTCGTGAGCCGGTCGCACTGTAATGTATTAGTATTGGACTGCAAAATTAGGAAGTAGCTCACAATCCAATTCCCAGGTCCAGGCTGAACGTTCTTGCTTGGCAAGGTGGATGTAAGACTAAACGGGACGAAGGAATGTAAATTAGGACTAGTTAGACGTCAGATACGTTAAATATACATACCGAAGCAATAGCTTCAGGACTGAGCCTGACGTCTTCGTTCTGTTCCCATTCCGGGTTCTTGCGGTACTCTCTCGAGAGTGGAGTTGATATACCTATCAAGGAACACAAAATCATAAAAGGAACATGGTTCAAAAGTTGGATGAATCAAACCTCCGTCGATGATAGCCTGTAGCAGATTCAGGTTGAGCAACAGAAAAGCATTACAAGGATCAATACCCACATGCGCCACATGAATATTCTGCTTCCCAAATTCCTTCGCCAAACTCTGGCTTAACGCTCTCAGAGCAAACTTTCCCGCTGAAAATGCACTCGTCGTGACGTTTCCTCTGATACTCGAAGTGGCCCCAGTAAAAATCAGTACACCCCGTTTTCCAGTCGTCGGATCAATCTCATTCTTCTTGAATTCTGTTATAACTTCGTGAGCGAACGCAAAAGCGCCTTCGACGTTGACCTGGGTGACGCCTTTGATATCTTCAGGAGTAACGTCCAGGAAGGGTTTCCAGACCCCATGAGCAACATTATACACCGCAGCGCGGATGCTGTATTGCGGGGATGGATATTGAGAGCGAATATTTTCGAATGCTGATTGAATGGAGGCATATTCGTAAGATGATACCGGGAAGGTGGTAGCCTATAATAATTCAGAACCGAATTATCACAAAGAGGATGAATAACACACGTACATCAGCTCCAGAATTCTTTAATTCCTCCAGCAATGTTTCTCCGACTCTTCGTCCGATGAGTGCTATAGTGTAGCCTTCTTTGGCAAATGCACGACTAGAAACCGCTCAGTTTGGTCAAAAACAAACGCAAAAGACACCGTACGCTGCGGCTGCTCCTGTTCCTCCGCCTGCACCAATACCTAAAAGAGTACTTGTGTCAATGGATCGAACTTGAGTATCGATGGAATTTGGAGCATACCAGCAACAACAAGAACGGGCTTGGGAGTTGACATCTTCGATTTAGAGCTAATCTAAAGTTGCGATGGTTTTAAATCAAGTTCGTAACTTCGGTCGGTCAGTCAGCAAAATTCAGGTGACGCAATTGCTCAGTAAGCCAACTGAATTTTCGAGGATCGCCGACTCTGATCAAGTAGAGTGTGAGAGAGTACATGGCGAGTACCTTGACGGTTGGCGTATTCAAGTCGGATTGTGACTAGGACCCGGATTTCAGAAAGTCGCAAGAATTGCTGGTACTATTCCGCAATAGATCTGTAAGCATGTATCCCAATTCTTGAATTATTACATTAATTGCAGCCAGCACAGACGAACGATTTTTCTTCGCTCTCGGTTACTTTAATTCTGAGACGTGATTAGAATAGCAGCCAAGCAAATTAGCTGAGAGAACATTCAGAGCAGATTGAGAGTACAAACTTCCGGCCATCAAAGGTTCCCAGTAAGATACAGGGGCTACAGAGCATTCTTTAAATCACCATAAGCCAGGCGTGCCCATTATAAGTCGACGTCGAGGAGAAGGCGATGGTCCACCAGCGCTTATTTAAGTTATTTTGAAGCTATCAAGCGCCAGTTAAGTGCTTGACCCAAACCAACTCCTCGCTTCTCCAGTTGTCTCTCCAGTGTACATATGTATAAAACTATAACAGCAAATCTCGTCCGTGAAGCCCAAGTGCCACCGGCGTGATAGGATGGATGAAAAGAGGACGGGGAACATGCGCGGCATTGTGGCTATCCGCTCACATTCACTGACAATAATGATGGTTCTGATTCCGAGTCTGTATATTTTACAGCCTTTAGACATTCTCAAGCTTTATCATATCTTGCGTTGTCTCCAAATCCTTGTGCTTCCTCTACATCCACCTCTGCAATCGCCCTCAGCTCCTACTAGCTCTTAAATTTTGCCAGTGAGTACACTCAGAAAGTGCTCGGATTGTTGAGTGGGGTTAACAATGAACATAGATTCGCCAGAGACCTATAAAATGCTCCAATGTACGTTATGATCTGCGAAACCGAAAGTCAGATAAACTCATCCCAGTAGACTCTCCTGAGGATCCCTTTGGAGGACTCTTGTCCTCATCGACATCATCGGAAACACGCGTCAGTCTTTCGCAATGGCTCATATCGCAGCGGGCATCACCCTATCATATCCCAATGGATTCCCCAGACGGCCCCATCTCAGGATGGAGGTTTCACTCCTCCGCGTCGCTAGAATCAACCTCGAGTTCTACTATAAGCCCCGGTAAACTGGAACCGTTACGATACTCTCCTAGCAAGCCTTCCTATCAAAGACAACGGAACGCTTCTAGAACCCGAAGGATTGGCACCTGGTTCAAAAGCAGGTTCAACATCATGAAAAGAATTGGCAAACGCGTCGATCCTCCCATTTTTGAGATCGTTCGGCTTGAGCAAAGTTCCAATGGCCTTGAAGGCTTGATTACCGAAGTGACTGACATTATTCAATGGTATGATACCGAGAGCTTTCTGGATCCTGGAGCTCCCGATGAGTTTGTGTATGAAGCGGAGAGCCCAGGAGTTCAGGATGATGTGGTGACGGAGAAGGCAAAGACCAAGGCGCAGAAGATTCGCAGTATTACATCGGTGCTTGCGCAGCCAAGCAACTCCGTAGAAAGCCTGAGGATAGAAGAAGAAGCTGGAGCATTTGAAAAAGTTGTTCAATGGCGTGGAACGCTGGATCAATCCGATCCAGGAGTTCAGGCCGAAGAGGAGGTGGGGGAGAAAGAGAAGATGTTACACAAAGACAATCTATATCCAGTGCCACCGGTGCCGCCAATTGACCTCAGGGAAGAGGAAGGTTTGTCTATCTGTCCCCAACTGCACATTTCAATGATATTGAATACCTTACTTGATTTAGAATCATCACATACCAGTGGGATAAATGTTACCACTATTCGACGTGCTCTCAGTGGCGAAGGCTCTCAAATGGAGTACAGAGCAGGGTCAAAGAGAATACAAGATCTTCTTGGAGCAAATTTCCATTATCACGATGATGAAGCCTCGGTACATTCACTGATGGATGTCCTACAATCAGTACATGCAATGACTTCCTCGTATAAGAAAATTATATTGAGCTTGTTTCTACAGGAATTAGATTCTACTGCGGAATTGGAGGTCCTTGACCCAGATCTGAACAGAAGCGCTTATCGCAAGAGATGTTTGCAAGCCCTTCGCCATGTGTCGACTAGACACCAGATTCTGCCATCCTCGCTGATGATCCAAGATGTTAAACGAGACGGTCAAAATCCTGTCGCCGGTGGTGGCTTTGCGGTGAGTGCAATCATACGAATGTGGAGTCTCTTCTTGAACTGACATGTGCTTCCTACTAAAAGGATATATGGCGTGGAACTGTGGGAGACCAACCCGTGTGTTTGAAGGTTCTTAGACTGGTCATTGAACCAGATGAAAAAGTACGCAGTAAAATTCGCAAGGTGAGCACCGCTGTGGCTAGTAGACCAATTGAATTTTTTAATTAGCATTTAACTCATCCAGCAATTCTCCAACGAAGCGCTTTTATGGCGACAGCTCAAACATCCGAATATTCTTCCCTTACTGGGCGTCAACGCAGAACTCTTCAGCCCTTCGTTCTGCCTCATTTCTCCGTGGATGGAGAACAAAGACATCATCACGTACCTGAAAGGGAATCCTACGCACAATCGGCATAATGTGGTGAGCATCAGCTTCTTTCTTCATGAACTATTGCCTCATTAGGTTTGCAGCTTTTGGAAATCGCGGCGGGCCTGTCGTATCTTCACTCAAGGGATCCGCCCATTATCCATGCAGATATTCGAGGAGTACGTTTATACTTTTTAGCAAGCTGCCCTCGGCTAAACATGCAAATGCACGTACTATTAGGCCAATATTCTAGTCACAGATGATTTTCATTGCTGCCTTGCAGACTTTGGTTTGGCTTTGATCACTGCTGACTCTCAATCCTGGTCAACTGCAACGACGAGCACCATGAAGGGTGCAATACGTTGGATGGCGCCGGAACTGATTGTTCAAGGTCGTGGTTTATCTGTCAAATCAAGTTTACACCAGACCTCGCGAGATATCTATGCTTTCGGTTGCACCGTTGTCGAGGTAAATAAAAGTCTACCTGTCGTTTGTTCTCTACTACTTGAATGTATAGATACTGAAATGTTGCGGGCATAGATTTTGACACTGCGGCTCCCGTTCCATGAACAGAGGAACGACGCAGCTGTACTGTACAGTTTATTGAATCACGAACGGCCTACGCGACCCAAGAGCGTTTGGTGTTCAGACGCAATTTGGAAGCTCACGACTCGCTGTTGGGCAGGCCATGCTGCAGCTCGTCCTCAGGCTCGAGAAGTCTACGAGGTTCTGCAACAATCTTTATCATAGCGATAGAGCTAAGGTTGCCTTTGCTCAGTGGGATATTTGCGGACACGTGTCTATGGCAGTCAGAAAGAAAGACAGAACAGCGGCACGAGAGGGAGCATCTCATCGAAAAAATATTTACGCCTTCCGAGTTACCATTTCTCACTTGCAGAACATACTAGGCTTTCTTTTGAGTGCAGGATATCGATTGAAGCCAAAATACTCACAGTCTAGCTCCCAAGTCCAGGCGGATTTTTCCTGTGTCGCGAGGTTGAAATATGTCTAAACCCATGGGAGTCAATTCTACTCCGTAAATGCAATACTAGGGTTGCATCGTATCTCACCTTGGCGATGCTTACTGGGTTCCGTCGCTCATTATCCCTGAAAGACGACATGATGAGAATACCCATTTAATCGTAGTATGCCGCTAACTCACTTCCGTCAAGAATAGCCTATCTCATAGTGAGCAAAAGGTTATTTAACTTTAGGTTTGGTTCGAACACATATGTGTGCAACCTGTAGAAATGGCAATCCGGATCGAGATTGCTCATAAAGCTTTAGAATCTAGATAAACTCACATGAATTCCTTCCTCTCCGAATTCCTTCGCCAAACTCTGACTCAACGTTCTATTCGCGGACTTTGCGGCAGAGAATGCACTCGTGAAGCTGCTTCCGCGCGTGGCAGCAGTCGCACCAGTGAATATTAGTGTACCCTTCTTACCGGTATCCTTTCCAATTTCATTCTCTCGGAGCTGGAGTATACATTCACGAAAAAATGCAAATGAGGCCCCAATTTTATGAAGAAAAAACACATGCTCGAATGAGAGATTATGACGGAGGTGCTGAACCTGATTACAATAAGTAGATCGTAGTCAGACACGATGCCATTTCGCCAGGCGGCGATACAACACTAGTCATCTGTATGAGAAACAACGTACGTTATACAATCGATAATATGTAAATTCATATGGTTTCTCTTTCCTCGACACCATCACCACTTCTCGTGAGCCGGTCGCACTGTAATGTATTAGTATTGGACTGCAAAATTATGGAACAACTCACAATCCAATTCCCAGGTCCAGGCCGAACGTTCTTGTTTGGCAAGGTGGATGTAAGTCTACACAGGACGAAGTAATGTAAATTAGGACCATCAGATATAAGTTGAATAGACATACCGAAGCAATAGCTTCAGGACTGAGCCTGACATCTTCGTTCTGCTCCCATTCCGGGTTCTTGCGACGCTCTCTCGAGAGTGGAGTCGATATAGCTATCAAGGAAACACAAAATCAAAAAAAAATGAACATCGTTCAAAAGTTGGATGAATCAAACCTCCGTCGATGATAGCCTGTAGCAGATTCAGGTTGAGCAACAGAAAAGCATTACAAGGATCAATACCCACATGCGCCACATGAATATTCTGCTTCCCAAATTCCTTCGCCAAACTCTGGCTTAACGCTCTCAGAGCAAACATTCCCGCTGAAAACGCACTCGTTGTAACGTTTCCTCTGATACTCGCAGTGGCCCCAGTAAAAATCAGTACACCCCGTTTTCCAGTCGTTGGATCAATCTCATTCTTCTTGAATTCTGTTATAACTTCGTGAGCGAACGCAAAAGCACCGTCGATGTTGGTCTCAGTGACGCCTTTGATATCTTCAGGAGTAACGTCCAAGAAGGGTTTCCAGGACGCCATGGCCAGCGTTATATACCGCGGCGCGAATGCTGTATTGTGGGGATGGATATTGGGATCGAATATTTTCGAATGCTGATTGAATGGAGGCGTATTCATAAGACGATATCGGGAAGACGGTAGCCTGTAATAGTTCAGAACCGAATATCACAAAGAGGATGAATAACACACGTACATCAGCTCCAGAATTCTTCAGTTCCTCCAGTAACGTTTCTCCAGCTCTTCGTCCGATGAGTGCTATAGTGTAACCTTCTTTGGCAAATGCACGACTAGAAACCGTTCAGTTTGGTCAAAAACAAACAGCAAAAGACACCGTACGCTGCGGCTGCTCCTGTTCCTCCGCCTGCACCAAAACCTAGAAGAGTACTTGTGTCAATGGATCGAACTTGAATATCGATGGAAGTTGAAGCATACCAGCAACAACAAGAACGGGCTTGGGACTTGACATCTTCGATTTAGAGTTAATCTAAAGTTGCGATGATTTTAAATCAAGTTCGAACTTCGGTAGACTTCGGTCGGTCAGTCAGCAAGATCTAGGTGACGCAATTTCTCAGTAAGCCAACTGAATTTTCGAGGATTGCCGACCCTGATTAAGTAGAGTGTGAGAGAGAACAGTTACATGGCGAGTGTATGGCGCCTTGGTGGGGGTATTCAAATCGGATTGTGACTAGGACCCGGAATTTAGGAAGTCGCAAGAATTGCTTGTATTCCGCAATAGATCTGTAAGCATGTATCCCAATTCTTGAATTGTTACACTAAGTGCAGCCAGCACAGACGAACGATTTTTCTTCGCTCTCGATTGCTGTACGGTAATTCTGAGTCTCTGAGAAGCGATCAGCAGCGGCAAAGTTAGCTGAGAGAATATTGGGAGTATACACCTCCAGCCATCAAAGTTCCCAGAAAGAGATAGAGGCTACAGAGTATCCTTTAGATCGTCATAATCCAGGCTTACCCATTAGTCGACGTCGAGAAGTGAGAAGGTGGTCAACCGGCGCTTATTTTCGAAGTAATCAAGCGCTCAACTGTCCGTGAAGTCCAGGTGCACCGGCCTGACGGAACTTGCGAAGAGGACGGAAAAAATCAGTAATACACGCGGACCGTGAAAGAACAATGAACTTCAATGGCGGCCAGCACTCTTCTTACTCAACTCCAGTGGCCCTCAGTGGAGTCCACTGCAGCGAAACTTTGTTAGTTTTTGTACTCTACACTCAATATTCAAAAGACTATGGCAAAGAAGGCGTAACAGCGCCAGTTCACAAAGTTTACATCATACAATATGAAAGTCATTGGAAGTCACCAATATTTACCTTTCCTGCGCTCAAAATTCCAAACCCATTGACCTTCAACCGACGAATGGGCAGTGAAAGTCAATGAAAGTCACTATCTATAATGGGCGAAATCATCGAAAGTGAGCCGCCGTAGCAGGCGAAAGTCAGTGAGAGTCAATGGAGAAATTGACAATATTCACCTATAATGAGTGAGAACCTCAATGGTCTCCATTGAGCTTGTTGTGCCATAGGAGCTAAAAGTCAGCGAAAGTCAATGGAAAAAGAATGATGTTCACCTCCAGGAACTAACAATGTCAATGACTTTCATTGAAGTCAGCCATACAAAAGTCAGCGGAAGTCAATGGAAGAACGATGATGTTCACCTATCATAGGCAAGAACTTCAATGGCTTTCATGCCAAAAGTCAATGGAAAAATGATGATGTTTCCTGCCATAGGAGGGAAAAGTCAGTGAAGGTCAATAAAAAACAGCGAGTTTTACCTGCAATAGGTAACAACCTCAATGGCTTGCGTTAAAGTAAGCCTGGCACAAAGTCAATGCCAGTCAATGAGACGCCAATGATGTTCACCTAAAATAAGCGTAAGCTCAACAACTTTCATTGAAGTCGGCCTGTCATACGAGGCAAAAGTCGATGAAAGTTGGTGGGAAAATAATGGCGTTCACTTACAATAAGCAACAACGATGATGGCTAGAATAGTGTTTTGCAGTGACTTACTGATACGACTCTAGTGCGTCCGACTCACGAAAAATAGTGATTGGCGTCCCTATGCTTAGTTATTACATATATAAGGTCAAAGTTTGCACAACTTAGCGAATGGGTTTGGTCAATGCCACCATTGAGTTATGTTGTAGATGACGCTTTGACCGGTGCATCAATTATGCCGATGCAATCCGATACTTACACTCCCGAGCATGATTACTCATTACTTACTCAGCTATCAGTACTTACCGGACATTACAGACACTTACAGGTACTTACTGCAGAGTATATAAGGCCTACTACAAGGGCCAAGTAGTTATAAGTATTCCTCCCTCTCAATATCACTTCTTATACCATACCTGATCCAAGCCTCACAGCTCCAAGTCACTGCTGCGCCCCCAATTATCCACAACAGGTTAATCCTCGAGTTCTACAGTTATTTTAGATGCTCGTTGAACCAGCATCCAATCGATAAACAATCTTGGAGATTAGCAGACACAAATCCCTCCACTTTTTTTCTCAAGAGCACATCTTTAAACGTTTACCGTCATACTCTGACTAAATAGCTAATTGATATATCTAATTTTATAAAACGCTCAAGAACAAAAAACACACGTTCGAATGAAAGATTATGACCACAGGTGCTGAACCTGCAATCTCCTGATTCCAACAAGTAAATCGTAGTCAGACGCGATGCCATTTCGCCAGGCGGCGACACAACACTAGTCGTCTGTATGAGAAACAACGTACGTTATACAATCGATAAAATGTAAATTCATATGGCATCTCTTTCCTCGACGACTTCACCACTTCTCATGAGCCGGTCGCACTGTAATGTATTAGTATTGGACTGCAAAATTGTGAAACAACTAACAATCCAATTCCCAGGTCCAGGCTGAACGTTCTTGCTTGGCAAGGTGGATGTAAGTCTACACGGGACAAAGGAATGTAAATTAGGACCATCAGATATAAGTTGAATAGACACACCGAAGCAATAGCTTCAGGGCTAAGCCTGGCGTCTTCGTTCTGTTCCCATTCCGGGTTCTTGCGACGCTCTCTCGAGAGTGGAGTCGATATACCTATCAAGGAAACACAAAATCAAAAAATGAACATCGGTCAAAAGTTCGACCGTTCAAAAGTCGGATGAATCAAACCTCCGTCAATGATAGCCTGTAGCAGATTCAGGATGAGCAACAGAAAAGCATTACAAGGATCAACACCTACATGCGCCACATGAATATTCTGCTTCCCAAATTCCTTCGCCAAACTCTGGCTTAACGCTCTCAGAGCAAACTTTCCCACTGAAAACGCACTCGTTGTAATGTTTCCTCTGATACTCGCAGTGGCCCCAGTAAAAATCAGTACACCCCGTTTTCCAGTTGTTGGATCAATCTCATTCTTCTTAAATTCTGTTATAACTTCGTGAGCGAACGCAAAAGCACCGTCGATGTTGGTCTCAGTGACGCCTTTGATATCTTCAGGAGTAACGTCCAAGAAGGGTTTCCGGACGCCATGGCCAGCGTTATATACCGCAGCGCGGATGCTGTATTGTGGGGATGGATATCGGGAGCGAATATTTTCAAATGCTGATTGAATGGAGGCGTATTCATAAGACGATATCGGGAAGACGGTAGCCTATAATAGTTCAGAACCGAATATCACAAAGAGGATGAATAACACACGTACATCAGCTCCAGAATTCTTCAGTTCCTCCATTAACGTTTCTCCAGCTCTTCGTCCGATGAGTGCTATAGTGTAACCTTCTTTGGCAAATGCACGACTAGAAAACGCTCAGTTTGATCAAAAGCAAACGCAAGACACCGTACGCCGCGGCTGCTCCTGTTCCTCCGCCTGCACCAAAACCTAAAAGAGTACTTGTGTCAATGGATCGAACTTGAATATCGATGGAAGTTGAAAAATACCAGTAACAACAAGAACGGGCTTGGGAGTTGACATCTTCTTCGATTTAGAACTAATCTAAAGTTGCGATGGTTTTAAATCAAGTTCGAACTTCGGTCGGTCAAGTCAGCAAGATCCAGGTGACGCAATTGCTCAGTAAGCCAACTGAATTTCGAGGATCGCCGACTCTGATTAAGTAGAGTGTGAGAGAGTACATGGCGAGTATATGGCGCCTTGGTGGGGGTATTCAAGTCGGATTGTGACTAGGACCCGGAATTTAGGAAGTCGCAAGAATTGCTTGTATTCCGCAATAGATCTGTAAGCATGTATCCCAATTCTTGAATTGTTATACTAAGTGCAGCCAGCACAGACGAACAATTTTTATTCGCTCTCGATTGCTGTACGGTAATTCTGAGTCTCCTTCCGCATTACCATTTCCCACTTGCAGGACGTACTAGGTTTTCCTTTGAGCGCAAGATACTGATTGAAGCCAAAATACTCACAGTCCAGCTCCCAAGTCCAGGCGGATTTCTCCTGTTTCGCGAGGTTGAAATATGCCTGAACTCATGAAAGTCAATTCTACACTGTAGATGAAATACTAGATTTGCATCGTATCTCACCTTGGCGATGCTTTCTGGGTTCAATCCAGCAGCTGTTTCTGGATCATCGCTCATTATCCCTGAAAGACGACATGATGAGAATACCCATTTAGTCGTAATATGTCACGAAACTCACTTCCGTCAAGAATAGCCTATCTCGTATGAGCAAAAGGTTATCAAACTTTAGGTTCGGTTCGATCACATACGTGTGCAACCTGTAGAATGGCACCAGTCCGAATCGAGACTGCTCATAAAGCTTTAGAATCTAGATAAACTCACATGAATTCCCTCCTCTCCGAATTCCTTCGCCAAACTTTGACTCAACGCTCTATTCGCGGATTTTGCGGCAGAGAATGCACTCGTGAAGCTGCTTCCGCGCGTGGCAGCAGTCGCACCAGTGAATACTAGTGTACCTTTCTTACCGGTATCCTTTTCGATTTCGTTCTCTTGAAACTGAAGTATACATTCACGAGAAAACGCAAATGCTGCCTCGGTAACAGTCAGTGATTGATTTACTTCATCGGTTGTTGTCGATAAGAAAGGTTTGAAGATCGGGTACCCTACGTTCCAGATGGCTACTCGAAGTGCGGAGTCTGGCTGAGGGAATGAGTGTCTTATAGAGGCTACAGTGTCCCTAATATCTGCAGGATGGTAGGATTTCGTAGGGAACGCTTCGACCTGAACAAATGATTTGAGCGCAACTGGCAGGCTGGCAAAAAGCTTACTTACCTTTACTCCAAAACGACGAAGGTCAGAAGAGAGCTTGCTCAGTGTATCTTCTCCCCTACTAACTAGCGCAACATCATATCCAGATCTTGCAAATATTTGACTGAATATGAACGGGTTAGAGCAGGAACTTCCTCTGGTTGGAAATATACAGACGCTGATGCAGCTCCAAGACCAGATCCTTTTCCCAAGCCTGCAATTAATACCATAGGTTTTGCGGTAGCTCGATGGATGTTCATTGCTGTGATCCGTGATGGGCTCAAGTTGCAAGGAGATGCATACGTCACTGCCTGCCACCGCATACCACCAACAGTCACGAATCACAAGATGTGACTTCCTGGATCGAATGGTGACAGTAGAATGAATTGCTTGAAAGTGAAATTGCAATGCTAATTAATCCAATCCTACATGCCCTTTATATGATACCCTGATACATGCTTCGTCTCCGGGACAATTCCACAAAGGACTGAGTTAGTTTTACATTGGAGGACTTCCGCTCTATAAGCTTCTGGTACCGAGTTCTCATTCCCTACCTTCACAGAGGGCGGCGATACCCGGTAATCGATGCTCACAACGACTTTCGTAGCTTCCATCGTTTTGTTCTCCAATTTGAGGCCCAACTCCATGATCAGTGTTATGATCGTATCTGAAAAGCGCACATCAGAGTCTTGAGTCATCGTTGCTCGGATGTACGCTTTCTCAAGGGCAGATATAGCGGGTGCGTAGCCTTCTATAAATATGCGTGGTTCTTTATTAAAGACCTTGCCGGAACGAGAGCTGATTCACGTACCCTGTTGCCTCGCCACATGTCCCTTGCATTCGTTCTTGTGAGTCTTAGTCCAATGCTTCTGTTGGCACTCCTTTGAACAGTAGTAAGCGACGTGGCATTTTGAACAAGCTTTGTGCTCAATAAGCGGTATTTTTGAATTGCACTGGCAGGAGGCCGACCACAAGGTGAGCACGTCTCGAAATAATACATAGGCTAGACCCACTTACTGGGTTATTCGAGCAAGGTGACTCGTATCTCTGCAAACGCGAAATCTCTCTCATCGTAATATTATAGCCACCGGTCACTTCCGCTTCCACCGTCTGCCATGCCGCACCAATGCTCAGGCCATTCCTCAAGAAGATTAAAGCAAGCTTTTCGTCCGTCATGATCTCTTTCACTGCGGTTACGACTTGGTTCGCAACACCATTATAGACCATAAACCGATGAATAGTTGTGAGAATTCTCGGCATAGTTTTATAGAAAGGCTCCGCAGCTCTCTTCGCCTCCTCGTGGTGTTCATTGGGCTGGCGAAGCAAAACTGCAGTATTGGCAAGACTGAGTAAGAACCCTTCAGCGACTGCCTTCTCGATCCACCAAGAACCATCGTCGAAACAATGCTCGAAATATCGATAGATGTATCTAAGACAATTGAGGCGAGAAGGCTCAACTGCCCGCTCTATATCTGGGTGGGGAAGAGTGTTGATCCGAACGAGCAAATCGAGGAAATACGAGAATGTGTCCAAGTTCCCTGGTTGGAGAGTCTCTCGGAACACATCACTACAGTGCACAATTACCCTGCAGAATCCATCCAAAAGATGCTCCACCTGCTGGTGGACTGCGTCTTCAGAAGGAAATTCACTTTCCTTGTTTTTCCGATAGATGTCGGAAATTCGGTTCGCGATGAAGCTGCTGAGAGAGACGCCATCCTTTCTGACCAAGTCGCGAACAGCGAAATTAAGTTTCCATGCAAGATTTGCATCATCTGCACAGAACTTTGTATCCGTATCGCATGCATGCCAGTAAGTGCCAAAGATGGCCTGCATAATCGACGTTTTATATGAGCCTGTGCCGTATCTTCCTTCCGAGGCCAAGATCCACGTTTTGGCAAGGACGAAGTGGAGGTCTGGGGATTTTGAGAACGCAGAAACGGTTCTTCCCAAAGAATGTGGGCTCTGAATCAGAAACGTCAAAGCGTACTGAATCAGCATCATAGAACAATAGACAATATCGTCTCGTTCTGTACGATAATGAAACTGATTGATTTTCTCGGGTTCGGGAATTTCGGGGTCATAGGAGGGAAATGCTACCCAAGAGGCCCGAAGAAACGCGTCGAGCCACTTCCACAGGTGTAGCCAATCTTCTTGAATAGCATCTACGAAGCAGTTTTTCACGTAGGTAGAGTACTCGGGATCATCGAAGCATCCGCTGAGCCAGTTGTCTAGACTTTCCATGAGTTGAATGGCTTCTTGATCAACAGGCAAAGGCGTTTGGAGAAAGTCTTTTATCGAAGGAGTGTGAAGCTCGAGATAGTCAAAAACATCATCGAGAAATCCCTGGGGGTCGAAATCATCATCGAAGGATGAGCTGTCGCATTCTTTCCTTATTTTTCTAGCAGTCGGCAAGGCCTGTTAGCTATCTTTAATCCTAATGAGATGGACGTGGAACGTACCTTTCCTGATTTCTTCTTAGACTTCTTAGACTTTTTCCCCATACTACTTTCGTTTCAAAACAGACTTGGTGAAGGGTATGTAGAGAATCGACTTTTGGTGAAGATGAATTTCGATTGAGAGGGATGAAAAAGAAATCAAATGAAGACTCATTGTCAATGCCCGTGGCAAACAGTCACGTTGGCGCGTCGGCCGGGAAATGCCGACTCCTTTCGATTTCCTTCACTCAAGTAGCAGAGATACTAAGCGAATGTAGAATTAAATCGGATTGTTAGATACTTATTTTAATACACAACTCTATAATACCTACTATGTAAGTAAACGAACATCTAAGGCGCTGCAAGATTGGTCCAACATACTGTGGAAACTTCTTTCCTCGCCCCGTAGTCTAACTGACTAGTCTCTAGTAGCAAAGAAATCACAACTGGTAGCGATATTCCGACCGCTGCTGGCGCTCAACCAGCAAGTCATCTGTGTCTCGCATTGTTCAAGCTTTTGAGATGTAAACGGAATACCCAGCACATAGTGGCGCTCAAGAAGGTAGCCAAAATACATATAGCGAAGGATTTCGAGTAGTCGGGTCCCCATGCAGATGGCCACGCGTAACTGGTAGGAAAACCATGTCAATTGTTGATAAAGTATGTAAAGCTTTTGATGACTTCACGGTACGAAAATATTCGCAAGAATTCCGCCAGTATTAATCAAGGCCAAAGCTGTTGCGCGTTTGCTGGGTGTGTCAGATAATGAGCCGCTAGCCCATGCCATGAAGCAGACGAATGCGGCATGAGTTTGGGTCATCAGAAATCTTTTCAGCACAGGTTAAGCATTATATATAACAGTGGGAGGAACTGGAATACGCACAGCGAAATGTAACGCAGAAGAGGATTCATCGTTGATATCGCCATAAGATATCCGATTACAGCAACACCAAATGAGAATGATATGTGCCAAAAACGCTCCGAAGTCTTGTCGGAATGCCTAGAGCATATAGTCAAGCATCGCCCAAGCAAACATCAATGGGTTAAATACCTCGATATAATGATCACTGCAACAGTTGCCGTTAGCCATGGAGGGACACAAATCAACAGAGTGATGGTCGGATTGTATCCAATTGTTTGCATGAGGGTTGGGAAGTAGAAATGAAAGAAGACCCCAAAGACATGACTGCCAATGTAGCTGCCAGCCACCAGACTTTCCAATCCGAGATCGCTAGCCAGAACCCGTTCAAAGGTCCTTTAATCTCTTCGTCATAGTCAGTTTTAGACTCCTCTCGAATTCGAAGAACTGCAAGAGCTTTTTCGGCGGGAGAGAGCCAGCCAGATGATGTTTGCGGGAAATTTGGTAGCACGTATAATGCCCAAATTCCAACTAGGATAGTCAGAAATCCTTCCGTGAAGAAAAGCCAGCGCCAAGCTGAAATTCCATAGACGTTATCCATGGCTGTTAGAATGCCCGAGGCCATGAGCGAGCCAGTAGCGTTTGCTATCAAAAGTCCACAGGCTAAATACCCGGTCCTTTGCCCAAGCTCGTCTCGCTTGTACCATTTCGAGATGAGCAGCTATGAAACAATCGATGGTCAGCTGATACAGCAAATTTAGGCAATCGTCTGTGTAATTACAAGGGCGCCAGGAAGAATGCAGCCTCTACGAATCCTAAACAGAACCGAGCAAGAATGGCTTCGTAAAACCTGATACAATGCGATCCCGGATCAGTGTGTATTGAAATGGTATTCAAAAAAGGCGCATACCCTCTCGCAACACCTGGTAAACATAGATATAAAGCCCCACTAACAGCCCATCAGTTTTTATATACACGCCACGTATGAAACCACAGACCAGAATCATGCAGGTAGCTAGGTATGTCGCAGGCTTCCCAATGTATTCCAAGAAGAGATTTCTGCAAACCATGGAGATTAGAAAAGATTTTGCCCAACAGGGGAATCTACCTCACGAAGGGATTTGGAAGAAAAGATAGCCCAGGTATACCGAGCCCATGCAGGATGCAAATTGCGAACCTTCCAACTTGAGGTCCTCCTCAAATCCCCGCAGTCTGGCCACGCTACGGAAGAACGCGTCATATAACTACCACAAGAGATATAGGATCCAACTCTCACGCGATATTCTGTCTGTCAATATCTAAAAAGGCGTGAAAGTCAATACAAAAATGCTACTGACCATGAGAACATAAGAACGCACAGTTCAAAATATAGATAAGGACAAGAATGCTCATCCGAGTATCGAGTTTCTTGAGAAGACGCTGCTCGAGCCTCTTCCTTTCATCGACATTTCCAAAGAGCATATGTTCTCCTGATTATGACAGACTAGCTTTAGCTTTCGATGACAATTGAGTTTAATTCGTGCTCAGAAACTCACCAGTGGCAGAATCGTGGACTACTAACGGAGTCGTTTCATCGCCGTCTAGCGCAGATCCAGAAGCAGCGTGGTTCATTTCTTCCGATGTCTTGAGCATTGAGATCTTGGGAGTGGGGAGCAAGGCCAAGGTTCAGTTGAACGACCTTTAAGACTGTATGTAGACGACCTTATGTGCTCCCCGTGGTAAACGGAAAGAGCGTCAGATTGACGACCCTTGGAGAAAGACTGACACCGACAGGTGAGTAGATAAAATACCGGTAGCATTCTTATGCGCTTTCGCACAAGCTATACGACGGAAAGAAGGAAGAGCACAGCCTCCTCTAGGCAGACTCGATATACATTGACGATCCGTTGAGGAAAAGCAGGATCTAGTATCATAATTCATGTTGGAAAAGATCATTAGCGGACCGCTGCTGGCATCCTTACTATCTCATGGCCACAGTACTGTCGATAAAACAAGAATGGAAGCGTATTCCCTCGCCGACGCCATTTTCCAATGTCCGGAATCTGGCTGCACTCAAGGAAGAAGTATAGAAGCCTCGAAAAACACGACATGTACTGGTGTGAAAGCATTGTTCATTGTTCTTTTCTCAATCCTAGAGTCCTCGCGCGACGAATAGCTATAGGAGCGAGAATGGATCAAGGCGTTCATATCCTTCCTAGAAGCTATTATACATCCGTCCCTATAGCTACATCGAGATTTACATTTCGCCACATTCTGCACAAACCGAACAAGTATATCAGCTGCGACATGCAGCAGAAACCAACTGCATTACTCACCAGTAATTTTCACGACCAGCTTTGGACGACTATTCTGGCCCGTCGGAATGTTTTCGATTTTTCGTAGAGTCAGCATTCCATCAATGACTTTTCCAAAAACAACATGCTTTCCGTCAAGGAAATCGCATTTGGCGGTAGTTATGAAGAACTGCAATGTGGAAGTGAAATGAGCAGAGGTTGGACAAGAAGCTGATGATGAACCGTACTTGACACCCATTCGTGTTTGGTCCTGAGTTCGCCTGAAAAAGATATGAGATATGGAAGGAGGATCGAAGGAGAGAGTACTGAGAACACACCATTGATAGTAGTCCGGGAACGGTGTGTTTCTCTTGAAAATTTTCGTCCTGAATAAGTCGTTAAAGACCTTGGTATGGAAGATTCTTGTAATAACTCACCGGAAACTTGTCTCCATAAATCGGAGAACGATCCTGTCCCGTCACCTTTTAGAAAATCTCCGCCTGCAGCAAACCAACCATTGAGTTTCATCGATAATCCTTGAAGCGTCCTCAATTACCTTGGCACATGAAATTGGGTACACTATAGGAAAAGATCTTGATCAGCGTCAAAGACGAAGATTATGAATCCTAACATACACTCTAACATGTATGTAGCTCAGTAACTGCACCGACTTGAATGATGACCACTTGCGCACCTGTGGAAAGTGGCATTTTTATAGCCTTGTGGCCGAGAGTTGACTCTACGTCCAGTATGAGTAAAAAATTCCCTTGAAGCCCATTTTATCGCACCTGAATTCTCCTGTACACAGTTGTCTGAAATTCTCTGCTGTTCTGAACAACTATCGTCAGATTCTTTTACTGATGAATAAAGTGTAAAATACTTACTTGGGGACTATATCACTGAAAAGCTCCATTTTCAGACGGCCCGCAGGTGTTTCACCGATGTTGATATCCATGAAGACGATTGGACGAGTTGTAGAGGACATTGTTGGGAGGAACAAGTGTTAGCGCCCGTGATCAGCTGGCTTGACTGGAAGCGCCAAGACGACCTTCACGGTCAGTGCCTCTTCTTCATCTCACCCTGCTTATAAAATTGGTTCGCAATTCCTCCTCGTAACGGATATGATTTCTTCGCGATCGTGCTGATGTCCTGGTTATTTGGTATCTTTGTCTCCGCGCTATACCTAGCAAGCAACCAGGAACCTCCCCCTGTAATGTTCAAAGACCTGAAGCTTAGAGTCACACAATTGTCGTCCGTTAGGTTGATTTTGCGACCCGTCCCCTGGTACTGTAGCCCCCAGCTTCCCTGGCGCAGACTGGAAGACCCTCGGAGTGTCCGCTCTGAAACTGTCTGATGGTCTCGGATGCTTTTCCTTCCTCCGCCTGGTTACGCTTATATCTTTCGCGGAGATGTCTTTACCGGTCCAGCTACCAGAATCTTCCCCCGCGCTGCGCATCCCTTTTTGTCATGCCAACACCGATCCCGCCTCTAGTGCGTGTCCTTTCGCGTGACGACGCGTGCTGGCCTGGGTCGATATGGTTATCCTCTTACAGGGAGTGGCTGGAGACGAATGACTCTGTCGGTGTCCTCCTCCTAATTCTCTATCTTATACAAGCTTAATCAAATCCTAGTGTGTTCAGGCAGAAATAGTGAGCTCCGATGAATTGCTGCATAATTTCTGGCTTCTTGCATGTGGTTACAATCTGAATCCCTGGTCGTGAATATCTTGCCCATATGGACCTCAAATCGGCAGCCGTTGCACAAACGCTACTACTGAGGTGTGTTTCAAGTATTCACCTGTTGCCAAGCTCGTTCAGTTATTGAATTAACCATATGATTCCTCAGTTGCATCCTGCTCTCACATTTGCTCCACGAGCACTCGGAGAGCTCAGATTACCATTCCTGGAATTGTCCATTTGAAAACCATTTACAAAATATCGGTGCGCTGAGAGAGTATAAATAAGGGACTTGCGTTCAATGAACTCTACACACACATACAGCTCGTCCGCGTTCGCTCCTTCGATCACAACCTCCTTTCGTTTCGCGCCTTCGCATTCAACGAACTTGTCTTTCACTTCTCTCTACTAATCAGCCATGATTGGAATCCTCTCTGTCGCTTCTCTTGCTGTCATTTCTGGTGTCAGCGCTCAACGTACCTTTACGGTCAAGAACAACTGCGACTACACTATTTGGCCTGGAGTACGCTCCCATTTCTTCCCGGATACGACACTGCCCGCTAATGATTTTTTTTTCAGCTGTTCACCAACCTCCAAGTCGGAACTGCAGTTCCTGATCAACCCAATGGGTGAGTAGTTTCCGTCGTCGAGGCCACTGCCAGTACTCACGGGGAACAAATTTCCATCTAAACTAATTAGATGGGAACAAGCCGCTGGAGCTACTGTTACCTTCACTGTCCCAGATAACTGGAACTCGGGAAGAATCTGGCCTCGTACAGAATGTGACTTTTCTACCGTCCAAGGACCTACTTCCTGTGCTACCGGCGGATGCAATGGTGGCCTTGTTTGTGATGCCTCCACTGGCACTGTAATTATTTTTTTTTCGCTTGGAGATGAAGATCTGCGACTGATTTATCCTCATAGGGCGTACCACCAGCGACTGTTGCTGAGTGGACTCTTTCCGGTGCCCAAGACCTCGACTACTGTGTGTATCTATAACTTTATCATCCATCCCGATACTGATTTCGCTTTCGCTTCCCAAAGACGACGTTTCGGTTAGTTTATGATCTGAATCGAAATATTCATCCTGATATTGACTCCCCATCCTTTCCAAAGGTCGTTGATGGCTTCAACGTTCCCATCGAGGTAACCGTCAGCGATACCTCCTGCAGCACCGCATCTTGCCCGACCAACTTGAACACCAACTGTGAGTTATATCTATCACCCGCATTCTACTCCGGTTAGCTAACCGTGCTGTTCATTTTTAAAAGGTCCTTCTGGTCTTCAAGTCCATGATTCGTCGGGCACCGTTGTCGGCTGCAACAGTGCTTGCAATGCTAACCTTAACGACAACCAATGTACGTTCTTTTACTGCTTATGCCATTGCGTTCTATCGACTAACGAGCTGTTTTCTACAGCCGACTCACCCAACTGCTGCACTGGCTCGTTCGATACGGCTGCTACCTGTCCTCCTTCCGGAGTCGACGACTACTCTTACTTCAGTACGTCACTATGCGCCTTTGAACCTTAGCAAGTATCTGACTCGTTCCCTTTTTGCAGAGAGCGGATGCCCCGACTCGTATGTATACGCTTACGACGAATCCAGTGGCACGGCTTTGTGGACGTGTGATGCCAGCACAAGCCCCGACTATACTTTGACTTTCTGCCCTTGAGCGCCGAGTTGACGAGTCAGGGTGAAAGAACGCAAGGAGCTTCAATTATCACACAAATGCACTCTACATACTCAACACATTCTTTCTTTCTCGTTCTGTATATCAACAGTAAGTAAGTACTGTATCGTTCCTCCCTGTGTATTATTCAATAGATACACAAGTAATTCCAATTGCATTTATTTCCATGTTTGCTTGCATTCGTCTGTTAGGTCGGACTTCGAGGATAATCAAAAATAGGTATATTTGATCGTAGCAAACGACAAGATTGATCTATATTAAACATCTACAAGGACCGCGACCTACATATCATACTAGTACGAATGCCAGTCTAAAAAAGGTAACCTCAACTGACTCCCAAGCCCCATATCCAACCGACACATCTCCCATAACGCAGGACATCCAAATTCGGTGGCTTCAGGTACTGACATTCCAACTCCTAATCGAAAGTCTTACGATCGCAATCATGATACTCGTATACAATCAGACGAACTTCGTTACCATTCACCAAGACATTTCGTTCTGCGAGCTGAAGGTGAGGAATGGCATGGTTAGAGCCGAAGGGAGAAGAAACACAAGCAGTACACTCGCATTACATGATGAGACTACAACGGTGAAGCTCGCCATCATGCTACGTTGAAGATTTGGCGAGGCCAATTTCTGAATATTTGTAAATCTGCGACAAAGGATCCAGTATTCAGAGTTTTTGTACCAATATTTACGAGACAGTCGAGACTGCAAGTAGTACGTGGTACGTGCAAATTTCTGATTCAACGAAATTCGCCGAGCAGCTTACACGCGAAGGTTACAAATTCTGCTCGCAGAGATGTGTACTGAAAGACCAGATAGCTAATATGCTAATCAAGGCTTTCAGTACCATTTCAGTTGAGCTGAAAGTACTGATAACATAAAGAATCACGTGACTATCAGCAACTTTTCTGCTCGCAGAATTTTGTCACTTTCGGAGTGTTACCCATGCCGCGTCCTATCCTTGGTCCTTTCCAGATCCCTGATTTCCGTTCCATTCTTTAAGTGAAGTGGTGCATGGGACCTTCCCACCAACAATAAAAATTTAAATTCTTTTATAACATGGGAGAACTAAGGAAGAACATCACGTTATGAAGTGGGTTCAAGCATTCCCACTCAGCTATTTCACTATAAGTGTAACCCACATCTTAGCTGTCGCGTTGGATATTTTCCGAAACCATGGCATTGGACAAGCTACCATTGCTCCTTGTACTTTCCGTCTGCTATTATATTGCCACAACTCCACCTAATCCTCCTGCTTCTCGTAAAGAAATCTCCAGATACCCGCCTGGTGACCTCGTGTCTAGGGCGTGCTGTTTCATTGGCGGCTGCGCTAAAGGTCAGCTCATCACTAACCTCCTCAAACATACTTAACTGAAAGCACCACAGACCCTGCTTACTGACACTTATTTTTTGTGAAATAATGGTCATCGTATCCACTCACTATGCTACCAGTCACGGTGTGTTTGCGGAAATAACCATGACTGCTCTCGTGCGGACCTCCAGTCATGAATTTCATGCTCCTGCTACCACCCACATCTTCCTTGTTGGCTTCTTTATCACTGTATCTGGAGCCTATGTACGCTGGTCCCCATACCGCGCTCTTGGCCCTCTCTTCACCTTTGAGGTGTCCATCCGTGATCAACATAAGCTCATCACAACAGGTCCATATTCCATCGTCCGTCACCCAGGCTATAGTACAGGTGCTGTCTGTGTCTTCACTGGTATACTCCCCTGCATATTTGGTCCAGGCTCGTGGATTTACGAGTGCGGTTGGTGGGATCTGGTATCTGTGAAAATATTCGCTATGTTTGTTGCTGCCATGAATGTCAGCTCTGTTTTAGTTTTACTCAGTCGATTGGGCACCGAGGATAAGATGATGGAGAAGGAGTTTGGACCGCAGTGGGATGTATGGGCAAAGAATGTACCATATAAGCTTGTGCCGGGTATTTTCTGATCCATTTGTCTTCCATCCAGCAATGAATGCCACTAGTACTGGTACTGTGTTTCCTTCCTAATTCCCCATCGTGCATCTCTACCAGTAAGCCCTTTTAAGTTACTATGTCGCAGATCGAACGAGCTACCACAATGCTATTGTGCATGCAGAGCACCGAATGGTGACCACAAATGCTCCCGATTTAGGATGAATGAGCGCAAGGAGCTTCAATTATCATACAAACGCACTCTACATATTCAAAAACATTCTTTCTTTCTCGCTTTGTATATCAACAGTAAGTACGTACTGTATCGTTTCCTCTTGTGTATTATTCGATAGATACAGAAGTAATTCCAATTGCATTTATTTCCGTGTTTGCTTGCATTCGTCTGTTAGGTCGGACTTCGAGGATAATCTTAAATTAGGTATATTTTACAGTAAGATCGTAAGTAAACGACTAGATCGATTTATAAACATGTACAAGGACCGTGAGGCAAAACGTCTACGCTCATACTAGTACGACAGTCTAAAAAAGGTAACTCAAAACGTCAACATTTCTCTAATAAATGCTCTGCTACCACCCACATCTTCCTTGTTGGCTTCTTTATCACTGTTATCTGGAGCCTATGTACGCTGGTCCTCATACCGCGCTCTTGCCCTCTCTTCACCTTTGAGGTGTCCATCCGTGATCAACATAAGCTCATCACAACAGGTCCATACTCCATCGTCCGTCACCCAGGCTATACAGGTGCTGTCTGTGTCTTCACTGGTATACTCCCCTGCATATTTGGTCCAGGCTCGTGGATTTACGAGTGCGGTTGGTGGGATCTGGTATCTGTGAAAATATTCGCTATGTTTGTTGCTGCCATGAATGTCAGCTCTGTTTTAGTTTTACTCAGTCGATTGGGCACCGAGGATAAGATGATGGAGAAGGAGTTTGGACCGCAGTGGGATGTATGGGCAAAGAATGTACCATATAAGCTTGTGCCGGGTATTTTCTGATCCATTTGTCTTCCATCCAGCAATGAATGCCACTAGTACTGGTACTGTGTTTCCTTCCTAATTCCCCATCGTGCATTCTCTACCAGTAAGCCCTTTTAAGTTACTATGTCGCAGATCGAACGAGCTACCACAATGCTATTGTGCATGCAGAGCACCGAATGGTGACCACAAATGCTCCGATTTAGGATGAATGAGCGCAAGGAGCTTCAATTATCATACAAACGCACTCTACATATTCAACACATTCTTTCTTTCTCGCTTTGTATATCAACAGTAAGTACGTACTGTATCGTTCCTCTCTGTGTATTATTCGATAGATACAGAAGTAATTCCAATTGCATTTATTTCCGTGTTTGCTTGCATTCGTCTGTTAGGTCGGACTTCGAGGATAATCTTAAATTAGGTATATTTTACAGTAAGATCGTAAGTAAACGACTAGATCGATTTATAAACATGTACAAGGACCGTGAGGCAAAACGTCTACGCATCATACTAGTACGACAGTCTAAAAAAGGTAACCTCAAACCGACTCCGACATATCTCTCGTAAGGCAGGACATTCAAATTCGGTGGCGTCAGGCATTGGCTTTCCAACTCCTAATCGAAACTCAAAAGTAGCTCACAATCGCGATCGTGATACTCGTAAATATCAAAGTCAATGAGACGAACGTCGTTACCTTTTACCAAGACATGTCGTTCTGCGAACTGAAATGAGGAATGGCATGGTTAGAGCCGAAGGCCCGAGAAGAAACACAAGCAGTACACTCACATAACCAAGATGAAGACTACAACGGTGAAGCTTGTCATCATGCTATCGTTGAAGATCTGGCGGTGCCAATTCTGAATATTTGCGAATCTGCGACAAAGGATCCAGTATTCAGAGTTTTCGGCAGTATTCTACCAATGTTTACGAGAGTGTCGTGATACGTAAATTTCTGATTCAAACGAAAACTCCGCCGAGCAGCATAGGCCCTTTCCAGATCCCTGATTTCCGTTCCATTCTTTAAGCGAAGGGGTGCATGGGACCTTCCCACCAACAATGAATTCTAAATTCTTTTTTATAACACGGGAGAACTACTATAGGGTATAGGTTACTCGGCCACTTAAGGCCATTTTAATTATCTCTCAATACAACGAGGAGCTCCTACCAAACCTGGTATCTCATATGATGGCGATGGGTCTTGCAAACATTTTGAGCCCTTAGTGAAGGCAGCATGTCCATTTTTCATTGAACTAGATGTAATTTCCGGCAGGATGTCCAAATTTGCAAAACAGAGGTTACTCGGCCACTCGGTTCAGGTAGAGGGATTGAGGGTCAATGAAGACAATTTTCATGGTGCATATGAAAGCTCTTATCTGGAAACATTGGTAGAATATGCCTCAGTCGATGAGCACTGCTGTTCATGCGGCGTTCACGACCATTTAAGTTCCGGGTCGGCAGCACAGCCACCCAAATAAGGAAATCGCCGAATTACCCGACTTCCTCCCACAGATCAATCGATGCCGTCACTCACGGCAACTCTCCAAGCGCCCAACTGTTTCCAGAGCACGCCCTGAAGGTACGCAACAACTTGCGATTCATTAAAGAGCACCCACGCAGATATTACAACCTATATTCTACGAATGGCCGAGTGGTAGGGGGTGGCCGAGTAACCTATACCCTATAGTAAGGGTTCTCATCATGTTCGTTGTCTATGATGAGTTCAAGCATTTTCACT